>RYFJ01002293.1:0-197940 GCA_003991445.1 Oryza meyeriana var. granulata | reverse complement strand
CATTGAGCACTTGCAATATATGAGAGTGGCCTGCTATAAAGACACACGGGTTCCATCAGCTCTGATCTGCCGCGTTGACAGCTGACATACCTGCTTCGATATCGACCCATGGCCTGACACATCACTTGCGGTGCTGGCGGCAATAGCGTCTCAACTCCTGGTAACATCACCTGCAAAACCAGCTGACCCCAAGTCGTGCTCAACTAAAGCTTAACTACTGGCGAGCTAGCTCACGGATCCCCTTGCACCCGGAGAGAAAGCGGCAGAGAGAGAGGCGCAGCCATTACCGAAGGATTGAGTCCGCCTCGGAGATTTGGCTAGCCGAGAACAACTTCAAGATCTCTTCATAAGACAGTGACACCCGCATGAGGCTTTGTATGCTGCGTCCTCCCGGCGCCCGCGCCGGCTGCGCACGGATGTCATCACCGCGGTGGCGCGCTGACCAGCCCGCTGCTCTTGACATGCAGTGCTGCACGCGCGGCGAGCTGTGCGGCGTTGGGCGCCGGAGCCCAGGGACCCGCGTGTATGAATATAGACGCCGCCTCGAGGGGGTTCGCTTCGACCGTGCCCGCTGAGGTCGGCGCCTGAACCGAATGAAGCGGAAGTCTGATGCAATACGGTAGCAGAGGTGAAGGGGCGCGGGGTCGGAGTGGCGAGTGGACGAGAAGGCGCAGCGGTGGTGGCCGATGGCTGGTGGGGGCGGGGGCAGCATGGTCACCAGAGGATAGATATGCAGCCGGGGTACCTCTCGTCCGCACCACTGTAGCTGGCGGGCGCAGGTCGGAGTGCGGGAGGCACGGGCCAAGTGGCAGGGGCCCGACGACCATGGGATATTAGCCGAGTTGTATAGGAGGGCGCCCGCTTGGACCTGCGGGGAGGACCACGCCGGCTGGAGAAGATCTGGCGCGCCCGCGAACTGAAACCTCCAACATAAGTAGGAGTCCTACGTACGTCTGTGAGCATGCGACTGAAGCGAGAAAGGACTTCGGGTCCATAATTAGGTTTCGACTCGAGTTGGGGTTCTATCCGGACTCTAATTCTTTTGTAACTCGGCTCTAAAAAATACGGCAGGTGCTCTCACTGTTAGGATCCCTGTTGAAGGATGCTTCTGCTATAGGAAGTCCTCATTAAACGACAAGCCTAGTATTCGGCTTGAGTCCAAATGAGCTAGTTGAGCGAGGGTTGCCTCTTATCGTTTGAAGAGATTGTTATTTTTCACGGTAAGTGGTTAGCCGTGACTATAAATTTTAGTTTAAAAATTTAAATTTAAAATTTTTGTAATCTCACGGTACATCGCTGTTATCGGAATTACTGTGCGTAATCTGGGGTATGTTAACGCACCTAAAAATGAAAAAATGCAAAAAAAACGTGTAACCGTATAAACATTTAAAAATTGTAGTAAAACATTCAGTAAAAAAATTGTGCATATCTCTAGAAAAACAATATAATCCAGCTTACATAATTTTTTTGCATAACTCCGTTGCGATCGCTGTTACACTTAGAACAAATAAAAATTATATCACACCACGTTTTATTTTTTTATTTTGATTAAGCTTCCAAATATGAAGAAACTCATAGAATTTTTTTGGATCTTTAAATTTTTAAAAAATTAAATTCGTATAAAATTCGGATCAACCCATATGACGTCGTACGCCTACCGAATCCAGAGGAGCTAGGCGCGATACACTGGCAAATGAGATACACTGGTTGACCCATACCTATGTACGTAATCTTAAGCTACCAACATGGTCGAAGATAGAGATTCAAATTATGCTGATCATCTTGTGTTCGTTCGTGATCTCGCGTCTGGGATACGGATCGGCAGTGCAGCTCTTCGTGGGAGGATCCAAAGAAGCTTATTGTTTTTATTTCTTTAAGAAGTTCTTCTATCACTTTCTACAATGGATCCTTAGTCTTGCGCCATCTTTGAGGGGTTCTCTTCTATAGAATGTCTATAACTCGTAATTGTTTATAAACATAAACTCTGACTGGAGTCTTTAGTTTCAATTGGTATTAGAAATATATTTCAGTTCTTTTTTATATATTTCAATACGATTAGTATCGAGTCACATGTTTTTTATTATTTTCCTTTTGAACAAAGCTAGATTATCATTAAATGGAGTAAATTAGTCTTACTTGTTTCAAAAATAAAATAATAGCTGACAACCTATTTAATATATACATAGATGTAACAAAATGATTAAGCTGAACCAACTTATCAGAAGTGCTTTCATCAGTATGTAGCGTCCATCCTATCCGTAACGGCCTCTCATACGGATAGGTCGCAGAGTCCCATGACCCTAGGGATGGACATTCAGCCCACATTTTGGTCTGGTCTTGCAGTTTTTAGAGTAAATTGGCTCTAGGGATAGATCACGACTCACTTTTTGGTCTTGGTCTTCAGTCTTAGAGTAAACTTGCTCAGGGATGGGCATGTTCGGTCAACTTTTGATTTGGTTTTTCAGTCTTTAAAGCAAATTGTCATTAAAATCTCAAGACAAATTACAGATAAGAAAGTCAATCCTGATCAATTTGGCTTTTGATCTTTTTGGTCTTAGTCCCGGTCATTCCGATTCATCAAAGCAAGAGAACACCAAAAGACCTCCTTTTCCGTACTCCTCACCATCAAAGATCCATTGCGAGCATCCAAAGCTAGAGGTGGTTTACTCGTTGCCGACCCGCCGGAGCCGACTCTCGTGGCTGTCTAGTGCGATGGCGTGGAGAGGGTGAGTTACGGTTCCTATCTGTTGGGTTGGACTGCCCCGTGGTTTTATTTGGGCTGTGGGTAAAAT
Organism: Oryza meyeriana var. granulata; assembly: GCA_003991445.1. NCBI lineage: Eukaryota > Viridiplantae > Streptophyta > Magnoliopsida > Poales > Poaceae > Oryza > Oryza meyeriana. The sequence continues at coordinate 195,148 of RYFJ01002293.1, read as the reverse complement.
TCAGTCTATGTGGTCATTAGGTTAACCGAAAACGATAATTGAATTGATCAAAAAAATTGGTTATCCCAGCCTAAGACCCAAATTTTTTGGTTGATCTATCGGGTCTCGGTCACGGTCTTTTCGATTCGGTCTTATTTTACCCTATCCATATATTTCACCGTCCAAACCAAAGAGACGTCGGCCATATTTACGAACTCGAATTCCGCGTGAAAAGGAGATAACCGGGCGAATTAATACGTGTGTTGGCGTTGATGTCGATGTTTTACAACCCGGCAATATGAATATGGGGTTACTCGGTCGGATGGAAACTTGGTAGATTGCAAAGGAACACAGGAAGATTTTATACTGTGTTAACGGCTTCGCATATGAGGTATCCCTACGTCAGTTGGGTGTTATTCCTTTGAGGATTGAGTTATCTCTGGCATCTCGCCCTCAGGAGGCACGCTGTCTCCCCTATATAGCTGGGGGAACAAGGGTACAAGGTCGGATCCCAGCCGGATAACGCGATTCCCACCGGTAGGAATTGATCTTCTTCTTAGGATACAATTACTCGGCTAGGAATCTGGTATATCCTTATTGTACAAGCAAATCTCCGCCGGGTACTACTAGACGATTGGGCCCCTCTAATACACCTAGACCGGTCCATCCTCTGTCCGAGTGCGCCCATATGCTTGTATGAGTACCCGGGACCCCATAGCCTCGCACAGTAGTCCTAAGACTTTTCATAGTGAGGTCATGACAGCTGATGCCTAGTGCTATCCTCTATGGTGCACCCGATTGCCCGAGTGCATGGCCGCCCCCGGCTGCCCGTTATGTACTCTTGGTTTGTCGCGAGTGCGTCTTCTCCTGAGTCTCCGCTTCGCGGTCATGTCAAGGCTCTGGCAGCCGCGAACTATGAAGGCCAAATGTAAGATGTATGCCCCATAGTGCACCGTAATAGACGCACCTATAGGTGTAAGCCCCCGACTTAAAATGCTTAACTTGTGAAAACAATTAAACATATGCGCGGTGCCGTCGAAGTCAAAGATTTTAACCTTGTAGTCTTTCCCGAGTAGTATACTACTGCAAGCCTATGAACTCTTCGCTCGGATCATGCCAACCGGAATATGATTACTATCTATGTCTTTGCCGAGTAGCATGTCTGTGAACTCGTATATGGGACTTCTTCAGCTCAGTCAGGCTGAAAGGGGTGTTTTTAGGTTTTTCCGCGGCCAGGAAGGTTTTAGACCTCCTCAGCGTTCATGTCAATTGGAAAAATATTTATAGTCTTCCCGAGTAGTTGCACTACTCAGTTCCTGAAGTTAGACTCTTCAGTGTCATGTGGCTGAATAATATTGCTCATAGCAACTGTCTGGCCAAGCATAAGTGGCGATGTACCACTTATGAAATAAATCTATTATGTCGGTCAGTGTGTACTGAAGATAACCTGTGCCTCCCAATTTTAATAGAAAACCGCTTGTGATCCTTATAAGTGATGAGACATCAAATACTTGTGATGAAGTGCGTCCACACCCTACGCGCCCGCTTACTCGCGGTCGTACGCACTGGTCAGCCCGTTCAATTATCAGGGATTCGTTTCTAAGCTTGTCTCCAACTGTATGTAGAGCATGGAGATCCACGCAATGTTATTATTGCTTATGAATGATGGAGGAGATAACAAGCGAAAGGGAGTGAGATTTAACAAGGAAAAGATTCGTGGTAAGGCTAGATTTGACTGTACGACAAAGTCCAACTTTGTGACTGGCCGCCACGACTTCATACGAACTCCGATTTGGAGTTCTAGTACTGGGTCACGGAAAGCTTATCAGTCTACTTTTCCCCAATGGATCTAGTCAATATATGCTATATCTACTTGGAATCATCCGCAAATCATCATCTTTGTGATGAGTAGTTTCCTGTTAAGTTGCTGCGCGTTCTTTTTTGGGCCGAAGGCCATGTTATCATAGTTAAGTCCATTAGGGTACTGTCCTAGGTTGGAGAACGACCCCAACACCCGTGTGGTCTGTCCTCACCATCCTATTAATACCTTTTAGAGCACGTCACAACAGATTTGGGTTTGTTAGAAAGGTTAGCGGCGCAACTTTGACCGATGCGTAATCTCGTTGAATCGGCTAGATCGCCGGATTGCTCGTCTCGGAACCCCATCCACGTTTGTTCTCTGAGTAAACGCTTCATCTTTATTTCGCAAATTAAGTTGCTTGTTCATCTTGTTCTTGTTTTCTGCGCTGATTCTGCTACAGACACACAATATCCTCGTGATTGGCTGATCGATGCATCCGTCGAGAGTTGGCGAGAGCCTCTAGAGTATGGTGTAGACGATGTCTAGGCGCAACGGCCTGGACGGTTGTAGTCGGCATCGCCAACATCGCTTCATCCAATCGAACTATGGCCTCGATCGAAAGATCGGGATCACCCACGTTCAGATTGGTGGTATCCAGAGCTCAATGTTGCTCGTGCAGAGATTATTGTTTCGTCATTTTGGTTACCTACAGTCCAGAAGCCGAAAAAAAATAGTAGATTAGATTACCGAGGGTCCCAAGCCAATCGAGCTTTTTACTAGTTTGCTTAGTTTAAGTTGTTTAGTTTTGTTGCATCGTTTGTCGACGGGTGCTGGTCCTACGTTAGAGTTAGAGTTTAGAGCTTGAGTTCATTACCGTTATAGTGGGCGCCATACTGGCTTTCGGGGTGATCGCCACTATCATCGTCGCCCGCGACCGCTGGTCGACGGCTTTAATCCCAGGTTTGCAAAGCTCCCGAGTTGGTCTGCCGAATCCAAGGGGAGGAGGCTTCTTGAGTCCGAGTGGGAGTTTCCTTCCCTGCCGATCCAGTGGGTTTTGAGCCACGAAACCTAACGTAGCTCTACTAACCTTAAAACCTTCAGGCATACTTTCGCATACGGGACTAGAATCAGGCAAATAAGTAGTCTGTGGACATCTACAGAAAATTTCCAGAAGGTTCTCCTTGTGCTTTTGCGGATTTTCGCTTAATGATAGTTTGCGAAATTCGGGGTTGCCTTTGTTGTGGGGAAGAGTCTTTGAGTTTTTTTTTTTCTGTTTCGAGGTTCGAATTTAGCGAAACGGCCAAAGTTTTAAAGCACTTACCATAAGGTACAAATTCTACATCATCAGGAAACCCGCAGTATCACATCGCTTTGAGTTGACCTTCCTGAATGGTTTTCTTCTTGAGCTCCTAGTTGAGAAAAAAAAAGAAAGCAAAAAAAAACTGCGTGGCGTGAAAAAAGAAACACTGTAGAGACCTAAAAAAGCTGCGCAGAAAAAAAAAGGACCCACAAAAGAAGGCGTGTGCAGTCTTGCTGTTCAGGAGCTTGTTTTAGCGCGAGTAGAACACGCTGGACTTGTGGCATCATTCTAATGCGTTAGGCTCTCCGTCTACGAGGCGACTCCTAGCCTAGGACCAGCATGGTGCCAGTTTTCACGTTGATAACGATTAGTTTCAACTTGCGTTCACTAATCGTGGTTCTAGTATTCCTTTGTCACTCTCAGCTACCTCCCTCTATAGCTCCACCGGGTTCGACACGATTCACTGACAGGCGATTTAGCTAACCTAAGGGCGTAGACCTACACCTCTCCCTTAGCGGGGTTTGCTCCGGTCGGACTGGTTTGCATCATGTCTCCTGGGCTTATTAGCCATTGGTAAGAATTGTAAGAGCGTGTGTTGCGAAACAGCGTTGAGAGTGAGCGTCCGGCACTTACCCACACACTGACCTACATCCTTAGTAGTGTCGTTAGCGAAGTCTTCTTGGTATAATTTCCTGATACTTCGGCGTCAATTCGTCTTCCTGTTTTCTAACATGGCAGGGATTGCATGACAGAACAAAACGAAGGAGCGTTCTCACTATTCACAGCCTGAACGGGAATCATACAAACATTTGCGAACCAAGAGTGAGGGTGCGTCACAGAAGTCTTTGAGGAGGGATGAGTGGACACATGAGCGGCCAAGTCTGTCATATGGAGGCTACCATGAAACCGACCAACACCAAGCTCACGGCCCTAGAAGCTCCAGGAGCACGAGTAACACCGTCCTGCTGATGATTATGCAGGCGCCTTGATGAGATCGCCCAAGCCCCTGGGTGTTACCTCCAGTGGCTGCCCAATGTTGCTGCTCGGCGCGATGTGGTCATGGCACGCCTCGTAGGTGGACGAACATACTATATGTTGCGACCTCGGAGGATGTATCCGGCCAGCGCCGACTTAGATTCTAACCGCACCGGCATGCCCCATCGGCCAGCGCTGGTTGATGGTTACACTTTGTATACTGATTATTTTGCGGTAAGGATCAAATTCACTATACATGCGCATTCTTTTGATGGTATAGAGCGTAAATGACATGATTCCGCTTATCTTACGTGGGAGTCTTACAGTATGCAAAAGATGTTGCTGTCATTGACGCAGGATTCCAGAAATAGCGAGGGTTATGGCTGCTACTAGTGAGTTACTGATTAATTGCTTCTTATTGGTGGAGTGAATACGTCGTACACGATGTGAATGCTATCTGAGCCGAGACAAGAATTGGGTATGGTTTGGAAAATGGGTCCGAATGTGTGCTACGATTGTACATAAGTCATATAGAGTGCTAGTCTCGTGATTTGATTGCAGCAAAGCGATGCTGCAGCAGGATGATGAAAGAGGGCTAATAACAAATGTGTGGAACGAATACCTCGTCATCCAGGGGCCTGATTGCAGTTTCGGAATGCAGAGGCATTCGTGTTGTTCTTTACGTAGCCAAAGGATGCAGAGGACGGCGCGGGCTGATAGCTAGATTTTTGGGTGGGTGGTTTTTAAGACCCCGATGGGAATTGTTATGATATCATCCCGTTAGCTACAAAGAGTCATGAATCTATGGTCGATGTGCTGTGTACCAGCTGGGCGCATTTTCCGCCTCAGCTCCCGTCGCCGGACGCACTTCTATGCGCGATATATGGGGCTACTCGTGGATGAAACCTTTGAGTGACGTCGCTATGTACGAACCCGCAGAATTTATACTGGTTTCCAGGCCTCGATTGAGTAATACTCACGCTAGTCGTTGCCAGGTGGTGGTGAGTATTCTTTGAGATTGCTGGTGATTCTGTGGTAACAACTCAATCACCTCGGCCCTCAGGGGCGGCCTGCCTCCCTTATATATCTGGGGATGGTACAAGGTAGGAGTCCAACCGGATTACGGCAAGGATCTCCTGGCTTAGAGATATAACGACCCGACTAGGAGGTTTTGTATATCCTGGGTTCTTTATATACCAAGTGAAAGCGGGTCGCCGAGATCTAACTATGAATATCTAATTACAATTGGGTGTTAGGCTCCTCTGGGCGCGAGTGCCATATGCGGTGCTCATGAGTCCCACAGGTGCTTATGCACCCACAACAATAATATTGACTTGGTTATTTCATTTATTCTTGCAGAGCTGAGAAGAGAAGTGCAGGGACGATGTACACATGGCACGAGGATGAGCTTAACTTTTCTACAGGACGAGAGCTTCATGGACACCTCGAGCGCCCTGTCACCACCAACGTTCAGCTGCATCCGGCGCCCTCCAGCCAAACCAAAGCCACGGGCACCCTCTACAGCAGGCACGCACGTGCTTTTCAGAGGCAACCATGAGGTTCTGTACAAACCCCTACCAAAGAGTGCTCTCTTCGGTTGCTTCCACAGGACGACATAGGGATGTTCAATTGGTGCCATCAATGTAAGGGTGGGTTTTGGACATTTGCGAATGGGACTGGGCCCTAGCAAACGCGTTCTGGTTATTAAGAGAGATGGTGAGATTCTTCTGCTAGTGATTTGGATGAGGATAACTTGCTTGCTTGCAGCTATTGTAGTACGGGAAGGGAAGATGAGGGGAGACATTGGGTGCTGAAGATGCGAGTACACTATGAGCAGTTCTTATTGTGCAGCGGTTTGAGGCGTCACACTGATCCGACGCTAAAGGTGTGGAGCAGAACCAGTGGCACTAACTATTTTCCGACGAACGTGCGTCGTCAAGCAAGCGATCCTGTCGCACATTATCGATGGGGAATGTTTTGTAGAATCTTAGTAAGTACTGAAATGGTAACTAAGTTCTTGCGTTGCACTCTAAACCTGTCACGCCATCCATATTACATTCAGTGGTTCAACAACAGCGGCAGAGTTAAGGTAGACTTACCAACTTTGGTTCGTTGAATTTTGCGATTGTTCTTATGGTGAATGTTGTTGATTGCGATGTCGTATCTATGCATGCTGCTCTTTGCTGTTGGGTAGACCTGGGCAATATGATATAAGACACGTTGCATCCATGGTAGAACAAATCATACTTTTTATGCATGATGGGAAGAAAATTATGTTTACATCTATGTCTCTTGAAGCTATTTTTGAAGGATGAGCGTGCTAGAGTAAATAAGGAGAAAAACTCAGGGGCAATGTTAAAAGTGAAAATCATATTGGTAGCAAAGGAACTCAAGCAACATAAGAAGAAGAATCTAAATCTGAACATGACAAGAAAAAATGATGATTAAATGAAAGTGTTTGTTTGCTCCTACTAAATCTGATATTTGTCCAATTTGGATCCAAGCAATGCTGTTTGCTATGCTTTGTGTATGCAGGGAGTTTATTTCATTCAAGATATACCTTCTCTTTTCCTCTGCGGGCACTAACCTTTGCAGGAGATATGAGATGTTGTTTCCAAAGGAGACACCGCGGGCTAACCACCGATGCCGTGGGACGGATGAGCAGTCAAATCAAATCTGATTCCCGAAGCTTCCCTCAGCCAAGTCATGCGCCATACGAGGGACCAACCCGGAGGAACAAAGAGATTCAGCGTCAAGGTTCAAGGAATTGCTTGTACAAGGTGGTATGTACGCGAGCTCTCTGGCTAGTCCATGTGCTGCTTCCGGTGATATTGGTGCTTAAGAAAGATGGTCATAGAATGTGTCCGTTGATTTGTAGATTGCTATTAATAATATTACAAGTGCTATTGTCATCCTATCTCTAGGTAGTGATATACTGGCTTGATGAATTAAGTTGGGCTCTATCTTTTTTCTAAAGTCGATTTCCGTAGTGGGTTTACCACCAGAAGGTTCGTATGAGAATTGGGAGATGAATGGAAAAACAACATTGTAGAAACTAAGTTCGGATGTATGACTGGTTAGTGATATCCTTTTTTTGAATTAATGCGCACTCTACGCTTTCATGAGTTGGAGAGGAATGAAGAATTTTTACGTGTTTCACTTCGCCATTGGTCGGTGTGTATTTTTGATGATATTCTGATCTTATAGCAAATCTTTATGCAGATAAATCTTGATCATTTATGTGTACTTAAAGATAAATGGACTCATGCACCATGCTCCAACTCCTTGATTTTGGTAAGGCTTTTGAGCTGAGTGTGATGCTACGGAGTAGGGAATTGGAGGCGTGTCTGATCTCAAGAAGTAAACCCTGTTGCATATCTTTTAGTGAGAAATATCCTGGGGCCTATGCTGACTTAATTCTACTTAGATACGAAATTATATGCTTAGTCAATCTTTGAACTTGGCAGCAATTCTTTGTGGCCCAAAGAGTTTCGTATTCTGATCATGAATCCTTGAAGCCTATGTCGTAGTCAAAGTAAATGAACCGTAGACAATGCTAAGTGGGTTGAATTTACTGAGTATTTTCCTTATGTAATAAAACATAAAAGGAAAAGAAATATCATTGCTGATGCTTTGTCTAGGAGTATATCTTTACGCCAACTTGACTATAAAATCTTTGAATTAGCACAATAAAGGACCAATATGTGCTTGATGTTGATTTTAGGAGCGATGAATGTTGTTGCTTGTAAGATGGGAAAGACATGAATAAATTTGTCCTCAATGAGGGTTTGGTGTTTTCGAGCTAACAAGCCTATGCATTCCAGCTGGCTCTGTCGTTTTGTTGTTGCTACAGGAACCATGAGCGCGGTGCTAAGGGCATTTGCGGAGCAAGAAGACGGAAGACGTTCTTGCTAGTCATCTTCTTTTGGCCCAAGATGGGAAGGGACGTGGGAGAAGATTTGTTCTCGTTGCACTACTGTCAAAAGGCAAGTCACCGGAGAGAATCCACATGTTGTATATGCTTTAGCCAGTACCTAGTGTTCCTTGGCAGACATTTTCATGGACTGTGTGCTTGGGAATTGCATAGGACTAGGAAGGGCATGACGAGCATCTTTTATTGTGTGGATAGATTTCTACTAAAATGGGCACACTATACTGCTACTCATATTGCTGGAATTTATTCTTTAAGAGATTGTTCGCTTACTGTGTGCCAATACAATCTTTCTGATTGCTGATACAAATTTCTTAGTCACTTTTGCGCTGTTTATGCCGCTCAATTGGGGACTAAGCCTTTTATTTTCTCACTACTTGTTATCCTCAAACTAATGGTCATAACCCCTGACGTTGTGAATGAAACCTTTGTCTACTGATTTACGACAGCAGTTTTGAAAGAAAAATAAAATGTGGGAAGATTGTTTGCCTCATATTGAATTTTGCTTATAATCGTTCGCTCATTCTACTACAAAGATGTGTCCGTTTGAGATTGTTTATGGTTGTGCCTCGCGCGCTCCAATTGACTTTGTTGCCTTTGCCATCTTCTGAACATTGAATTTTGATCTAACAACGTGCTGAATTGATGTAAAACTGCATGAGACCACAAGAAAACATAGAGCGTATGAATGCTAAGTACAAGAAGCTGGATAAAGTAGAAGCATTGATTTTTGCACCCAGAGAATTTGGTTTGGTTGTTGACAGGAAGATAGGTTTTTCTGATTGAGAAAGTCTAAATTGATGTCTAAGCTGATGACCTTTTAAAGTGATAGAGAGAATTAATGAGAACTGCATATAAGCTTGAGTCTGCCCTGCAGATTGTTTGGTTAGTCCCACAGTTAACATTGGCACAGATTTTGAAACCAATATTTGGGCGAAGCAATGAGCTTGAGTGGAGGACGACTCAAATGCCAAGTTGGGGGGGATATGAGGACATCAATACTGTCGAATACTCCACACCTACGCCGCCGTTACTCTGCTCGTGCACATCAGCTCGGGCAGCTTAATTATTAGGTGAGTTTGTTTCTAAGTTTGTCTCTAACTTATGTAGAGCATGGAGATCCACGCATGTTGTTGTTGCTCAGGAATGATGGAGGAGATCAACAAGGAAAGGGAGGAGATTAACAAGGGATTCGTGCAGGCTGGATTCGGACTGTACAACAGCACCAACTTGTGATGGCCGCCACAACTTCATACGAACTCCGATTTGGGAGTTCTAGTACTTGACGGAAAGCTTATCAAGTCTACTTTCCAACGGATCTGGAATCATTGCTCATAATCTACTCGAATCATCCCAATAATCATTTTAATGAATGAGAGATTTCCTGTTAAGGTGCTGCGTCACCTTTTTGGGCCGAAGGCCCATGTATCAAGTTGAGTCTATTAGGGACGCATCCTATGTTTGGAGAACGACCCCAACACCCGTGTGGTCGTCCTCCCATCCTATTATACCTTTTAGAGCCGCTACAAAATAGATTGGGTTTTGTTAGATTAAAGTTAGCGTCGCAACTTTACCGTGTAATCCCGTGATCGGCTAGATCGCCGAATTGCTCGTCTTCGGAACCCCACTATTTGTTGTCTGAGTTAAACCTTCATATTTTATTCACAAATTAAGTTGCTTGTTCATCTTGTTTTTGTTAGTTCTCGATTGCTTACAGGAACAAACACCCTCGTGGTTAGGCTAATTGTGCATCCGTCGAGATTGCGAGCAGCTTCTGGAGTTGGTGTAACGATTGCTAAGGCGCAACGTCCCTGGACGGTTGTAGTTGGATCGCCAACGTCTCTCCATCCAATCGCCACTACCCTCTCATCGAAAGATTGGGACACCCACGTTCACATCATAAGGATATATCCTCAATACCTGGTGGATAAGACAAATACCCAAACACATGTGTTTAGCAATTAGGCCTTCATGAAGCATATATGTTTACCTCATCGGTTCCTGTTGGTAGCACCAGCATTGCGATTTTAACACAGCCAGCGAGCAGCCCACATTGAGCATGCTACTGTAGAACTCATGTCTTGATGGCCCTACCGAATAAGCTGGCCTAAACGACCCACCCAGTGTAGCGCCTCCCACCCGGTACCCCCGTACGGTGATACCGGAGAGGAAGCGCCCCGCAGGAGATTGGCGTGAACCAACTCCCACGGAACCGCAATGCCGGTACCAGTCCTAGGAATCCTTGCTGGTACCCGCGGTCACGGAGATGTACCACAGCAATTATCTAAATACATAAATATATATTATACCTTATAAGTTGCGGCTTCAGGCAAGCCCTGAGCAGCAACCAGCAAACAGAACCATAGTAGCGGAACGACAGTGCAGCGAGAACCCAATCCACAAGCAACGGCTTGGGACTAGGAAAGAAATCCTAATCTTCACTTCCACTTCACTCTTCCTGAAGGAGGGGAGAAAAAAATAGATTGAGTACTTACGTACTCAGCAAGTCACAGAAAATATGAGATATGCAGGCTTTCAAAGAGAGGCTAGGGTTTATTTCGCAAACCTTTTCTTTGGAAAACATTTTCAAAAATCTACGTGTGGGTTGTCTCAAAGTGACTGGAAGGAGGCTCTCGCCTCGATCCTGTCCGCGAATTGCTTTTCAACAACTCGAGCGGACGAATTAGATTTTAATTGATCTCAGGTATTCTTATACCGCTGTCAGACCACGACAGCGGTTTCAGTGATCTGCCCTCAAGCAGCTTTCCACTGTATCAACATCTATTACTTTTTTCAATTTCGCCCACTCAGGACGTAATCTCATTTTTCACTTCTGTCCCATCCAGGACATCATCTCTTAACTCATCTCAGCGGCTCCTCGAGCCATTCACAACTCATCTTGATGGCTCCTCCAGCCATCCATAAACTCAACTCAAACTTATACCGCTCCCACTCAGGAAGCCCAAACTATGATGCCAATCGACATCCCGGGTCACACAGCCCCATTTCAGACCACTTAGATCATCCATCAGCCACTAAGGCTGATTCTGGTAATGATTCCCATACCACAAATCACTTTTGTAAAACCTTGGCAAATAAATCTACGCTAGAGGAATCACCTCACATTACCCGTAACCGTGGGCGCGGCTGTTCGAACAGTTCGTATACCTTTGCAAAGGGTGTACGCTTTTCCCACACGACGTGAGCTTACTCCCACACTGGCCAAGCGGGGAGGTTCGCGACAAGGCCTTTCCAAAGTGTCTCCAGGATTGCCTGAAGCCAACTGGACGGGTCCCAGACCAAGTATCGAGTGAGTCCCAGACTCCTCGTACTCAGGATCCCGCGGGCGCATCTTATATTGCTACCCCGGCGACTCCACGTCCAAAGGCGACCAAGCCAACCCTGGGTCTACTAATTACCTGGCCAGGGGTGTCCCATACCACCCGTGTGGTCGCACTGTGAGATGCTCGGATGTAATTCCCCAAGGAAACGGTCCTTATATGCGAATACGAAGTGCCACCACACAGGCGATCACATTGCACCGCGGATTTTCGCAATTAACTTTTTGTTTCTCAAATCCGCCGACATCACATGTCGGGTTTTTAAATCTTTGGAAACCCTATTTTCCCAAATCGACACATAATTGTGTTGTGAGTGGAACCATCGAATCCATGCTCAGAGAGTACGGTTACCGAGGTACCACAGGGTGGAGCGACAAGGAAGAGGGTAACAAAGACCTACAGGGTTTATGCAACTAACAGGTAGGTCCGTCGGTTCGACACGCAAACCGAGGCCAATCAATTTATTGTGCACACTAGCCATGCAATTTTGCAAACAAAACATTTTTAAATTTAGGAGCAACATGGTCAAGGAGTGACTTGCCTCAGACTTTGTCTTCAAACTTCGCGAGAATCTGACGTCCGATGAATTTCCGAAGCATCGACTACGCGCGAAACGAGAGAAAAACACATAAAACCCTAGAAATAATATACTATTATTAATAACTAATAGTGCCAATGCGTAGATCTCAATTTTAGAAAAATTTTGAGAGTTGAATGGGCTCAATCGGAGCTACGGTTTAAAAGTTATGAATTTCTAAAGTCTGGACTATTTTTCTAAAAATAAAAGGATTTAAAATCTTTTTAGGAAAGAAAAGAAATAAAAAGAAATGGAGGAAATAGATCAGCGGCTGACATGTGGGGTCACTGGGTCAGAGAGAGAAAGAGACAATGCAGCTGACATGTGGGTCCTACTGCTACAGTGAATGAGAGGGAGCAGAGGCTGGCCTGTGGGGCCGAGATGTCAGAGAGTGAGAGAGGGGATGGGTCACTGTGTGTCATGGGCCCATCTGTCAGTGGTCACTGTGCACTTAAAAGACGGGGCCTACTTGGAAGTGACAGAGGGAGAGACTGAGCAATCGGGCCCGCTAGACAGGGGTACTGCGCGGGGCCCGCATGTCAGGGACAGAGAGGGAGACGTGGTGCCGGATGGGCTATAGAAAACGGCCGGCATAGGAGTCGACGGCCGGCGATCGCCAGAGGCGATCTCGCCGGCGGCGGCGAGGCTCGGCAAGCGGCCGGCATCAGCAGAGAGTGGAGACGACGGCGAATTGGCTCATCGTCTCGGATTGGCCGGATGGGCGGAGGAAGGAGGTCAGCGACGGCGACATAGAACCGGCGGCGGCGGCGAAGAGAGAAGTTCGTCGTCGGTGACCAAATGAGCGGCGGAACGGCTCGGGACTGGATGGGTTGGGTGCGGTATTACGCGAGGGAGCTAGGGGAGAGAATTAATTCGTGTTTTACCTCCTTCAACGACGAGAACCGAAGCGGCGGCGACGGCGGACGGTGGAGGGAGAAATTGGGCGTTTTTGATTTGGCGGTTAATCGGTGGCGAGGAATGGCGGTGGCGCTTCCTGGCGACTAGGGGAGTTCGGCGGTGGTGTCGGTTTGGTCGGGGGTGGCCGGAATCGGCGGCGGGAGCTTGGTTAGAAAGCGGCGGAGGGGGTCTCTCGGCGGTGAGGTTACTCGGCAGCTTATCTGGGTGGCCGGGATAGGGGAAACTGTTGCCCTATTTATAGGGGAGCTCCTGGTGCTGGCGGACGGAGGGCAGAGGCAGAGAGGGAGGAGTTAAACTCGAGCTCGGCCAACAAGGTTCATCAATGGCGCCGAACGCCGTGGCTCACATCACCGGCTGCAGAGAGGGAAGATGGGACGTGGAGAGAGTGGCGAAGCGATGGGGTGAGGTGACCTGGCGAGGGTGTCGATCTCCAGGGCTCGGCGCGGAGGAGAACGCGACGGCGGGCTGTGTCTGGTTTCTGGGCTCGAGGCGACAGTGGCGGGGCGTCGCGCGCCGTGCGCCGAGCGGCGGGGTGATGATGGCGGAGTGCCTCGTGCTGTGCACGAGCGGTGGGGTGACTGATGGATGTGAGCAAAGAGGTTACAGAGAGAGGAATTGAGAGGGATCCAAAGAAGAGAGAGAGAGAGAGAGAGGGGCGAGCGGCGGGAGGAAGACGATGCACAGTGCATCGGCTGGCGAGCGGGGCCGCGCGGCAGAGAGAATCCAGGCCGTCCACGCGGCGCATCCAGCGGCCGAGGGGCGAGGCCGAGGGGAGTGGCTGACTCGCGGGGCCCGCGGGGAGGAAATCCCACGTGCGCTCGCGCGGGCGGAGCAAGCCGCGCAAGGGGGCACAGGGATGGGCTGAGAATGAGGGAGGCTGGCCCGGCTTGTATAGGAGGTTTTATTATTTTTCTAGAGGCTGTTTTAAGGAGTTTTGGATGATTTCCAAAAGGGATTTAATCCAAAATTTGAATTTTGGGGTTCATAAAATTCTGGAGATTTATGGAGAGGACTTTTAACAAGGTATTTGTCTGGATATATATATATATATGTATACATATACATATGCATATACATGTTTATGTATATATGCATATACATGTTTATGTATATATATATACATATACATGTATATGCATATGTATATGTATACATATATATATATCCAGACAAATATATAGAAGAATGGATAGGGATTTTTGGAGATTTGAAAAGGGTATTTGGGATTTGAGGCTTGATTTCTCGGGAAATAAATTCAAGTGAATTTTTGCAGAGGGACTCGGATATATTTATATATATGCACACACACACACACACACACACACACACACACACACACACACACACACACACACACACATATATATATATATATATATATATATATATATATATATATATATATATATATATACATTTGAAGGGAGGTCTAGAGAGTGTTTTTAAGGGACAATTTGGGATTTAGATTCGGATTTGAGATTTGGACTTCAAGGACTTTTTGGGAAACTTCTGAGAGAAGAATTATAGGAAGAAAGATCTTGAGGGGAGGTTAGGGTTTGAATTTAATTCTTGGGATTTGAGGCAAATTTTGGTAAGAGAGTTCTCGATGGAATTCAAGGTTTCCGAGAGGAACAAAATAAGAGGATTTTAAATAGAGGGCTTCAAAGATGATTTTCGAAGGGTTTTATTGAATTGCAAAATTCGAACCCGAGTACAGAGAATTTTTTGGTGAGATATTTGATTTTGGATTTTCCGAGGAATTTTAGAGAGAGACAGTCGAATTGCAAAATTCGAGTCTCGGATTTTAGGAGAGAGTTTGGGACCGAGGTTTAAGTGTTTCAAGGAGATTCAGACTGAGATCTATGGCACTTAGTCCTTAAGCACACACAAAGAGCCAAAAATTTTTAAAATTAGGGTTTTTATGAAAATAGTTTTTTTTAACGGCCCGGAAACCGGGGCGTTACACCAGCGTAGGCTCTATAAAAATAGCATCCATCGCATGTCAGGATGAGCACTCTGGTGTTGGTAACCGCCATCAGCCAAAGAAATCCTTGTCCACAAGCCTTTTTGACTTATGTTCTGGATGCAGCTTGGTTGCCATAGAAGCCTGAGTAGGTATATTGCAGAATTTGCTTGCTCTTTCCAGGTGTGACGTAGTGCATGAGAACTTCGGATGCGCTTTGACGACATAGATCTTCTCTGACTTTGGTAAAGCTGAATAAGATACCCGAACCTTGCATTAGCATAGGATTCGGCTGGCGACCCTCATAGGGCGTACCGTATCTAACCTAGCAAAATTGTAACTGAATAAGGTACCCGAATCTCGTAAGATTCAGCTGGCGACCCTCGGGAGGCGCACCCAACTCAGTAAAGTTGTACCCAAGCCCCGACTGGCGCCGGAGGCCGGTTGTTAGCCAATAAGGTGCCCAAACCTTGCATTAGCATAGGATTCGGCTGGCGACCCTCATGGGGCGTAGCTTACCCAACCGAGTGGTACCTGAGCTCCGACTAGCGCCGGAGGTCGGTTATTAGCTCACATGGAGCGTAGCCGGGGAAGATGACGTCCCGACTGGTGCAAGTACCCACTCAATAGCCCTTATGGAGCGTTTCGAGCGTATCTTGGCAGACAGGTCCAGCCCCCGAGCATAGGAGATGGGCTCGTAGCCCTGGGTTCCTGTCACGCGCATCCGGAACTAGCCCTGCATTATAAACATATCGGATGAGTAGCATCTAATGATGAAAACAATCACCCGAATAAAATGTATTTTACAATATATGTAAATACATGTTCTTCCTCTTATTGATATTAATTTTCCCAAGTAGTTGACCCCTTACGTTTAAGCGCTCTGCCCGACTAGTCATAGCCTCCTAGCGTCAGGAGTTGGCTTATAGCTCTTTCTCAGACACGCATTTTGGGTGACTTAAGTTCGTCTTTCATGGAGCAAAGTTTCATGGATCGAAATTTATGCTACTCAAGTACTTTTGCAATCATTTAAGAGCAAAAACAGAAAAAGTGCAGCTTGTACACCTATTAGGTGTAAGCGGCTACGGCATTGGCAAAGCCAAGTGAGGAAATATTTATCAGAGAGCGACTTAGCTGTTCGGTATTTGGGAGTGGGGATGCCATCCTTGCGTTTGGGCTTTTGAGCCCCTGAGCGTGTCACTTGTTGTTCTGATAATCTCCAATTGTTGAAGGTCGAAGACGGTTGTGACTGACTGCCACAAAGAAGCCGTCTGACTTGCGTTTGCGATTCCCAGCTTTAGTCGGGACCGCGTCGTCAGTGTCCTTCCGCTTCTTCTGTCAGGATGCCTTTTCGTCATCGATGGCCTCAGCGACAGCGTCGGCCGAGTCAGCGTACTTGTTTGCCATGTCGAATAGAGCCTTGATAGAGTTGGGAGGCTTCCGAGTGAATTTGGCGATGAACGAGGTGTCTTTGACTCCTTTTCGAAAGGCGGCGATGACGACCTCGTCCTTGATCTTCGGGATTGAGTTCTTCTTCTCAGAAAACCTCTTGATGAAGTCACGAAGAGACTCGTTTTTCCTTTGATGCAACTGATGTAGGTTGTACTCGGAAGATGGCCTCTCATATGTTCCCTGAAAGTTGGTGATGAAACGTTCCTGGAGTTCTCCCTAGGAGCCGATTGATTGCTTGGGAAGTCTCGTTAGCCATGTCCTCGCCAAGTCGGTTAGAGCGACTGGGAGGTAGTTCGCCATGGCTTTATGATCTCCTCCAGCTGGTCGGATTGCCAGAGTGTTGACCATGAGCCAGGACTCGGGGTTGGTTTTGCCGTCGTATTTTTCGATGCTGTAGGCTTGAAGCCCAACGGCTAGTCGACCTGTTGTAGCTCCTTGGTAAAGGCGGGTACGCCTTCATCTGCATGAGGGCTCTGGCTCTGATTACGGCGGCGAAACCGCTTGTGGTGGAGGCCGAAGTGCTCGTTCTCGTCTTCCAGTCGGCGTTGCTCGTCTTCCTCTCGTTTGCGGCGCCGAGCGTTGATGTCCTGCTAAAGGTCACGCCGTGGTTGGCCTCGGAGCCGCCAGTTGCTGTTGGGGTTGCCGAGTGACGTTTGGCACGACTCCATGTGCAGCCGACTAGAGCCGGCCGCTCGGCGTCGCTTTGAGGTGGATGAGACTGCCGTTGGGGATGCCGACCGATTGGTTGGTATGAGGGTATCGCCCGACTGTTGGTGCTGCTGACATGCAGCAGCGGTAAGCATGGCTTTTATCCTTGCGATCGTCGAAGTGGCCTAGTGATCAGGCCCGAACTGGAGTGTATCCAGTAGAGTTGCAGTGGCCACGATGTTCTGTTGAGGAGTAACGAAGACGTCATGGTCGCTGACTTGGGTTTGGAGGATTTGTTGTTGGGTGGTTCGCCCAGCCCTGCGTAGATCGTCGTTGCGGGCGTGCAGGTGTCTTGCTTCTTCCTCCTGTTGTTCTCGCAGTCGGCGGGCCTCCTCCTCTTGTTGCTCGTGTAGTCGGCGTGATTCCTAAGTAGGAGTAGAGCCTTTGGATGCCATAAAGATTTCTCGTGGCGGAGAGAAGCTTGCCGAGCTGCTGTCCGACTTAGAGTCGGAGTCCGACTGAGAGTCGAAGTCGGAATAATTGATGGGGGTGATTATAACTCCGACCTCCCTAGATCCGATCTTGAGCGGCTCTGGGCCGTATCCGAGTCAAACTCCAAAGGATCGGGTTTGCCGCGTCGGATGTTGTTCGAAGATATTCGCGGCGTCGCCGAGTCCGAACGGGAGATTGACGATCTCCTCCTTCCTTAGCCCGATCTCAGCTGGCTCAAGACTGAGTCCAAGTTGAACACCGAAAGGAAGAGTTGTCCCAAGACCCGGACAAGTGGAATATTGCCGCAGCAAGTAGATGATGGTTGTTGCAGCATTGTGTGGACCGATTGGCGCGGGGTTGGCTGATTCCTCGGCCAGTTGGATTAGGTCTGCGTCAGTCAAGGTGAGATTGCCAAACATGTCGGCGACGAAGTCGAGGCTTTCGAATGAGATTGTATCTCCGGGGGAGAATTTGCCACCGTCAACTCCGGTTGCTGGATCCATCAAGCTTGTAAATGTAGATCTCGCTGAAGCCCCTACCTGGCGCGCCAACTGTCGATGTTTTATACCGGCAATATGAATATGGGGCTACTCGGCGGATGGAAAGTCGGTGGATTGTAAAGGAACACAGAGAGATTTTATACTGGTTCAGGCCCTCGATGTGAGGTAATACCCTATGTCCAGTTGTGGTGTTATTCCTTTAAGGATTTGAGTTGATCTTAGCCATCTCGCCCTCAGGGGGCGCCCTGCCTCCCCTTATATACTGGGGGATAGGGGTACAAGGTAGGAGTCCCAGCCGGATATAGCCGAGGAATCTTCTCTTAGAGATACAATTCACCCGACTAGGATTGTATATTCTTTATTGTACAAGACTAAGTCTGCCGGGTGCTACTATATCTCTAATTACAACACTCGGCCCATCCTCTATCCGAGTGGCCCATATACTTGTGATGAGATACTTAGGACCCATGGCCTCCATAGACTATATGTATATGTATTCAATACGCATTGAATAACCAGGGCGGAATTGAATACGCGTTGTCGCGTTGATGAATAATTATTAAATTATGAAGTTTTGCAGGTGCAAAAATAAAGAAAGGAGGACTATATGTATTCAAAGCTACTACTGATACACGTTCTTTTCTTAAAAGGAAAAATACAAATACTGACACCTTTCATGACAATATTGTTCACGTGGACACACTGTACCATGCATAAAAAAATTCAGGTGGAGAGTTGTGTTGATCTTAGCGGAAGGTACTCTCTTCCGAAAGAAATTTATAATTATGCCATCATCAAAAGTGGATTTCGTCGAAATGTCATTATATAAATAGGATTTAATGAAATATCATTCTCAACAGGGATGTATACGCTAAAATGCTTTCAGTCCTCTGAATGAACGAAACTCACCTTTGACAATGGTATAGTCCTAAATTTCTCCTCATGGAGTCCAGGGGGAAAGGAGATAAACGGGAAAGAACACGTATTGCTGAAGCCATATTTATGCTATGATGTTTTTTAGCTGTAAAAATAAAAAAGGAGGACAAGGAAACCTTAATTAAGATCGGAATTAAGATATAATCTCGAGTTCTTGACTCCCATTCTTTGGTAAATTGAGGTGCCCAGCACTCTAAATACGAAGGAATTGCTCCCTTCGTATGTAAGGGTTTATTCAGATTGTTGCCAGTTTTAGCTCTACTAAAATTTGGTAATGGTAAGTTTTGGTGCATTTTGTTGTTGATGTTTTGTATCAGCAATAATAATATGGGGCTACTCATGAGACCTAAACTTGATGGATTGCAAAAGAGCACGAAACAATTTATACTGGTTTAGACCCTCGAGATGAGGTAATACACTATATCCAGTTGTGATATATTACTTTTGAGATTTCTTTGGTAAGATTTTGTTCTATGCCCCAGGGAGATCCCTACCCCTCCTTATATATTGGAGGGATGAGGGTTACAGGGTAGAAAACCCAGTCGGATATGACCAAGGGTTTTCCTTATTAGTAAATAGAGTCCAGTTAGGATTATATCTCTTTCCTTGTCATGCAAGGTAATATGAAGCCGAGTTCTACTCTATCTCTAATTGCAGGAGCCGGCCCACCCTCTGTCCAAGTGGCCGTAATTGCCTTCCTTGAGATACCTAGAGTCCATGATCTCCACAGTAGCCCCTGAGACCTTCATAGTTGAGTCACAGCTGATGCCGAGTGCTCATCCTCTACGGTGAAGAGATTCCTGAGTGCTTTGCTCCCGAGTACTCATTGTTCGAGTGCTTCTTCTTCCAAATCCTGCTTCATGTCAGCTGGAAACGAGGCTATGAAGGGCTTCATGAAAAAATATAAATAGTGTGCGTCGAATAGGCGGATCTATTAGTTGTATCCCCCGACTTTATGCTTAATTGTGAAACAATTAAACATAAAGTTAAGGATCTTTAACCTTTTAGCCTTTTCCGAGTAGTATACTACCCAGAAATTAGACTCTTCAGCATCATGTTAGCTGGAAGTATTTTTGCTCAAGGCAAATTTGGCTAAGCATGTAAGTCGAGTATCACTATGGAGTAAATCCAATGTGTGATGAGATGTACTTTAGAAATATCTGCATCTCTAATTTTAATGGAGACCAGCTATTGATCCTTATAAGGATATATCCTTAATACCTTAAAATAATCAAGATACCCGAATGTATACACTGGCTATAGGCTTAGCATAAAGCGTATCTGATTATTTAATCGGTTCTTGTAAAATAGCGAACTCATATCTTTGACCTACTACCGAATAAGTCGGCCCAAACCGACATACGCAGTGCAGCCCACAAAATTGACATCCCTCACATGTCTGAACAATGTCATTAGCGTCGGTAACCGTAGTCAACCAAACGAACCCTTGTCTGCAAGTCTTTCTGACTTACATTCTGGATGCAGCATGGTTGCCATATATACCCGAGTGGATAGATTGTAGGATCTGTTTGCCCTTCTCAAGTGTGATGCAGTGCATGAGAACTCTGGATGTGTGTTGACAATATTGGTTTTCTCTGACTATGATAAAGCTTTTGCTCTATCACTTGACTTACTCAGTTTCGTTGCAATCTTTAGGAAGTTCATCTTCTAGTAGAAATCAAATGATTGGGGTCTTCCAGTCTTGAAAAATAATTAGCACCTCCGTAGGTTTCTGTGGAGGCCATAGGCCCCGGGTACCTCATGACAAGCATATGGGCCATTCGGACAGATGATGGACATAGTCTTGTAATTAGAGATATGATAGGACTCGGCAGACTTAACCTTGTACGATAAGGAAGACACAGTCCTAGTCGGGCAAGTTATATCTCTAAGAGGAGATCTCTTGGCCGTAGTCCGGCTGGGACTCCTATCATGTACCCTTGTCCCCCAGTATATAAGGGGATACAGAGCGCCCCATGAGGACAAGATACAGAGATTCATCAGAATTATACATCCTCAAAGGAATACACCGCAACTGGACGTAGGGTATTACCTCACATCGAGGGCTTGAACCAGTATAAACTCCCCATGTTCCTTTGCAGTCCACCGAGTTTCGATCCGATGAGTAGTCCTATGTTCATATTGCCAGTGTAAAACATCGACAATTGGCGCGCCAGGTAGGGGCTTCGCCGAGATCAATCTCAATAAGCTCGATGGATTCGACAACCGGAGTTGATGGCACCGGCTTCTCCCCCGGAGACACGATCACGTTTGGAAGCCTCGACTTCGTCGCCGACAAGTGCGGCAAACTCACCCTGGCCGACTCGGACTCGATCCGATCTGCCGGGGAATCAGCTGACTCCGCACCAGTTGGCCCACACGATGCTGCAGCAACCATCATCGACTTGCTACAACAATCTTCCACTTGCCCAGGTCTCGGGACAACTCTCCCCTTCGGTGTTCGACTTGGACTTGGCCTCAAGCTAGCCGGGATCGGGCTAGGAAGGGGTGAGATCGTCAATCTCCCATGCAGACTTGGCAATGCCGCAGACATCTACAATCTACATCTGACGCGGCAGACCCGATCCCCTATGGTTCAATTCGGACGTGGCCCAGAGCCGCCCGAGATTGGATCTAGGGAGGTCGGGGTCATGATCACAGCGATCAATTACTCAGATTTTGACTCTAAGTCAGATAGCAGTCTGAACAGCAGTTCGGACAGCAGTTTGGCAAGCCTTTTCCTGCCCCGCAAAGTCTTCATGGCGTCCAAGGGCGACACTCCCTCTCAAGAGGCACATCGACTACGCGAGCAGCAAGATGAGGAGGCCCGCTGACTGCGACAACAACAACAGGAGGCCGAACGTGATGCTCGCAACGACGAGCTACGCAGGGCTAGGTGAACCGCCTAGCAACAAATCTTCCAGACACGAGTCGGCGACCACAATGTCTTCGTTACACCTCAACAGAGCGTCGTAGCCACTACAACTTTGCTGGACACGCTCCAGCTTGGGCCTGATCATCAGGCTACCCCGATTATAGCAAGGATAAAAGCCATGATCATTGCTGCTGCATGCCAGCAATGCCAACAGTCAGGTGATACCCTCATACCTGTTAGTGATATGCCCTAGAGGCAACATGGAGATGCTATATATATCACATGTTATGTTTATAATGTATTGATTGGTTCCTTGAAATAGACATTATCATTATTGATCAACGAGTACGTGACTTATTCATAAGACTCTTAATATCGAATGTTACTATTTCTAAATGATCCCTAATCGTATATCATATGAGGAACAAATATGATTGTAACATCAGCATATGTATTGATTGATGATTATGTCTCATGGATCATGGTATGGAGATACCAAATCGATAATATGGACATATGTTAGTGAACATATGTTGAATAGACCCGCCATGAGATACTGCAGAGATTTCATGTGTCATCAGTTACTCTCAAGTAGTGTTTATGTAGAGTCCTTAGACTTGAGATCATCATGGTTCCCAACATATGTATTAGCTTATTTTGGGACTACTAAACACTACTCCATAACTGGGTAGTTATAAAAGTAGTCTTCGGGTTTGCTATGAAATATGTAGTGGGATGTGAATGATCAAGATTGAATTTGCCCCTCCTGACGGGAGAGATATCTCTGGGCCCCTCGATGTAATGGATTATGGAAGTGCATGGCCATGCTAGGGTGATTGAGGTGTCAATCACAAGTTTGTAATCCATCATAGGATCGAGAGAGTGATTGAGCTATTAAGAGGATGACACAAGTCTCACCTTGAGCTCAATCGATATCGTGAGGCAAAGGGATTTGTACATGAGAACATTACAGGTTCAGCCGATATGATCTTTACGTATATTTTGGGGTTAATATGCCTTGCTAGAGGCCGCTATTAACAGGGTGACCAGAAATGTGTTTCTGGGTCGCGACAAAATATACGTGAACCTACAGGGTCTCACACTTAACGGGTTGGAACAATTGTTCGAATATGATTTGAATATGGGCTCGATTCGAATAGAGATCCGAGTAAACTCTTACTGGGCCTCGGTTCACGAGGCCCGAGTGAGGAGGTCTATATATAGGGAGGTGAGGGGCCGAGGAGATGACGGTACGTTCTCTGTTGACCTCAAGCTAAACCCTAGCCGCCACCTCCCGAGCCAAACCCTAGCCGCCCACGAGTGCTAGTACACTCGCGATCGGCGTTCTAGCCCCGGACGTGTGGATACCGGTAGAGGCGTTGCTCGTTGCGGCGTTGATCGGCCGGAGATCGACTACTTCCACTACTACCTCGACGCGCGCGAGGTTGGACCAACTTCTCCAACCCATCTTCCGCTGCGCTGCGTGTCTAGTGGTAACGATCCATGATCCCTCTCTCGAATGATGTCCTGGTGTGTGCGGTAGAAATTTTTGTTTTCTGCTATCGTAGCCTACGCGTACTCCTACAATACTGACTAGCCGGTCGGCTTCCCCAGCGGCAGTCTCATCCCCCTCAACGCGATGCCGAGCGGCCGGCTCCAGTCAGCTATACACGGAGTCACGCCAGACGTCACTCGGTAACCCCAACAACAAATGGCAGTGTCAAAGCGACCGTCGGGACAACCAGGATCTCCGAGGCCAACTACGGTGTGATCTTCGGCAGGACATCAATTCTCGGCGCTGCGAACGAGAGGAAGATGAGCAACGCCGACTGGAAGACGAGAACGAGCACTTCGGCCTCCACCATGAGCGGTTTCGCCACCGTAGTTGGAGTCGGAGTCTTCATGAAGATGAAGGAGTACCGGCCTTCACCTATGAGCTGCAACAAGTCGACTGGCCCTCAGGCTTCAAGCCGACTGGAATTGAAAAATACGATGGGAAGACCGATCCTGAGTCCTGGCTCACGGTCTACACTCTGGCAATCCGAGCAGCTAGAGGAGATCATAAGGCCATGGCTAACTACCTCCCAGTCGCTCTAGCTGACTCGACGAGGACATGGCTAACATGACTTCCTAAGAGATCAATTGTCTCCTGGGGAGAACTTCGGGAAAGCTTCATCGCTAACTTCTAGGGGACGTACGAGAGGCCATCTTCCAAGCACAATATGTATCAGTTGCATCAAAGGAAGAACGAGTCTCTTTGTGATTTCATCAAGAGGTTCTCTGAGAAGAAGAATTCCATCCCAAAGATCAAAGATGAGGTCGTTATCGCCGCCTTTCAAAAAGGAGTTAAAGACACCTCGTTCATCACTAAATTCACTCAAAAGCCTCCCAACTCTGTCAAGGCTCTATTCAACATGGCAAACAAGTACGCCGACTCGGCCGACGCTATTGCTGAGGCCCTCAATGATAAGAAGGCACACTGACAGAAGGAGCGGAAGGACACCGATGATGCGGCCCCGAGTAAGGCTGGGAACCGCAAACGCAAGTTGGACGACTTCATTGTGGCAATCGGTCACAAGTGTCTTTGACTTTCAACATCTGAAGATTATCAGAACAACAAGTGACATGCTCGGGGGCTCAAAAGCTCAAATGCAAGGATGGCATCCCCACTCCCAAATACCGAACAGCTAAGTCATTTTCTGATAAATATTTCCTCACTTAGCTTTGCCAATGCCGCAGCCCCTTACACCTAATAGGTGTACAAGCTGCACATTATTTTCTATTTTTTCTCTTAATGATTGCAAAAGTACTCGAGTAGCATAAATTCTGATCCGTGAAACTTTGCTCCATGAAAGACGAACTCAAGTCACCTAAAATGCGTGTCTGCGAAAGAGCCATGAGCCAACTCCCGACGCTAGGGGGCTATGACTAGTCGGATAGAGTGCTTAAACGTAAGGGGTCAACTACTCGGGGAAATTAATATCAAAAAGAGAAAGAACATGTATTTACATATATTGCAAAATACATAAAATTTCTTCGGGTGATTGTTTTCATCATTAGATACTACTCATCCGATGTGTTTGTAATGCAGAACCAGTTTCGGATATATGTGACAGGAACTCAGGGCTACGAGCCTATCTCCTACGCTCGGGGGCTAGACCAGTCTGCCAAAATACACTTGGAGTGCGACGCTTCAAGAATCACTCGGAATGCTCCATGAGGGCCACTGACTGAGTACTTGCGCCAGTCGGGACGTCATCTTCCCTGCTATGCTCCATATGTGGCTAATAACCGACCTCTGGTGCTAGTCGGAGCTCATGTACCACTTGGCTAGGTGAGGTACGCCCTATAAGGGTCGCCAGCTGAATCCTACACTAATGCTAGATTCGGGTACCTTATTTGGTCACAACTCTGCTGGGTAAAGTACGCCCCATGAGGGTCGCCAGCCGAATTCTATGCTATGCGAGTTTAGGTACTTTAGTCGGTTAATAACCGACCTCCGGCACTAGTCGGAGCTCGGGTACCACTCTGTTGGATAAGGGACGTCCCATGAGGGTTGCCAGCCGAATCCTATGCTAATGCGAGGTTTGGGTACCTTATTCGGTTACAATGTTGTCAAGTTAGGTATGCCCCAAGAGGGTCGCCAGCCGAATCCTGCGCTAGCGTAGCGTTCGGGTACCTATCTGGCAAAAACATGGCACCAAGCCACTATTGAAGCTTTCAGTCAGGAGCAACATCGAACCCGGAATCTACGGAGGTGTTGTTGACGCCAAAAACCGCCGGGGGCCGTTCGGCGCTTAGAGACACGCAAAGGCCTGGGAGATTTGCTTCACTCTAGTGTAGGTCCTAAAATCTTGAGGTTCGTAGGCGTGCCAGTCAATTTGACCCTGCAATTGACAAGGACATAGAAAATATTAGATCAATGAGCCAATCGGCTGGAAGCCGATCTTGACTCGTCTCATCGGCCGATGGCCGTTATGAACTGTAGCACTTATACACCGACTGGAAGCCGATGATGACATGAGCAGTAACATAATAATAAACAAATATCAAACTAGCCAATCATCGAAGGGATGCTCGAAAATCGGCTGTAAACTAATAAAATAAATAGACAAAAGGTGTAAATAAATGGATTGAGTAAACTTCAGTCGGTTGCAATTATAATTGCTAGTGCCGCCTCAAAGGTGCTGCCCGCATCCGTGCCCGGGCCCTTGCTCATGCCCGCGCCCGGATCTTCGCCTACTATCCATGCCCGTACCCAGGTCCTCGCCTGTGCTCGTGCCCGTGCCCGGGTCCTCACCTGTGCTCGTGCCCGGGTCCTTACCTGCTGTTCGCGCCCGGGTACTTGCTTGTTGTTCGTGCTCGGGTTCTCGCTCGTGCTCGCGCCCGGGTTAACGGTGATTTTTTATACATGTTTATGACCAATCGGCTGGATATGAAGATAACTTATCGGCTAAGCACTCCGATAAAACATCGCATAAAACCCATCGGCTTATTAAGAGTAAAGTTATTACCAACAGTCTAGTAGATCGGACCCAACCGTTGTAGCACAGACTGATGATGATAACAGGACCTCGATGAGCTGATAGATCTAGTGCGATCGTGATGTAAAACATGATAACTTATCGGCTATACATCCCGATAAGACGCTTGCGCACAAAATATCAACCTAGCAGGAACGATTTATCACTGACAGTTTAGTAGGTCAGACCCAACCGATGCAGCACAAACTGATGATAAAACGCTCCTAGTAAGCCGATAGGATCTGCGCACGCGTGATGTGATACACCTAATCGATCTATGAGGTCAAACTAAACTGATGCAGCCATAGATAAAATAGATATATCATGGTAAGCCGTCCACCGTGAACCGACTAGAATATCGGACTTAATCGAGGAAGTCCTAGCCGATGCGGTGTCCGGGGTGACGAGACTTACCCTCTCGCAGGAGGTCAAACTTAACCGATGCAGCCCGGCTCGAGAAGCAAGAACCCGTCGAAGGGGTGGCGATGCGCCGAAATTGTATTGATCTGATTGATGTCGATCCCTTACAAAGCACTCGGCATACGTATTTATACCTCGAGTTGATATGAGTCCTTATTGGACACGGTGCACGATTTCCTAAACACAAAAGGAAACACTAACAGGACCCGATCAGACACGAGATCAGGTCTCCTAAAGATAAAATATTAATCCTTGCCTAATTAATAAATACAGTAATTAACTGCCATACTGTGGTCTTCACGGCTTCTTCCTGGATTCGGTCCCTTCTGATCAACTCCCGTTAGTTAACTGTAATTTTCTTCTTAACCGAATCTGATATAGAGCCATGCCAAATTTTGGCATTAACAGGTGCTCATTATTATTCAAGACTAGAAGACCCCAATCCTTCAATTACAATGAAGCCGAGTAAATCAAGCGATGGAGCAAAACCCTTATCATAGTCAGAGAAGACCTATATCGTCGAAGTGCATCCGGAGTTCTCATGCACGGCGTCACACCTGAGGAGGGCAAGCAAATCCTGCAATATACCTACTCGGGCATCAGTGGTGACCATACTGCATCCAGAACGTAAATCGGAAAGGCTCGCGGACAAGGATTCTTCTGGCTGATCGAGGTTACCGACGCTGGAGTACTCATCCTGACATGCGAGGGATGCTACTTTTATAGGGCTGCGCTAGGTAGGTCGGTTTAGACCGGCTTATTTGGTAGCAGGCCACAAGACATGAGTTTCTATAGTAGCACGCTCAATTTGGGCCGCTCGCTAGCTGTGTTAAAATCATAGTGCTAGTGCTACTCATGTAAACCGATTAAATAATCAGATATGCTTCATGCTAAGCCTACAACCAGGTGTATACATTCGGGTATCTGTATTATTTACCAGGTATTGAGGATATATCCTTATAAGGATCACAAGCTGGTCTCCATTAAAATTGAGGATACAGGTATCTCTCAAGTACACCTGACCACATATTGGGTTAACATCTATAAAGTGGTACTCGGCTTACATGCTTAGCCAACAATTGCCATAAGCAAACATTCTTCTAGCCGACATGACGCAGAAGAGTCTAACTTCCGAGTAGTATACTACTCGGGAAAGACTATAAACATTCTCCCAGCTGACATGAAGCTGAAGAGTCTAATTTCCGAGTGACATACTACTCGGGAAAGACTATAAAATATTTTCGGCTGATATGATGCTGAAGAGTCTCATATACCAGTAGTATACTACTCGGGAAAGACTATAAGGTTAAAGATCTTTAACTTTATGTTTAATTGCTTCACAATTAAGCACAAAGTTAGGGGCTACACCTAATAGGTGTGCCTATTCGGTGCACACTATTCATATTTCTATATAGAGCCCTTCATAGCCTCGTTGCCAGCTGACATGAAGCAGGACTCGGGAAGAAGAAGCACTCGAACAAAGAGTACTCGGGAGCAATGCACTCGGATAATCTTCACCATGGAGGATAAGCACTCGGCATCAGCTGTGACTCAACTATGAAGGTTTTAGGGGCTGCTGTGGAGGCCATAGGCCCCGGGTACTTCATGACAAGCATATGGGTCACTTGGACAGAGGATGGGCCTAGCCTTGTAATTAGAGATATGATAGGACTCGGTAGACTTAACGTTGTACGATAAGGAAGATACGGTCCTAGTCGGGCAAGTTATATCTCTAAGAGAAGATCCCTTGGCCGTAGTCCGGCTGGGACTCCTACCTTGTACCCTTGTTCCCAGTGTATAAGGGGAGGCAGGGCGCCCCCTGTGGGCAAGACACAGAGATTCATCAGAATCATACATCCTCAAAAGAATACACCACAACTGGACGTAGGGTATTACCTCACATCGAGGGCCTAAACCAGTATAAACTCCCCGTGTTCCTTTGCAGTCCACCAAGTTTCGATCCGACGAGTAGCCCTATGTTCATATTGCCGGTGTAAAACATCGACAGTTCCGGGTTTGGTGCTATCTCGGACTGAAAGCTCCAGTAGTGGCTTCTATTCTTGTTTTGGCCAAATAGTTACCTGAACGCTGCGCTAGCGCAGGATTCGACTGGTGACCCTCTTGGGGCATACCCGACCTGGCAAAATTATAGTCGAATAAGGTACCCGAACCTCGTATTAGCATAGGATTCGGCTGACGACCCTCATGGGATGTACCCTACCCAACAGAGTCATGACCAAATAAGGTACCAGAACTTCGCATTAGCATAGGATTCGGCTGGCAACCCTCATGGGGTGTACCCTATCCAGCAGTGTGGTACCAGAATCTCGACCGGTGCCGGAGGACGGTTATTAGCCTCCATGGGACGTACTAAGGTAAAGTGACATCCGTGTTCCGACTGGCGCAAGTACTTGGTCATTAGCCCTCATGGAGCATTCTGAGTGATTCTTGAAGTGTCGCACTCCTAGTGTATCATGGCAGACTGGTCCAGCCCCCGAGCGTAGGAGATAGGCTCGTAGCCATGAGTTCCTATTACGCGTATCTAGAACTGGCCCTATATTATAAACATATCGGATGAGTAACATCTGATGAAGAAAACAATCATCCAAAGAACATTTTATGTATTTTACAATGTATGTAAATATGTGTTCCTCCTCTTATTGATATTAATTTCTCCAAGTAGTTGACCTCTTATGTTTAAACACTCTACCCGACTAGTAATAGCCCCCGAGCGTCGGGAGTCGGCTCATGGCTCTTTCTCAGACACGGATTTTAGGTGACTTGAGTTCACCTTTCATGGAGCAAAGCTTCACGGATCGGAATTTATGCTACTCGAGTACTTTTGCAATCATTAAGAGCAAAAATAGAAAATACGCAGTATGTACACCTATTAAGTGTAAGCGGCTACGGCATTGGCGAGGCCGAGTGAGGAATTGACGATCTCATCCCCCTAGGTCTGATCACGACTGGCGTTAAGTCGTATCTGAGTCAAACCATGGTGAAATGAGTTGCCTCCTGGCCCATTTAGATAAGAATATCATATAAAGGAGAAAATATTTATCAGAAAGCGACTTAACTATTCGGTATTGCACAAGTTAGGAGTGGGGATGCCATCCTTGCATTCGAGCTTTTAAGCCCCCGAGCATGTCACTTATCGTTCTGATAATCTTCAGTTCTAGGAGGTCGAAGACGGTTGCGACCGACTGCCACAATGAAGTCGTCCGACTTCCCAGCCTTAGTCGGGGCCGCGTCATCGGTGTCCTTCCGCTCCTTCTGTCAGGGTGCCTTTTTGTCATCGAGGGCCTTAGCAAAAGCGTCGGCCAAGTCGGCGTATTTGTTCGCCATGTCGAATAGAGCTTTGACAGAACTTAGAGGCTTTCAAGAGAACTTAGCGATGAATGGAGTGTCCTTGACTCCTTTTCGAAAGGCGGCGATGACGACCTCGTCCTTGATCTTCGGGATTGAATTCCTCTTCTCTGAAAACCTCTTGATGAAGTCACGAAGAGACTCGTTTTTAATTTGATAGCATTGATACAGGTCGTACTCAGAAGATGGCCTCTTGTATGTTCCTTGGAAATTGGCGATGAAGCGTTCCTGGAGTTCTCCCCAGGAGCCGATTGATATCCTCCAGCTGCTCGAATTGCCAGAGTGTAAACTGTAAGCTAGGACTTGGGGTTAGTCTTCCCGTCGTATTTTTCAATTCCAGTCGGCTTAAAGCCTGACGGCCAGTCGACTTGTTGCAGCTCATGGGTGAAGGCCGGTACTCCTTCATCTGTATGAGGACTCCGACTCCAACTACGGCGGTGAAACCGCTCATGGTGGAGGCCGAAGCGCTCATTCTCATCTTCTAATTGGCGACGCTCGTCTTCCTCGCGTTTGCGGCGCCGTGCGTTGATGTCTTGCCGAAGATCTCGTCGTAATTGGCCTCGGACATCCTGGTTATCCCAACGGTCATCTTGATTTCGGCGCTGTCGGTCATTATTGTGGTTGTCGAGTGACGTGTGGCGTGAATCCATGTGCGGCAGACTAGAGCCGGCTGCTCGGCGTCGCGCTGAGGCAGATGAGATCGCCATTGGAGAAGCCGACCTGTTGGTCGGTATGAGAGTGTCACCTGACTATTGACGCTGCTGACATGCAGCAGCGGTGATCATAGCTTTTATCCTTGATATCGTCGAGGCGGCCTAGTGATCAGTCCCAAACTGCAGTGTATCAAGTAGAATTGCAGCGGCCACAATGTTCTGTTGAGGAGTTATGAAAACGTCGTTGTCGCCGACTCGGGTTTGGAGGATTTTCTGTTGAGCAGCCCGCCCAGCCTTGCGCAAGTTGTCGTTGTGAACATCGCGCTCGGCTTGCAGGTGTCTTGCGTCTTCCTCTTGTTGTTCACGTAGTCAGCAGGCTTCCTCTTCTTGCAAATCCCGTAGTCGGCATGCCTCTTGAGTAGGAGTTGAGTCCTTGGATGTCATAAAGACTTCACGTGGTGGAGAAAAGCTCGCCAAAGTGCTGTCCGACTTAGAGTCAGAGTTGGAATAGTTTAGGGGTGTGATGATGACCCCAACCTCCCTGGACCCGATCTCGAGTGGCTCTGGGCCGTATCCGAGTTGAATTCCAGAGGATTGAGTTTGCCGCATCAGATTGGAATTGAAGATTGTTGCGGCGTTGTCGAGTCCGAGTGAGAAATTGACGATCTCCTCCTTTCTTAGCCTGATCTCGGCCGGCTCAAGATCGAGTCCGACTCGAACACCGAAAGAAAGAGCTGTCCCTAGACTCGGGCATGTTGGAGATCGCCGCAGCATGTTGCCGAAGATTGCTGCAGCGTTGAGTAGGCCGATCGGCGCGGAGTCGGCTTGGTCCCTGGCTGATCGGACAAGGTTGCTGAATTCGTCGGCGACGAAGTCAAGGCTCCCAAAGCTGATTGTTTGCCCTAGGAAGAACTTGACGCCGTCGACTCCGGTGATTGGATCCATCAGGCTCCTCGAAGATGATCTCGCCGAAGCCCTTACCTAGCGCGCCAACTGTCGATGTTTTGTATCGGCAATAATAATATAGTGCTACTCATGAGACATAAACTTGATGGATTACAAAAGAACACGAAACAATTTATACTAGTTCAGGCCCTCGAGATGAGGTAATACCCTATGTCCAGTTGTGGTGTATTGCCTTTGGGGTTTCTCTGGTGAGATTCTGTTCTATGCCCCAGGAGGCTCCCTACCCCTCCTTTTATATACTGAAGGGATGAGAGTTACAAGATAGAAAACCCAGTCGGATACGATCAAGCGCTTTCCTTATTAGTACATAGAGAGTCCAGCTAGGATTATATCCCTTTCCTTGTCATGTAAGGTAATATGAAGCCGAGTCCTTGCAAGGTAATATGAAGCCGAGTCTTACTTTATCTCTAATTACAGGAGCCGGCCCACCCTCTGTCCGAGTGGCCGTAATTGCCTTCCTTGAGATACCTGGGGCCATGGCCTCCACATTTGGCGTTACCAAACTTTGGTAGTGTTGGGATGCATTTAGTTTAAAGCCTTACCAAAGTTTGGTAGTGTTTTAAGAGTGGAAGCTTCTAGAATTACCAAATTTTGGTAGAGTACCAATGGCTAAAATTTGTTTGGTTTATTGTCTTACCAAATTTTGGCATCGGTCAAATTTTGGTAAAGTTGAAAATGCCAATAAACTAAATAGGCCCTAAATATAGGAAAAGGTCCAAATCCCCCATAAACTATGCCTAAAAGTCTAAAAAATACTCTAAACTATCAATCTGGGTATTTAGCCCCCTAAAATTTTTAACCCGTTCATGTTAAATCGTATTTTGTTTCAAAAACAAAGAAGATTAGGCAAGTTTTAGCAAGTGCTTGTTTGGAAGCTTAGATATTAAGATCAAGAAGAATTCCATTTTACTCCCTTGAACTATTTGTTAGGAGCAGTTAACCCCCTAAAGTATTTTTCGACTCATATTTCACCCTGAACTATTGAAAATGGTTCGCTTTACAGTCTAATGTCATTTCTTTTTTCTCTATATATAAGTCGTATTTTGCACTAAAATACATGAATATAGATGCACTATAACTTACGTCTCAACTTATTTTTGAATTTTGTTATCACAAATTGCATATGTTGGAAGAACCTAAAACTGATTTAAACATCGAGATTTAAAATTTTGAGCAAACAATCATGATAAATTAAAAACATTTTTGAACTTTGGTAATGGTTTATGTATGGCTCTAAAAAATTTTGCTTAAAATATGATTTGTGTAAAGAGAAAAAAGAAATGCTATTAAGCAGTAAAGCGAACCACTTTTAATTGTTTAAGGGATAGAATGAGCTGAAAAATAGTTTAGGGATCAAGTAATCCAGTGAAATAGTTTTAGGGGTAAAATGGACTTTTTCCTCAAACTATTTCACCAGAGCATTTAAATCATTTTACCCTTTCCATAATAATATGTAAAATGATAAATCAACAGTTGCTGCCAAAGAAATCGAATGTACTTATATTTAACAAGTCAGTCTTAGAATAAAAAATCTTACGTGTGCAGAAGAAAATCTAGGATACACAACGGCAATGACACCAAACCTTTTTCGTTGGTTAGAGAGAACTCTTGAGCACACTTCCCTCTACATCACCTGCAGAAAAATATTGCTGATTCGGAACATTCAAATTCTGTAGAAATATAGAGTAGCAACTGGTTTGGACCGTGCACCATGAGCCAGCGGAAACTCTCCAACTTGACACCGCACTTGACGTGGTTTTTTCAGCATACGTGCGGTGCAACTGTTAACGCTAAAATTTGGTACGGTTCTTTCTCAGATTCGGTTAAGGGAGAAATCACAGTCAATTAGCGGGGATTAATCCAGAGGAAGCCGAGTTTGGGAAAAGATCGTGAAGACCACGGGAAGGCAATTAAAATCTTATCTATAAATTAGGCAGAGATAATAATTTTTAGGAAACCTGATCTCGTGTCCAATCAGGGCTTGTTAATTTTCCTTTTATAGCTAAGAAACTCCTGTTTCGTATCCGATCAGGACTGTATCAACTTGGGGTATAAATACGTATGCCCGAGGACCATGTAAAGGATGACACACACATCAATACAACTTCGGTGCATCGCCACCCTTTTTGATGGGTTGTTGCTTCTCGAGCCGGGCTGTATCGGTTAAGTTCGACCTCCTGCGGGAGGGTAAGTCTCGTTACCCCGGCTACCGTATTAGCTAGGACTTTCTCGGTTAGGTCCGATATTCTAGTCGGTTCACGGTAGTCGGCTTACCACGATATATCTGTTCTGTCTACGGCTGCATCAGTTAGGTTTGATCTCATAGTCCGAATAGATATATCACATCACGCGTGTATAGATTTAACGGCTTATTGGGTGTAATTTATCATCAGTTTGTGCTGCATCAGTTAGGTCCGACCTACTAAACTGCTTGCGATAAATTATTCCTGCTAGGTTGATAGATTTTATGCAAGCGTCTTATCGGGATGTATAGCCAATAAGTTATCCTATTTTACATCACGATTGCATTAGATCTATCGGCTCATCGAGGTTCTTTTATCGTTATTAATCTGTGCTGCATCAGTTTAGTTTGAACTACTAGATTGATAATAATAGATTTATCCTTGTTAAGCCGATGGATATTTATGCAATGTTTTATCGGAGTGCCTAGCCGATAAGTTATCTATTATTAAATATAGCCGATTGCGTTATTTTTATTTTGTGAATTTACACTATCATCGGTTTTCCAGCCGATGCATATGTTCTATCAGCAGTCGGCTAGTTATTTATCTCACCATATGATCAACTTATCGCAGTTATCTTTTTATGCCATCATCGGCTTCCAGTCGATGTATAAGCCCTATAGTCCATATCGGCTATCAGCCGATGAAACGAGTCCAAATCGGCTTCCAGCCGATTGGCTCACTGATCTAATACTCTCCTTGTTAATTGCAGGGTCAAATTGACTGGCATGCCTACAACCCTCAAATTTAGGACCTGCACTAGAGTTAAGCAAATCTCCCAGGCCTTCGCGTGTCTAGTGCACCGAACCAGATCATCAACTCGTTTTCAACGCTACCGGTGATTTTCGGTGTCCTGAATTCCGAGAAGAATTGATAAAATTGTTAAAAGAGTATCGAGATTGTTTTGCTTGGGAATATCATGAAATGCCAGGGTTAAGCCAGTCAATTGTTGAACATCGACTTCCTATTAAACCAGGATATCGGCCGTTTAAACAGGCTCCAAGGAGGTTTAAAGCGGAGTTGTATGAGCCAATCAAAGCAGAAATCACAAGGTTATATGATACAAAATTTATAAGGCCATGCCGATATGCTGAGTGGGTTTCTAATATCGTCCCGGCCAAAAAGAAAAATGGAAAATTGAGAATATGTATCGATTTCCGGGATTTGAATAAAGCTACCCCTAAGGATGAGTACCCAATGCCGATAGCAGATTTGTTGGTGGATGCAGCATCGGGCCACAAGATTATTAGCTTCATGGATAGCAATGTAGGATACAACCAGATTTTTATGGCAGAGGAAGACATACATAAGACTGTGTTTCGATGTCCTGGAGCTATCGGCTTATATGAGTGGGTGGTAATGACGTTTGAATTAAAAAGTGCCGGTGCGACATATCAGAGGGCGATGAATTATATATTTCATGATCTCATCGGCTTATTAGTGAAAATTTACATCGATGATGTGGTGGTTAAATCGAAGAGTGATGAAAGCCATATAGTCGATTTGCGAAAGGTGCTGGGAAGAGTAAAGAAATACGGATTAAGGATGAATCCCAATAAATGCGCTTTTGGTGTATCGGCTAGGCAGTTTTTAGGGTTTATGGTTCATGAGCAAGGAATTGAAGTTAGTCAATGGAGCATCAGAGCTATCAAGAATACAGAGCCACCAAGTAATAAGACGGAGCTACAGTCACTGATCGGCAAGATTAATTTTGTAAGGAGATTCATATCAAATTTGTCAGGGAGGATTGAGCCTTTTACTCTATTGTTGAAGTTGAAAGCCGATAAGAGTTTATGTGGGGGGTAGAACAGCAGAAGGCATTTGATGAGATTAAGAGTTATTTAAGTTCCCCACCTGTTTTGATTCCACCGCAGAAAGGAATGCCATTCAAGTTATACTTATCGGCCGATGAAATATCCATCGGGTCTGTTTTAATACAAGAGTTTGAAGGCAAGGAGCGAGTCGTGTTCTATTTAAGCAGAAGGCTTTTGGATGCTGAAACGAGATATCCTGAGGTGGAGAAATATGCCTTTGTTTATAATTCTCATGCACGAAGTTAAGGCATCACATCTTATCGGCTGAGTGCACGGTGGTTTGCAAGGCCGATGTGGTAAAATACATGTTGTCGGCTCCAGTTTTAAAAGGGCGAGTTGGTAAATGGATTTTTGCCTTAACGGAGTTTGACTTGAGATATGAATCGGCTAAGGCGATCAAGGGACAAGCAATGGCCGATTTCATTGTGCAACACAGAGGGGTTCATGAAAATTATGTGGAACCGATCCCGTGGACTTTGTTTTTTGATGGATCGGTTTGCAACCATGGATCTGGTATTGGATTGGTCATTGTATCGCCTCGGGGGGCAAGTTTTGAGTTTGCCTTTACAATTAAACCCTATCGGACCAATAATCAGGCAGAATACGAGGCAGTGCTGAAAGGACTTCAACTTTTAAAGGAAATCGGGGCCAATATCATAGAGATTGTTGGAGATTCTTTATTAGTGATCAAGCAATTATCTGGGAAGTATGAATGCATGGATGATATTTTAAGATCGTATCATGAAGAATGCAGAGATTTATTGAAGGGTTTCAGGATGGTATCGTTGGATCATATCCCTAGAGAACAGAATTTAGAGGCTAATAATCTTGCATAGATTGCTTCGGGTTATTGGTTGAATAGACAGATTGAGGATGAAGTAGCCGATAGTGATATTCAGGATAAAGCCGATGATTGGAGACAGGAAATAATTGATTATTTACAAAATCCATCGCAATCGGTTTCCAGGAAACTTCAGTATAGAGCTACTAAGTATGTGTTGCTTGATGGAGAATTATATTATCGGACTTTTGAAGGGGTTCTGCGCAGATGCCTAAATTTGGAAGAAGCCAAAGTGGTTATGTGCGAAGTGCATGAGGGCGTTTGTGGAACTCATCAATCGGCTCATAAGATGAAGTGGATATTGAGAAGAGTAAGATATTTTTGGCCGACAATGTTGGAAGATTGCTTCAAATATTATAAAGGATGTCAAGATTGCCAAAAATTTGGAAATATACAGCGAGCACCAGCATCGGCTATGAATCCTATCATCAAACTATGGCCATTCAGAGGATGAGGAATTGATATCATCGGCCAGGTTTATCCTCCATCAAGTAAAGGACATAAATTCATATTGGCAGCAACAAATTATTTTACAAAATGGGTGGAAGCAGTTCCATTGAAGAAAGTCACGTCCAAGGATGCGTTTGAGTTTGTAAAAGAGCATATAATTTATCGGTTTGGAATTCCTCAGACGATAACTACCGATCAAGGATCTATTTTCGTGTCCGATGAGTTTCAACAATTTGCTGCCAGTATGGGAATTAAGTTACTGAATTCATCACCTTATTATGCTCAAGCTAATGGATAGGCAGAGGCTTCGAATAAGGGTCTAATCAAATTCATCAAGCGGAATATCGATGAACAGCCGCGACGATGGCATATTACATTAATCGATTCATTATGGGCTTATCGGATGGCATGTCATGGGTCTACTCGGGTACCACCATACCAATTGGTATATGGGCATGAAGCAGTTTTGCCTTGGGAGACTAAGGCCCCGTTTGGTAGGGATTCTCGGGGGTGATTCTTAGTCGAATCAATTAGAGTTGAGCCAAACAGGCAAAAATAATTCTGATTCTCAGTCGAATCGATTCGCAGTGATTCCCAAATTTACACATGAATGGAGAATCGAGCAAAAGGCAGCTTCTCGTGGGAATCCAACGAACCAAAAATAAAAATCCCCATAACAATTCGCAAAAATTACCCACCTGCCACTGGGTATACCCTCCAGCCCGTCCCATCCCTCCGGCCTCCCGCGCCGGCGCCGACCTCCGGCCTCCACCGCGCCGACGCCGGCCTCGGCCTCCCCTGCCGCCCCGCGGCCTCCTGCGCCGACGCCGGCCCCCGGCCTCCCGCGCGCCGACGCCGGCCTCGGCCTCCCCTGCCGCCCCGCGGCCTTCCCCGGCCTCGGCGTCCCGCGCACCGACGCCAGCCTCGGCCTCCACTGCCGCCCTCCGGCCTCCCGCGCCAACGCCGGCCCCCGGCCTCCCGCGCGCCGACGCCAGCCTCGGCCTCCCCTGCCGGCCTCCGGCCTCCCGCGCCGACGCCGGCCCCCGGCGTCCCGCGCGCCGACGCCGCCCTCGTCGCGCTGACGCCATCCTCGGCCTCCCCTGCCGCCCTCCGGCCTCGCTGGCATCCCTTATCCAATGAGCTCTCCCATTTCTTTTTTTTAAAGAGAAAAGTGCAAGCAGATAACATGTCTTCCATTTATTTTTTTAAACAGCAAACGAAGAACAGTAGAACATGTCTTCTATTTCTTTTTCTAGACTGCAAGTAGAGAACAGTGTCTCCTATATTTTTTTAAATAACAAGCAGAGAATAGTGAGCAGCAATATATATATTTTTTAGTGAGTAGCAATATATTTATCTAGAAGTATATATAAATCTCTTGCTAATACATGGGTAGTATAGACAATTTATCTAGAAGTTCCCCATTAGAATCCAGAGCTAATGTTTTTAGCCAAACGCCTAATCGTACTGATTCTGATTCTCTTCAGTATCTGATTCAGCAAGAATCAGAATCAAAATCACAGAATCACTGAATCAGGAACTCTACCAAACGGGCCCTAACATCAGCTCTAGGAGAATTTCTTTGCAAAATCAATTGACAGCCGATGATTATTATAACTTGATGACAGATGAGCTCGAGGATTTGGCTCAGAATCGGTTAAGGGCGCTGGAAAGGATCAAAGAAAATAAAGCTAGGGCGGCTAGGCATTATAACAAAAAGGTGATGAATAAATCGTTTAATGAGGGAGATCTTGTATGGAAGTTGATTTTGCCGATCGGGTCCAGAGATAGTAAGTTCAGAAAGTGGTTGCCTAATTGGGAAGGGCCCTATCGGATTAATCGTTGTGTACCTGGCAATGCCTACATATTAGAAGATCTTAAGGGGACGGAGTTTGCTAAAGCGCTTAATGGGAAATATCTCAAGAAGTACTATCCGAGCGTTTGGATCAACTCCTGAATCGGCTGGATGCGGCTGATTTCTAAAATAGTTCAAAGCAAAAGCCGATGTTGTTACATCGCCTAAAGATAGCCGATATCAATTGATATCACCTTTAGATCAAATAAATAAAATACTATCAAGCAAAGATGGAGTATGATGAATGCATAACAGAGCTGATTAAGTTATATTACAGCAAAAGGTTAATCAGCATGTTTCAGAGAACCATCAAAGTCATCAATGTTAAGATTTACAAGAATTTTTGGATTGTTTCGATCGCGCGCAGGCGAATCTGGTCGATCTCACCAATGGCGTGAATGTCTTCTTCGTTGGACCCCGAGATAGTCTTTAATTTCTTGCGCTGATGGACGACTTGACGCATTGCTGCTGCAACTCTGGCTTCTTGATCTTGTATAGCTTGTGGTAGGCCGATGAGCTAGGATTCTATTGTTTCGATGTCCTTGCGGATTTTTTCAAGTTCTACCAGCAAATCGGCTTCCCTTTTCTTCAGCTGGTCCAGTTTGGATTGGAGTTCTTGAGGGGCAGCTACTATATCATCAAGTTTTTTCTTTTCTGTTTGAGCTGACAGCCAATCGTTTTGGATATCTTGGACCATCTTCTGTTGATTAACACGATCGGCTATTCGTTGCCTGAGCTTGATGAGTTAGAATTTGTGGGATTCTAGATATGCTACAGGGGTCAGTGCGTCGATGAGCTCTTCGGGCAAATGATGCTCAATTTCCACAAATCTTGCCCGGATCGGCCCGCAGTCTTCCACCAGGGCGTCGATAGGGTTTTCTAGCAGACGAATGATATTCAGCAAGTATTCGCGCACGTCGGCTGGAAAAGATGGTTTGGTTATTGTGCTGGTGGCTATTTCTTCATCTGCCTCCAAGTACTTGCCGATGTCAAAGGAGAACAGTTGGCTAAGGACCGCATATTGACATCGGTTAAAGGGTCGGTAAAGAGTTGAAATGATATGGATGTAAAGAGATTACCTGAGGCAGGACATCGGCAGCTTGAGCAACATCGGCATCAAGTGGATGGGTGGGTTGTTCTTCAGGATGGCCGATGCCTGGCGGTGAAGTAGTAAGAACGGCCTCAACGGTTTGGGGGCTAGATGCTAGAGTTGGAATGGCTACAAAAGTCATCGGCTCGATGCTTGTAAGGATGTCAGCAGAAGGTTGAGGTTCGGGAGCCGATGACTCGAGCTGAAAATAAGATCGATAATGTAAAGATGGGAAACAGAATAATATTAAGACTTAGCGCATACCCGCGGAGATGAAGGGGCCGGTGTTGTTTGAATAGCAGGTGGTGCCGTGACCACATCAGCACTGGTTTTCTGCTTCTTTTGAGGAGGGCGAGACGCCAGCTTCTTGCGTTTTGGTCCTGTCGGCCGTGGCGCCTGGAGAAGAGCCGATGGAGGTGGAGCACCATGCCCTAAGTGCGGATTGGCCGATGGTGGTTGGTATATGGTCAGCCGGCCACTGGTGCTTGTTGTCAGTGGTTCCTCATCGACAGCCTACGAGATAAGATTATGAGAGATGATCGGAGACAATGTTAAGGCTTATGGGATGTTACCTCTTCATCGGATTCGACGTAGTTGGCATTGAGGTGAGAGCAGTAGTGGATGGCCGATGAGTTGAACAGGTGCTTCTTCCATTCTGACCACCATCGGGCAAAGAGCTTTGTGTTGGCAGTGCAGATCTCCACGCTGGTGGCGGTGCCCAGAGGTAGGGATTCTGTTAGAGTTCGCATCCGATCATACTCTAAAGCACTGTTGACATTACCCCGGGCCTGAAGTCTGTCAATGAAGAATAGGCCGATGGGAAGTTGACCGAGGCCAAGTTGGCGAGAACCGACTGATGGATGATAGAATTCATAGGATGGTTGTTGCGATCGGCCCTGAGAAAAGCCAGTCGGCAGTAGGCAGGGGGTGATGGCCAATAGAAATATGATCTTGGATTCTTCATCAGCCAGCGCGTCAAGAGGATTGAATTTGAAGGGCATCTCAAATGATGCTGCATCATCATATGCGAACCAAAGTGTGGCATCCCTGGTGAAGCCATAATAAAAACCTTTGAACCATTGGCTGAGCCCGACGGAGGTCATTTTGCCACCAGGAAGGGCCGATGCAGCTTCGCCCATAGAGATACATCGGCGATAGATGGGTTCCTGTTCCTCTGTATGATCGGCTAGGAAGTTTAAATTGAGAAAGGAAGTCCCGGAGATTGCCTTGGATGTATAGACGTTGAGCCATAATTGCACAAACCACCAAGGACCCCCAATATGGCCAACTGGCTGACCAGCCGATAGCTTGACTGCCACTTGATGCAGCAGTTGGTAAGTGGCACCGAGAAGGTATTGCCCCAAGGGGATTTGTTTCCGATGAACCAAGCGTTCTGCCAAACACTGCATGTTGGTTGTTGGGCCAAGGGTTGCACCACCAAACACGAATTGTTCCAACCACAGGTTCAAGAAAGCAGTGTGTTCCCGATCGTCGACTGGCCCAGTTACCTTGTTGTGAATTGATATATACTTGGACCAGCCGCCGGTGTTCTTCGTCTGAAGCCGATGAGTAGGCTTAAATTGGAGGTTGAGGGGGTTGATGTAACTCGTTGTGTTGAGGCAGGTGAGCATGGTTACATCCATCAAAGTTGGGGTCATTGGCCCGTGTCCGAACAGGAAGGCGTTGAGGGCGTCTGACCAGAAGTACGAAGCTGATGCGAGCAAAGGTTCATTCTTCTCTATCTCGGCCAGGGAAAGATTGATGCAATGGCCAATATCAGCTTCTTCCCAGACAGTTTTCTTTGCGGCCGATACTCTGATATACCAGTTCCTCCACCCGGGAAGTTTGCTAGGCCATGACCTAAAACTGTTGGTCCAATCGCTAGCTAGCATGGTAGAGTTCTTGAAAGGGAGACGTTGGGTTTCGGCGTTGATGAAATCTATAGGGTCTTCGCTACCCATGGGGCCATGGTAAAAGAAATTTGGATAGTCGGCGGCCGGAATCAAAATCTAGTTCTTAAGGTTCTATAGTAAACAAGAACACAAAGAAGAACAGATGAAGATTGTGGCAGATTCAATCTAAGTTACAAGGCAGAGAGAGCGATCAAACAAGAAGGTTACCTCTGCGACAGTGATTGCTGAAGCTATTGCGGAAGAAGAAGATGAGTGGAGACCGATGGTTGAGGAAGAAGGTTACAGCGGTTCGCCTGGATCACCGGAGTTCGTCGAGGTCTCGGAAGAAGCAAGAGGGCTTTGGTGATGTGAAAGCGTAAAGAAAGGAGGCTAGGAAGGCGAAGCGGTTTATAGAGGTATGATGACCTGTAACGCCCCTCTCCCGCTAACCCGGATAGGTTAACAGAAGGGGAACGTTGTTACCTGTAATACCTGTACCAGTCCCAGGAGACTAGTTGGTACATACAGGACATTGGTGGATCACAGCCAAAACCTGCTTTATATATTAAGCATAGTCCTTACATAAGGTGCAGCCTCGAACAGACCCCGAGACATGCAACGATACATTACAAAAGTAGGCAGTGGAAGATACACGAGTAGACCTATACCCACAAGCAACGGCTTGGGGACCTAGAGCGAAACCCTA
Source organism: Oryza meyeriana var. granulata (assembly GCA_003991445.1). Lineage (NCBI taxonomy): Eukaryota > Viridiplantae > Streptophyta > Magnoliopsida > Poales > Poaceae > Oryza > Oryza meyeriana. Next base: position 152,641 of record RYFJ01002293.1, on the reverse strand, counting down.
AAATTCTTCATACTCGGCTTGATCTTGATAGAACCCGCTGATGGAAGGATCTTCATCTTCAAAGACTTCTGGGGGAAGATAAGAAGGGGGAGTGAGTACACGAGGTACTCAGCAAGTCACGGAAATTTATGTGGCATGAAAGGCTTAGCAAAGGGAGGTTATGGTTATTTTCGCAAGAGGGGTTTTCAAGACTTTTGTGCTTTAAAACTCTAAGTGTGCTCTTTGAGTTGTCGGAAAGAAGCTCACGCTTCAATCCATTCCGTGAGTTGCTTTGCAACAACTCACCACAGTTAGTCGGGAAGAGACTCGCATCTCGACCCATTCCACAAGTCAGAGACTTGTTACAATTTCTGATTCGGAGCGTACCTTCCACTGGTACCTCCATTTAGGTGGATTCTCTTTATCTCAAACTCATCTCTTATCACTAGCAACTCAACTCTGGTGTCATCCAACACCCCGGGTCACATAGGCCCATTTCAGGCCACACAGGCCATCCGTCAGTCACACAGACTGACTCTGGTCATGGTTCCCAACCCGCAAAACAATTGCATAGATAGTTGTAAAAGAAAATCTACGCTAGAGGAATCACTTCACATTCGCCCATAACCGTGGGCACGGCTGTTCGAACAGTTCATAACAATCCTTTGCAAAGGGGGTACGCTTTTCCCACACAACGCGAACTTACTCCCACATTGGCCCAGCGGGGAGGTTCGCGACAAGGCCTTTCCAAAGCGTCTCCAGGATTGCCCGAAGCCAACTGGACGGGTCCCAGACCAAGTACCGAGTGAGTCCCAGACTCCTCGTACTCAGGATCCCGCAGGTGCATCTGATATTGCTACCCCGGCGACTCCACGTCCAAAGGCAACCAAGCCAACCCTGGGTCTACTAATTACTTGGCCAGGGTTGTCCCATTTCACCCGTGTGGTCGCACTGTATTATGTTCAGTGCAATTCCTCAAGGAAACGGTCCTTAAAAATCATGCAGAGTCGGAGCCACACAGGCAGTGACGTCCCATGACCAAGTTTTGTAAAACCATTTTATTTCGCAAACTCTCGACCAAGGGTGTCGAGACCATTTTAAATCATTTGAGTTAAATCCCTGATTTTTCCCATCGTCACACTTTATTTTTGGATGAAAGGGGGTCACCGACGTCCATACACAAGTACGGACATCAAGATGACAGGGTTACAAGGATCGGGTCATCAATTTATCCAAGGCAGGATCAGATGCAGCAAATGGGTTAGGCCGGACGGATCCGATTACGGATTGCGGTGGAAAATTAACCGTGTTCCTAAGTATGTACTTTTTAGAAATAAAATATATTTTAAATCGTAGGTTCAACATGGTCGAAGGGTGACTTGTCTTGCTAGAGGTCCTGCGGGTCGTCGACGAAATCGTCCTGCGGCGGCTCGTCGGGAACGTCCTCTAAACGTCACAAAAGAAAACACACAAAAACACCAAGAATCAGAGCCTATATTATACAACTAATAGTGCCAATGCGTAGATCTCAATTTTAGAAAAATTTTGAGAGTTGAATGGGCTCAAACGGAGCTACGGTTTAAAAGTTATGAATTTCTGAAGTTTGGGCCATTTTCTGAAAATAAAAAGGGTTTTTTTTATAAAAAAATCATTCAAGAAAGAAAAGGGATAAAAGAAATAGAGGGGAATAGCACCAGGGGCTGACAGTGGGACCCTCGGGTTAGAGAGAGAAAGAGGGGCACAAAGGCTGACATGTGGGGCCGGATGAATAGTAAAAGAGAGAGAATAGGGAGACAGACGGGTGGGGTCGGCGCTACAGGAGGGGAAGAGTGCCGAGGTGCCGACAGGTGGGGCCCGATAGTCGGGGAAGTCTGGCTGGCCCACGTGCAGTGACTGGGAGTGGTGCCGGCCGGGGTACTGTGGCGGTGGAGAAAATCAACGGCCGGCGATCGCCGGAGGCGATCTCGCTAGCGGCGGCGAGAATCGGCAAGCAGGCAACATGGTTAGAGAGCGGAGGAGACGGGGAGTCGACCGAATGGCTCGGATCGGCTCATAGGGCGGCAGAGGGTGGTCGGCGACGACCATACAGAACCGGCGGCGGTGGCGGGGAGAGAGGGTCGTCGCCGACGACCATATTAGCGGCGGGAAGGCTCGAGATGGGTTGGTTTGGGCTCGGCATTACCTGAGGAAGAGCTGGGAAGGGTTTAATTGGCTTTACCTTCGTCTACGACGAGGTACAGGGCGGTGGCGATGACGAACGGCGGCGGGCCGAATTGGGGATTTTCGGAACAGAGGGTAATCGACGTCGGGGAGTGGCGAAGGGGGTTAGTGGTGCTTAGGGGAGCTCGGCAGTGATGGTGGATTGGTCGGTGAGGGTCTAAAACGGCAGCGGTGCTTGGAACAGAGCTCGGCGGAGGAGGTTTCTCGGCGGCGAGTCTTGCCTGGGCTTGCTACTCGGCGACCGAAGGAGAAGGGCGGTTGTCCTATTTATAGAAGAGCTCGGGTGCGGGACGGAGGAAGACAGAGGCGAACGAGGCCGAAGATAAGTTCGAGCTCGGGGATTTGACACAACAATGGCGGAGTTCTGTTGCTCGTGTCATGCGCGGCAGAGGCGGGAAAAATGGAGAAAGTAGACGTTGGCGAGGCGACGGGTCGGCACGCCTGCGCGGGCTTGATGACGTCCGAGGCTCCGCGGCGTGGGAAAAGCAGGGCGGTCATGGCGTGGATGATGTCGGATGTACTGGCGAACTGGAGGGGCGGTTTTTGCGCCGGTGCTGACGCCATGCGAGGATGGCGAAGGAGGAGAACAGTGCGCTACGCAGTTTTATGGCGGAGTCCGGCCGGCATGGGCGAGTACGGGCGGGAGCAGAGAAAGAAAGGCCGAGAGAGATCGGGAGAGGAGAGAGAGAGCGGGCGAGGACAAGAGGTAGACGACGACGACATGTCGCCGGGCTGACATGCGGGACCGCTGGGCAGAGCCGATCTCATCCGTCCGCATGGGGTCATCAGGCGGCCGAGGAGACAGGCTACGCCGGAGCGGCTGACGCGCGGGCCCCGCGGGATTGTTAATCCATGCGCGCGCAAGGCCAAACGGGCTGGCGAGGGAGAGAACAGGAGCAGGCCGAGAAAGAGAGGAGGCGGCCCGGCAAGCACAGTGCGATTTTTTTTTCTCCAGAGACTAATTTGAATGGATTTGAGGGTTTTAAATTTTGAAATTGATTCAAATTAGGTTTAAAAATTCAGCAAAAATTTTGGGAAACTTCTATAAAGGCTCTAGGGCTGTTTTTAAATATTTTTGAGTATTTTCTTGAGATTACGCATGGCACAAAAATCAAGAATCGAATAAAGACCCAAATTTTGAATTTAGCTTTTTATAAAATAGTTTTTAGTACGAAAAAGAAATGCGATCATTACAAACCTACCCCCCTAAAGAGAATCTCGACCTGAGATTCCGAAACTAAGCGAACAACTCAGGGTATTCTACACGAAGATGGTCTTCTCGTTCCCACGTGGCTTCATCCTCCGAGTGATTGCTCCATTGCACTTTGTAAAATTTGGTCGATGTCCTTCGTGTTCGTCTCTCGGCTTCTTCCAAGATGCAGATCGGTCGTTCTTCATACGTCAGGTTCTTGTTTAGCTTGACGCCTTCAAGAGGGACCTGTTCCTCGGGTACGCGAAGACACTTCTTCAGCTGGGAGACATGGAATACGTTGTGCACGTCCGCAAGTTCAGGGGGCAACCGTATCTGGTAGGCGACTTCTCCTCGTCGAGCGGTGACAGGGTAGGGGCCTATGAATCTAGGGGCTAACTTTCCTGCCATGCCGAACCTCTTCATTCCACGCAATGGGGATACCCTCAGGTATACATGGTCCCCTATCTTAAATTCCAGGTCGCGGCATCGGTTATCGGCGTAGCTCTTCTGTCATGATTGGGCTACCTTCAGATGTTCCCTTATTACTTTTACCTTCTCTTCTGCGTCCTTTAGGAGATCAGGTCCAAATATCTGCTTCTCCCCTACTTCGGTCCAACAGAGTGGGGTACGGCACTTGCGCCCATATAGTGCCTCATTAGGGGCCATTTTGATGCTAGCTTGATAGCTATTATTATACGAGAACTCAGCGTAAGGTAGGCAGAGGTCCCATGTCCCTACGAAATCTAGGGCACATGCTCTCAACATGTCTTCCAGAATCTGGTTCACTCTTTCTGTTTGGCCGTCCGTTTGAGGGTGGTATGCGGTACTGAAGTTGAGGTGGGTTCCCAAGGCTTCATGTAGTCGTTCCCAAAACATGGAGGTGAACTGGGTACCTCGATCCGACACGATCTTTTTGGGAACTCCGTGCTGGCATACTACTCTGGTCATATACAATTCTGCTAGTTTCTTGCCTGCGTAAGTGGTCTTAACAGGTATGAAGTGGGCTACCTTGGTGAGGCGATCTACGACCACCCAAATCGAGTCATACCCGTTGGGCGTCCTTGGTAAGCCCATGATAAAATCCATTCCGATTTCTTCCCACTTCCACTCGGGAATTTTTAAGGGTTGTAATAGTCCTGCGGGTTTTTGATGCTCTGCTTCAACCCTTTGACAGATATCGCACGTGGCGACATCTCGCTTCATCCCAGACCACCAATAATGTTGTTTAAGATCCTGGTACATTTTCGTACTGCCAGGATGTATAGAGTACGCGGATTCATAGGCTTCCTTGAGGATAAGGTTCCTTATTTCCTTGTCATTGGGCACACCTATCCTCTTTTTACTCCATAGGGTTCCTTGTTCGTCTATCGAGAATCCAGGGGCCTTGTCCTCAGGGATTTTCTCCTTGATGGCCTTGATTTCTTCATCTTCTTTCTGGGCTTCTCGAATCAGACTCTCCAGGGTAGGTTGGACTATTAAAGTGGCAAGTGTTCCTTTGCTTACCATGGTCAGTCGGAATTTCCTGAGTTCGTGACTTAATTCTGGCCGAGGCGGCAGTGCCAAGGCGGGGTTGCAATAGCTCTTCCGACTTAGGGCATCAGCTACTACGTTGGCTTTCCCAGGGTGATAGTGTATTCCGAGGTCATAATCCTTCAATAGTTCCAGCCATCTTCTTTGCCGTAAGTTGAGCTCAGTCTGGGTAAATATATACTTCAGACTCTTATGGTCGGTGTATACTTCACACCGATTGCCGATCAAGTAGTGCCTCCAAATTTTTAGGGCATGTATTACGGCGGCAAGCTCCAGGTCGTGAGTTGGGTAATTCATCTCGTGCGGCCGTAACTGTCTAGAGGCATAAGCCACTACCTTTCCTTCTTGCATTAACACGCATCCGAGTCCCTGTCGAGAGGCATCGCAGTATATTTCGAAGTCCTTCCGGATGTCAGGCAAGGTTAGGACTGGAGCGGTGGTCAGTCTTCTTTTTAGTTCTTGGAAGCTTTTCTCACAGGCTTCTGTCCATTCAAACCTCTTTTCCTTTTTTAGCAGCTCAGTCATAGGCCTTGCTATCTTAGAGAATCCTTCGATAAATCTTCGGTAATATCCAGCTAGGCCTAAGAAGCTTCGGATTTCGGTGACCGAGGCGGGGGATTTCCAAGCAAGGACGGTCTCTATCTTACTTGGGTCTACTTCTACTCCTTGAGCCGAGATGATGTGTCCAAGAAAAGCCACTCGATCTAGCCAGAACTCACATTTCGAGAACTTGGCGTATAACTGGTGTTCTCTTAATTTTCCTAGAACCAGTCTTAGGTGTTCCGCATGTTCTTGCTTGCCCTTGGAGTAGATGAGGATATCATCTATAGACACCACGATGAACTTTTCGAGGTACTCCATGAATATCTTATTCATTAGGTTCATGAAATATGCTGGGGCATTGGTGAGTCCGAACGACATCACCGTATACTCATACAGGCCGTATCTGGTGGAGAAGGCAGTTTTGGGTATATCTTGTGGCCTAATCTTCAATTGGTGGTATCCGGTCCTCAGGTCTATTTTGGAGAACACGGCAGCTCCTTTGAGTTGATCAAACAGGTCGTCAATCCGAGGTAACGGGTATTTGTTCTTTATGGCTACCTCGTTCAAGGCTCGATAGTCTACGCACATCCGCTGAGTCCCATCCTTTTTCTTAACCAGGAGCACTGGGGCTCCCCAGGGGGATGTGCTGGGTCTAACGAAACCTTTAGCTTCTAATTCTTCTATTTGCCTCTTAACTTCGGCCAGTTCGTTTGCGGCCATTCTGTAGGGTCGTTTGGAGATGGGTGCGGTTCCTGGTGCCAATTCAATGGAAAACTCTATTTCTCGATCTGGAGGCATTCCGGGGAGTTCTTCGGGGAATACATCGGGATACTCTCTTACGACAGGCACATCTTCTGAACCGATAGCCTGAAGGCTAGTCAGAACTGGTCGGGTCCTTTGGGCTTTTGGAGGGGTGAACTTCACTTCTTGCCCACTGGGTCCTCGAAGGGTTATAGTCTTATCGGCACAGTCTATTCGCCCTTGGTGTTTAGCCAACCAGTCCATTTCTAAGATCAGGTCTAGCTCTTGGGACTCTAGGATGATGGGGCTGGCTAAGAACTGGACCCCTTCTATCTCCAGGGTTACTTTTGGGCACGATAGATCCGACCTCATCTCCTTTCCAGGGGAGTGTACGATCATCGGTACCCTCAAGTCCCGGGTTTCCCACCCATTTTTGGTCACCAAAGCTTGAGAGACAAAGGAATGGGAAGCTCCCGAATCAAACAGAACAACTGCGGGCACGGAGTTAAGGAGAAACGTACCCATGACCACGTCTGGCGCTTCCTGAGCTGTGTCTGCCTGGATGTGGTTCACTCGGCCTCTTCCAAAGGTTGGAGTGGTACGCGAGGCTTGCCCGCTGACCGGTGGAGCAGTCCTTCCTGGTGTTGGTGCAGGAGCCCTAGCAGTACTGATGTTGGATCTTGTTGGGGCAGCGCCTTCTTTATTCTTAGGGCAATCCCTGGCGAAATGCCCGTAGTCATGACAGTTGTAGCATTTTATCCCAGAAAGGTTGGTAGAGTTTCTTGGCTGAGTACTGGTTGGAACAGGGTTACTTCCCTTAGATGCTAAAGTGAAACTGCTGGGTCAAGGTTGCGGTGGCATGGGTGAACGGGGTGTGCTTCCGATGGGTCGGCTGTATTGTGGGATAGCTGGACGATACTGGGTTGATGGGGCTATCCTTGGTCGTTGCCCACCACGAGGGCTAAATCCGGAATGAGCCATCTTCCTCTTCCGGTAGTCGTCGACTTCCTTGCGGGTGTCTTCTACCATTAAGGCCTTGTTAATCATTTGCTGGAATGTGGGAAAATCGTGACTTATAAGCTGAATTCGTATTCCCACGTTCATGCCCTTAAGGAAACGTTGGATCTTCTTCTTGTCCGTGTTTACTTCTTCGGTAGCGTACCGAGCCAATTTATTGAAACGACTCAAGTACTCATTTATGATTGAGGTTCCTTGTCTGAGTTGCTCGAACTCAACTCTCTTTATGTCAACAACGCTTTCGGGAACGTAGGTTGCCCGAAAGGCGGTTACGAACTCATCCCATGTGATCGTCAAGGAATCCTCATGGGCGGCGCAGTAATTATCCCACCAATCCGCGGCAGGTCCTCTTAGTTGGTGTGCCGCGTACAGCCTCTTCTCTATGGGGGTGCACTGGATCAGGTTGAGCTTCCGTTCTACATCCTTGAGCCAATCATCGGCTTCTATTGGCTCATTGGTTTGGGAGAATTCCGGAGGGCGGGAACGAAGGAACTCTGTGAGCTTAGCCCTTCCATTTTGTGGAGCTTGTGGGGCTGGTTGAGGATTTTGTTGGAGCATGGCTATACTATGGGCTATGCCTTGTAGGATCTGAGTTTGGATGGCTAGGATTTGTTGTGGATCTATGCTTAGTGGTGGGGGTGGAGGTAGGTCTGGCTGGACTGGGTCAGGGTGAGGGGGTGTGTTGTTTTCAGACCCATGTTCCTGATCCTGTGGGTTATTCTCTTGGTTCTGAGCTGGCACCTGGTTATCCTCATAACCATAGCGGGCTAGAGTGCGCCTTTGACGTTGGTTGGGGCGTGCCATCTAATAAGAAGAGAGGGAAGGAAGAGGGTAAGAGAGGAGGAAAGGCGACACAAGCACAAACTGATTTTTAAAATATAGATACTTTATTTATATACCAGAGGGGTGGCCAAGTCACATAGACTGGACGCACACCATACAAGACATGGACTACCATGCATGACACACACACCACTCGCCACGACTCTAATGAGTTGGCGACGATACAAAGGTCTGACATCCACTACTACACTGCTACTGCTGCATCCAACTGCTGCTCTACTCCTGCTCCTCGCTGTCGATCATCACGCGCTCGGAAGGATCCTCCTCCTCGGACAGGACAGGAAGGGTAGGAGCAACTGTCGGGGGATCGGCAGGAATAGAAGCTGGGGCTGGTGCGGGAATGTCTGCTGAGGTATCAGCTGGACGAGGGGTAAACTGAGCAAGGTACTCACGCGCAGTCAGATGACGGCGGCGGCGAGGTGAAGAAGGTGGAGTCGGGGAGGAACTCTGGGAACTGGCGGCACGTCCCTCGGTGGGCTCAGTGAAGTCGGTGGTGCGGGCAGAAGTTAGGGTGTGGGGGGATGGAGGGATACAGTCACAGAGGGAGTGGTAGTGCTCTGAGGCCGCGGTATGCCTCTAAGAGTCGACGGTACTGCTGGTCCAAGGCGGTGGTCATCTCAACAAGGCGAGTCAAAGAAGGAGATGACTCACGACAGGTGCAAGGGTAGATGCTAGTGGAGGATCCACTAACTCGGTGGGGAAGAAGGCGAAAACGGGAGGAATCAAGGCGAGGGTAGTACTGGTCGCAAAGGCGACGAATGGCTGCAAAGGCGACGTCCTGATAGGCGAGCTGAAGGGTAGGCCTCACCATCACAAAACGGTGACGGCGTAGATCGGGGCGGAGGGGGTAAAGGCGGAGGGTAAGGCGACAACGGGGAGGTACAGTGGTGACAGTAAAACCGGCGAACTGAGGAGGGGAATATCCGAGGAAGTGAGCCAAATCTCGAAGAATCTCGACGAAGCCTCCCTGACCTTCACCGTAGGATAGGTGAGTGTTGCGAGCGTCCATCTACAAGTTGAAAACAAGAAAAGAGTTAGTAAAATTTTCAAAATTTGCTAAGGAAGGAGAAGGAGTAAGAAGGTCTTAAGTTTTCGCAAATAGCTTTTGGAACGTATAGTCCTTAGGGTCTCTTACGTGGGGGTTTCGTTCCTAGGGGCCAAACCTAGGCTCTGATACCACCTCTGTAACGCCCCTCTCTCGCTAACCCGGATAGGTTCACAGAAGGGGAAGTTGTTACCTGTAATACCTGTACCAGTCCCAGGAGACTAGCTGGTACATACAGGACATTGGTGGATCACAGCCAAAACCTGCTTTATTTATTAAGCATAGTCCTTACATAAGGTGCAGCCTCGGACAGACCCGAGACATGCAACGATACATTAGAAAAGTAGGCAGCGGAAGATACACGGGTAGACCTATACCCACAAGCAACGGCTTGGGGACCTAGAGCGAAACCCTAAAATTCATCATACTCAGCTTGATCTTGATAGAACCCGCTGATGGAAGGATCTTCATCTTCAAAGACTTCTGGGGGAAGATAAGAAGGGGGAGTGAGTACACGAGGTACTCAGCAAGTCACGGAAATTTATGTGGCATGCAAGGCTTAGCAAAGGGAGGTTATGGTTATTTTCGAAAGAGGGGTTTTCAAGACTTTTGTGCTTTAAAACTCTAAGTGTGCTCTTTGAGTTGTCGGAAAGAAGCTCACGCTTCAATCCATTCGTGAGTTGCTTTGGCAACAACTCACCACAGTTAGTCGGGAAGAGACTCGCGTCTCGACCATTCCACAAGTCAGAGACTTGTTACAATTTTCTGATTGGAGCGTACCTTCCACTGGTACTCCATTTAGGTGGATCTCTTTATCTCAACTCATCTTTTACTACTAGCAACTCAACTCTGGTGTCATCCAACACCCCGGGTCACATAGGCCCATTTCAGGCCACACAGGCCATCCGTCAGTCACACAGACTGACTCTGGTCATGGTTCCCAACCCACAAAACAATTGCATAGATAGTTGTAAAAGAAAATCTACGCTAGAGGAATCACTTCACATTCGCCCATAACCGTGGGCACGGCTGTTCGAACAGTTCATAACAATCCTTTGCAAAGGGGGTACGCTTTTCCCACACGACGCGAACTTACTCCCACACTGGCCAAGCGGGGAGGTTCACGACAAGGCCTTTCCAAAGCGTCTCCAGGATTGCCCGAAGCCAACTAGACGGGTCCCAGACCAAGTACCGAGCGAGTCCCAGACTCCTCGTACTCAGGATCCCGCGGGTGCATCTCATATTGCTACCCCGGCGACTCCACGTCCAAAGGCAACCAAGCCAACCCTGGGTCTACTAATTACTTGGCCAGGGGCGTCCCATTTCACCCGTGTGGTCGCACTGTATTATGTTCAGTGCAATTCCTCAAGGAAACGGTCCTTAAAAATCATGCAGAGTCGGAGCCACACAGGCGGCGGAGGGTGGTCGACGACGACGGTACAGAACTGGCGGCGGTGGCGGGGAGAGAGGGTCGTCGCCGGCGACCATATTAGCGGCGGGAAGGCTCGAGATGGGCTGGTTTGGGCTCGGCATTACCTGAGGAAGAGCTGGGAAGGGTTTAATTGGCTTTACCTTCGTCTACGACGAGGTACAGGGCGGTGGCGATGACGAATGGCGGTGGGCCGAATTGGGGATTTTCGGAACAGAGGGTAATCGACGTCGGGGAGTGGCGAAGGGGGTTAGTGGTGCTTAGGGGAGCTCGGCAGTGACGGTGGATTGGTCGGTGAGGGTCTAAAACGGCAGCGGTGGTTGGAACAGAGCTCGGCGGAGGGGGTTTCTCGGCGGCGAGTCTTGCCCGAGCTTGCTACTCGGCGACCGAAGGAGAAGGGCGGTTGTCCTATTTATAGAAGAGCTCGGGTGCGGGACGGAGGAGGACAGAGGTGAAGGAGGCCGAAGATAAGTTCGAGCTCGGGGATTTGACACAACAATGGCGGAGTTCTGTTGCTCGCGTCATGCGCGGCAGAGGCAGGAAAAATGGAGAAAGTAGACGTTGGCGAGGCGACGGGTCGGCACGCCTGCGCGGGCTTGATGACGTCCGAGGCTCCGCGGCGTGGGAAAAGCGGGGCGGTCATGGCGTGGATGACGTCGGGTGTACTGGCGAAATGGTGGGGCGGTTTTTGCGCCGGTGCTGACGCCACGCGAGGATGGCGAAGGAGGAGAATAGTGCGCTACGCAGTTTTATGGCGGAGTCCGGCCGGCATGGGTGAGTACGGGCGGGAGCAGAGAAAGAAAGGCCGAGAGAGATCGAGAGAGGAGAGAGAGAGAGCGGGCGAGGACGAGAGGTAGACGACGACGACGTGTCGCCGGGCTGACATGCGGGACCGCTGGGCAGAGCCGATCTCGTCCGTCCGCGTGGGGTCATCGGGCGGCCGAGGAGACAGGCTGCGCCGGAGCGGCGGACGCGCGGGCCCGCGGGATTGTTAATCCACGCGCGCGCGAGGCCGAACGGGCTGGCGAGGGAGAGAACATGAGCAGGCCGAGAAAGAGAGGAGGCGGCCCGGCAAGCACAGTGCGATTTTTTTTTCTCCAGAGACTAATTTGAATGGATTTGAGGGTTTTAAATTTTGAAATTGATTCAAATGAGGTTTAAAAATTCAGCAAAAATTTTGGGAAACTTCTATAAAGGCTCTAGGGCTGTTTTTAAATATTTTTGAGTATTTTCTTGAGATTACGCATGGCACAAAAATCAAGAATCGAATAAAGACCCAAATTTTGAATTTAGCTTTTTATAAAATAGTTTTTAGTACAAAAAAGAAATGCGATCATTACATGACCGAGCGGGAATCGAGGCCGTTGGCACTGTTTCAAACATTTAAGGAAAGTGGGCTACCTTGGGCCGCCTCGGTGTGAAAGGAATCTGGAAGCCCAGATGGAAGAATTTCGAAGTCTTATGAAAAACTCTGAATTGGGGGGCATGTGTTAACGCCAAAATTGGGGGACATCCGGTAGGCCTTAGTTCCATCTTCATAGCCAATGAAAACCATCCTTGTATCACGATCATCAAGCTTCCTCAAGTTTGGCCTTGCCGTCTTGACATGTCCGACACATCCAAACACACGCAGGTGCTCGACCGTGGGACGTCAACCATGCCACGCCTCATATGGCGTCACCCCGTCAAGGCTTTTCTTCGGCGACCTATTCAGCACATACACCGCCGCCACAACTGCCTCTCCCTAGAAGTAAGCCGGCATACCGGCCGCCTTCAACATGGAACGCGTTGTGGTGACCACAGTTTGGTTTCGCCGCTCGACGATACCGTTCTGCTATGGCGTGTAGGGTGCAGTGAGCTGGCGCTTCACCCCACGATCGGTGCAGTACTCTGTGAACTCCACAGAGGTAAACTCCCCTCCGTGATCGGTACACAGCGCCATCAGCTTCCTCCCGCTCTCGACCTCGACGCCGGCCTGGAATTGCTTGATCACCTTTGCCGCCTCGTTCTTCTCGGAGAGAAGGCGGATCCACATGAATCGACTCATGTCGTCGACGAGGAGTAAGAAATATTTCTTTCCCCCCAGTGTCGCTGGCGCAATCGACCCACATAGGTCGTCGTGCACCAGCTCGAGCGCCGCCTGCGCCCTGTACTTAGCCTCCTCCGGAAACGGCACTCGCCGTTGCTTGCCCACGAGGCACCCGTCGTAGAGTTGATCAACATGATCAATCGCCGGGAGCCCGCGGACCATATCACCTTGTGCCAGCCTTCGTAACGCCTGAAAATTTAGATGGCCGAAACGGGCGTGCCATCGCCACCGCTAGACACCAAACACACTGGCTTCGCCAGGCTCAGCTTTTTGATGTAAAGGAAGCCGGTGGAGCGCTTTACCTTGGCGAGTAGGAGATCACCGGGATCACGTAGTGTCAGAACACTGTGTCGAATATGCGTGTCGTAGCCACGCACGTCGAGCCGACTGACGCTGATGATGTTCTTGCGGAGCTTCGGGATGTAGTACACTGCCTCCAACGAGCGATGATCGCCGTTCTTGCACTGGAACAACACCATCCCGCGTCCACAGATATCGACCACTGAGCCATCTCCGAACTTCACAGTCCCCACGACTCCAGTGTCGAGCTCAGCGAACGCCGAGCGTGCGCTGGTCATGTGACTCGTGGCCCCTGTATCCAGGAACCACTCATCCGTCTTATCTTCGTCGCCCCCGTCACCCAGCTCCACCAAGTTTGCCCTTTTCTCAGTGAGATGCACCTCGTGCACATGAGGTGTTCGACCGAGTGTCACCTCGCTGGCAAGGGACAACCCAACCACGTGCGCCATGAGCAGGGTCGGCTCCTCCTCCTCCCCTTGTGTTAGATTGGCCTCCGCCTTGCACGGCCGCCGTGGCTTGCGGCATTGCTTGGCATAGTGGCCGTAATTGTTGCAGTTGAAGCACTTCACCTTGGCGAGATCACGGCCACTGCCGCTGGTGGACGCAGCCTCCTTCCCTTTCAGCGAACCAGCGCTCTTGCGTCGATTGTGTTGACCACCACCGCCCTTTCCACCGCCACTAGAGCCTTCATGCTCCCTTTGCCTCATGCGCGCCATCCACTGCTCCTCGGTGAGGAGCAACTTGCTGCCGGTGACTTCTCCCTCGTCATCGCTGCGGTCATCCACAAAGGACAGTCGGCCGACGAGTTCCTCCATGGGCATGGTCTTAATGTCGAGCAACTGCTCGATTGAAATAGCCAACTGCTTGTATTTCTTTGGAACAACACAAAGGAATTTCTTGTTCATGTACTGGTCTTCCATCTCACCCCCCATGTCGCGGATATCTGCGACGACAGACGTGAGCCGCATGGCGAATTCTTCCGGCGCCTCACCATCCTTGAAGCACATGGACTCGAATTGTTGCCAGAATGCCTGCTCCTTGGCCTCCCGGACACGGTTGACGCCGACCCGCATGGTCTTGATGGCGTCCCATGCCGCCTGCGCCGTGTCATGTTTGGCCAGTGCTCGCAACATCTCACGAGGCACGGCCTGCAGAATCGCAGCGAGCGCCGCCCGATCCTCACGATACTTGGCGTAGCCTAGATCAATCGCTGCCCAGAGACCCTGTGCTTGCAGGTTGACATGCATGAGTGGCGCCCAGTCGGGGTAGTTGGTCCTTGACAGCACCGGGAGACGGATAGCGTGCCCAGCGTCTCTCCCCTGTGGCACGAGTGGGAGGCTTGCGCCGTCTGCGCCACTCCCGCCTCTACGCCCACTGCTGCTTCCGCCACCGCCACCGGTGCGACGTCCAGGCGGAGTATAGCGCCCGCCGTCGTCAGACATCGTCGCAAGATCGGTGGTACCGCTCTGATACCAAATGTCAACAAAACGCACTCGATCGCTCACTCCGATCAGTGGAAACTGAAACTCTGAAGCTTTTCGGATGGCTACAATACTCTGAAGACTGAAGAACAGAGTCGCATAAAAAACAGAGAGCTTTTGGTGCAGCGTAATGCCTATTGCTTTTCTGGTTTTCTCTTCTATTTATTCTTCTCCATACTGAGAGTTAATTAGTTACATGCACAACCAAAAACCCTATCTTACCGGATCCACTACTAATCGATTCGAGCATGATCTGAAACCGGGTCTTAGCAGCAGCAACGTGAAAAACTGAAAAGAAACTAACTCACCGGCCGAATCCAATGTAGTTCTGACTGGCTTACTACATTCAACTACATCTGAAACTAATTCAACAATGGTTACAACACATAAGATTACACTTCAAATGCTATCAGAATCAAGAACATATCCATTGTTTAGCACATTCACATATCAATGATATCTAGAACAGGTCAAAAAGTACATCCAAAAACCAATCAACACAAAAATCACAAAATTCTATCTAGACCAAAACGAGGAACAAGAATCGATTGGGACCTGGCAACGAAGGCGGGGCACCATCAGCTGTGGCACCCGACCACCCTGCGCCTCCCCCGCCATACTCGACGACTGGTACCATCAGGTACGGCGGCAGAGGCCCTCTCCCGAGACCCCCATGGGAGGTGGCGGCAGCGGCGGGGGAGCAAGCCTCCTCCCGTGCCTCGCATATCCCCAAGACCCTTGCCGCCCACATTCCCCGCGGTGCCGCCGCAACGCCTAGAGAGAGAGCAGAGTGAATGAGCGAGAAAGAGAGAGCGGAGACAGAGAGAACGAGTGAGAGAGAGAGAGGAGAGATCGAGAGAGCGAGCGAGGTGCATAGAAATATCTCCGGTCGGCTCGATCGATCGTCGGCTCCACTTGGACTCATCGGTCTCAGTTTATTTAATAAACCGATACTAATGTTCTATATATCAGTGCCGGTACCGGTTTATTAAAATAATCGGTAGTGATGTGGTGTCATCAGTACCGGTTATTGCTAGTGGGGGCACGGGTGAAGTGAAAGGACGGAAAATCATATATTAATATCGGGTTTTCTATTACTGACACTGATATGCCGGTACGAATGTATTGTTCTGTACTAGTGGAAGCCACCCACCGGAGCATGGCGCACGCGTCGTCTTAAGCCGCAGGCACTGGATGCTCCAGCGCGATGCCGTAACCGACGGAGACGACGACCACCACGGCGCGAGCGGAGAGGGACGCCGCGTAGCGGCGGAACAACGGGGCGGAGGCGCTCCCCGTGCAGAAGGCACCACAATGGATGTAGACAACCAAAAGGAGCACCCTGCTGGCGGAAGCTGCGGCTGCGGTCGCGTCGACGGCCGGGGAGGAACAGCCGAACACGGAAACGCCGGTCTCGTCGTCGATGACGATGCCCTTCGTTTCTGGGTTTTCTCGCCGGACGCTGGCACGGAAGTGTGGCGCACATACTTCTTGATGCGGCCATCATTGTATACGCATAAGAACGGGAAGAGGTCGAGAGCGACGTCGCCGTCGCGGCTCTCGTTGCAAGCCGGTGAGCTGTTGTTCAGTTGTTTGTGCTCATGTTGAGCTGAGAGCCTGATCGAGATGAAAACGCTTGCAAGCTCTTGTTCATTGCATCATAGTTGTTCAGTTGTCTGTGCTTATGTAGTATATTTATTAAATTTAATGAAAGCATAACTTTACGTAAGAGTTTTTCATGATAAATCAGCTAATATATTTCTCATATATTAAATCTTGATATTTTGCATTTATTAATAATTTAAAAGTTTTACTTTAAGAACAGAGTAAATACTGCTAATACCTTTCACAACACTATTGTTTCGGAGTGTTCTGTTGGGCTGCGTTACAAAGTACTCCCTCCATTCCAAAATATAAGTATTTATGTGTATTTTTCAAAATGCATCTAGACATCTCTTTATCTACATTCATTTAAAAAGTGTAAGAATGCTTATATTTTAGAACGGAGGCAGTAGAAGATTAATTTAGTGTACGTAACATGGAAATATATTAGTTGGAGTACAATACTTAGCAATATATCAAATACTATATTAATATTAAAGTAGTAAAGGTACTGAAACAATAAATTGCCCTCATGTTCTACCGAAAAATGTAATCTTTTAGTATTTTCTTGAAATAAAATTAATTATATCTTTGTACTTAATCTTCTCCAAGACATCATTTTTTAGTGCTATTATTGTCAATCGATTAAGTCTTTCTTAGACTCATACTAGGTCACAAGTAGGATTTTAACATGGAGACAGGAGTACCGATTGTTCGTCGATCTACATAGATTTTTCCTGTCCGAAGTCTGACGGGAATGTTTGGATATGGTGTAGTGTCTATATCTAATGGGCTTCTCTCTACTTAAGCACTATATTTAGTGAATTGTAATTTCGGGGGCCCAAAAAACTAGCGCCCTATTACATCGGCCACTTCGTCGGGTTCCCCTAATCGACGGCCCTGACGAGGCATGGGGTTGTAGCCCTTATTCTCTCGTTCAGTTGGAGTCAACAGTCCGAAAATAATTACAAGTTATTGAAAATAACAATATGTCCGTAAAAGGGAATATATTTTCGCAGCAATAATCTTCTCATGAAGTAATGCATGCCAATATTTTTTTTATTTATCATGGACTTCTCTGGATAAAGGAGATAAGCGGGGAGGAATACGTACGTGTTGCTGAATCATTTTTTTTTTGTTAGGTGATGGGAAGCATTTCATTAGGAGATGAAATTTACCTATCCTCTACCTGTCAGGGTACATAGCAAAACAAGAAAAAAAAGAAAAAGAAAACGTAAGACAGAGACAGACATAAGTATATCATGCTATCTTACAGCAATTTACTCACGAACAAACAAAGAATCTATATTATAGCAAAAACTAGTTGTTCGGTCACCCCTAATCTGTAAACGATCAGCTGTCCATGAGTGATTCGATCTGTAGGAATAACCAGATGAAGATTTTGCAACGAGAAGAAGCCCACAACTTCCAAAGGATCTGTTTCTTTATCGACAAAATGGACCAGCAAATTGTATACTGCTTGATAGGCTGAATATGCTCTATAGTCTATATTCGCCCGTTGCCGTCCACTTCCATTTGATTGAATCCTGCACACCTTCGTTACGTTCACGGTTGTGCTTGCTTCATGAAGTAGCTAGCTCCAAAATTTCTGAAAATTCAGTGAGCAATTGCATCGTCAGGTTACACTTGAATCTTCGATCCAGCGCCTTCCAGGCTTGGCTCTTGCTTTGATTGGATCCGTGGATATAGATGGGCCTTAGGAGTTGAGCCTGGAGTCTACGACATGGCTTAGTGAGCCCAGCCGTGGGCTCCCCATAGCCCATTTAGTGGAACTATTTGACCCAATGGGCTGAAAATTTTGTAATCGAAACCAAAGTATCCCAAATCGCCCCAGACCGTTACTTGTGACAGCCCATTTCCACTTCCAAAGACTGCCTAATTACAAAACTAAACCATTTTGCACATTCTGCCCCCAAACCATTAGCAGGCTAAGACTCATAGGAGAGATGGTGGTCTCATTTTTGTTCTGGAGACGGCGGTCGGATGATGTTACACAACTTAGGGTCAGTTTGTGGTTTTAAATAGTGAAAATGCAGCTATTACTTTTTTTTTGTTTCAGAAATAAACAAGATTATACTCTCTCTGTTACATATTATAAGATATTTTGACTTTCTTAAAAGTCAAACTTCTTTAATCTTGACTAAGTTTATAGCAAAACGTAGCAACTTTTACAACGCCAATCTAATTTTATTAAATCCAAAATTAAATATATTTTGATAGTATATTTGTTTTGTGTTAAAAATATTGCTACATTTCTTTATAAAGTTGGTCAAACTTAAACAAGTTTGACTTTAAAAAAATCAAAACATTTTATAATATGAAACGGAGGGAGTACAACTATTGAAGAACAACCGTTATTTGCTAGCACTTGTTTTTTTTGCTAGTACTTGTTTTTTTGTAACAAAGACGTCCTAGGGTATCTTATACCTGACTTATATTAAGAAAAGATAAGACCCAACAAAAAAAGACCGTGCCAAAAAAGAAAATTACAATTGAATTTGATAAAGTCTTCTTATCCGCCGCAACCATAGTCACTCTATGTTGTTCCATATTCTCGCTAATCCTGCCACAAGTGAAAAAGAGAACAAACAGAGAACCAAGCAAAATCTGGATGAGCCCCAATTGTACAGTGGCTTTTAAAAACCGCAATAGTCATCCGCCCCACGATTAAAAGAAAACCGTTAGCCAAAAACACACCAAATGGAATCTATTCTTTCTATATAGCTAATACCACTATAGCCATAATTGCTATAAAGTTTGCTCACAGCTTGTCATGTCATCATTCTATATTAGCCATCCGATCTTGAGCAGATGCCCCCGATCGTTGCACGTTTCATTTGCCTTCTCGCGCTAAGCCCAGGCAACTCCAACGCCAAACATGGGCCTGCAATCAAGCCCAACAAAGGCAACCGCTACTCCCAGGTAACGGACGTGGTGCACACCCGATGGCCTTCTCTCAATCATTCCACACCCTTGACGGTCGACCTCGCCTCCACTCGAGTTGACGTACATGCCGCAAATCAAGGAAACCGAAGCAGGAATTTCAAGAGCCACCTTTACAGTAGAAGTCATCTTGCTTTTATATAATCGACACCACAACCAATCATTCAGAACTTCCCCAGTGATAGCGCCTTGGATTTTGGAGTCATCCTGCTTTGCCGGATGAAATCAACTGCTCTTCGCCTCAATAGCTACTGAATTGCTGGATAGCATCACTGTTCTCCTCTTGCTTTAGGTAGCCGATTTATCTTTTATATTATACTCATTCGTTGTTTTTGATCGGCGACTGTCAGGTTAACCTTTGCCTTTTTTTTTCCCCTAAACAGATAGCCGAGGGTTTATTGGGAAGTTTTCAGTATTTTCACGATTGCTTGGCCTTCTATGGTTCTAGCTTCCTGCTGACATGAGGAATGTTAGCCTCCCGTTTTATGCTGCTACCTCCGTCCCAAAAAATTTTTATCTTTCATTCATTTCGCACATACTAGTATATAGTTAAAAAGACTATAATATTCTTTACTTTAGTAAATTTTAATGTATTTATCTTATATTTTCACATACTCTAATATATGTGATTCTTACTTTCACAAACTCCAATATAATGATTGCTTTAAAGTTAAGATCATTGTGGGACAAATAAAGAAGATAAAAATGAAGTCTTTGTGGAATGGTGAGAGTATATCATACACTATTTCTTTTCAATGGATTTTCAGGGCACATCTTTCCCCAAACAGCATGGAAGTTTATGATCCTCTATTTTTCTATGTTCCTACTTCATTTGTTTGTCACTAATCAGAATTATCTTGCCTTTCTCAAATAAGATGGTGGTTTCAAAACATTTGAAGGATTCACTTTATTTTTCCATTTTTTTCAGCCAATATCATTTCTTTTCATTCTAATGATGTAATAGCATCAAGTGATTTGATCAAGCACAAAGGAAGAGTGCAAGTGTGCAACTGATAACCATTTACAACAGTACACCGGTATTTAATTGTTAGCCACTTCAGAACTTTTATTAACCAGTTTTATGAATTTTTCTTACCATCCGTTCACTTTGTAGTGTTACGATCCTTGAACACCTCATGAAATATTCATATATAACCTTTTTAAGCTGTGTCTAGTCTTATCCTTAGTTACTGATTCCATGGATCAAAGATTGCATATTTTATTTAGTTCATCAGAAAGGTATAAGCTCTGATAGGATAATTTTCATTTGTTCACCCAAAAAAGTTAGTAGTGCAGCAGTAATATGGGGTAAATTGGATGTTTCAGATGGTTTCGATTCTATCATTGATTTTCACCTCTTTGCCAAAAGAAATTGGAGATATGATCTGTTATATATTAATACGATTAATTCTAGAAAGTTTTTGTTTCCTCAGTGTACATTTGCAGCTGTTTGTTTCTTTATTTTCAGGGCATTTTTCAATGTCGCTATATGTCAATTTGCTGCAACCTACATTATTGCTCCACTGATCAAGTTATCACTGCTAGCCGAAGACAATTTTACAAAGATGCTTAGTACTTAGTCACTCAATATACTTAGACTGGAGTTAACAATTTTAGAAACACATCGGTGAGTATGTTTCGGGAAAAACTGCACTCATAAACAGTCTCTTTCTTGGTGAACATCTTTACATACTATTTACTATTAGATTACGGCATCCTAATTAAAAACATATTTGTCCTTGTTTTCATAAGTGTTTTTATTTCCAATTTATATAGTACTCCTAGCCACTATTGGTTCTATGGACTGCAACAAAGGAGCATATATCAGCGTGTCATGTCGCTGCACTTTTTTTTTTTGTAAAATGTCTTAAATTATGTTTATTCAATTCTGCATCTCAAGTACAATCCTGAATTTTCTTTGTATCTTCGATTTAGTGTCACTGTTAATTTACAATTTTGTACCCACATATCACATATATTTGTAAGCACAAAGTTCTACAATAACGCATGGAATATCATTTAGTTATGATATATCCTCATATACCACTGGAAACTTACCCATGTCTTTAGTTTTCTCTCATTGTCTCAATGACATGTGGACCATATATGTCAGTGTAGCAGTTGCAAATTAAGGGATATCATACAATTTTTAGTGACTAATAAGATAATGCCACCTCCTCCCAATAATCGACCAATAATAAGTTGAACCAACAAGATTATCAAGTCCCAACAGCAAAGGGAGCTTTAATCATGGTTGGTCTCTATCTCTTGAGAATGTATTGAAAGATCATACATGTGTGTGGTGTCTACGTGATTAATTGTGCGTGTGAATATAGACGTATACATCTTCCATGCATTCGAATAAAAAATATAATAGTATCTCTAGCGCATTTGCCACATTGTTTTCAGCGATAAATGCAGAAGTGTTAAGAGAATATGATATCTCATATCAAATTACAATCGATCTATCCTAATCTATCTATCTCTAGCGATGGCATAAATATCGTTTTTTTAACGTACAAATCAACAATTGTGACCAAAGAAATATAGGATCACCTATTGGTCAAACGTTTGAAAAAATAAATCCATCAATCAATTACAATTATACATATTTATGACTGAGTTGCACAAATTTATAACTAAACTTACACGTAATCGATAAGTTAGATGTAGTTACGTATATTTATGACTTAGTTGTATAAATTTATAATTAAAGTTATGTTTAATCGATAATGGCAACTATAACAAGTTGAAAGTACAATTACAACCAGTTGAAAATATAACTTGGAACTCGCTTCTCCTATCTCGAATCTCAAAATTCTATCCACCGGCCAGTATTGTTGTTCTACAGAATCAAAAAATCAAACGTTTGATCAATAGCAAATTTGAAGAAATATAGTGTATTTACATTTCACAAGTCGGGCTTTGAATAAAAATTTCCCAAGGAAAAATAGCCGTATGTACTGTACGTGCTACACAGGTAAAGAATCTGAGGCTAAAATCAGCACCCTAACTCGTCAAGACTTGTCCTCCTCCCTCTTGACCTCATGTCGATCTTGATGGAGCACTTCTGTGAGAGGTGAGGCAGTGCAGATACGAGGAGAGCCTGCAAAAGTACAAAAGGAAACCTGTGATCAATAGCCTGACAGACTGAAGAACACAAATATAAACAATAGCATATATACAAGTTTCAGTGAATACCTTGCGTGTAATTACAGACTTGATCCCTTCCCGGAGCACTATGTCGGTGTAGTTAGTTCCTATTGTACAATCAATTGAAAACTGCACCAAAAAACGTTATGAAAGTTTGCAAATCTTATGATCTTATCTCCTGAAATTACAGCAAACAAGTAGATGATTTAGAGCAAGTCTGAATTCCGAAGAAAATTCTGTTTGAGCTTTGGCTCATAATTTGTAGAAAAATAAATGAAGCAACCAAAAAAATTCATGGATAGAACTTTTATATCTGTGTTATTAGCATTTTAAAATCTAATTCTGAAAAATATAATATGATAGAAAAAACCCTAAAATTAACTTTAAAATGAAGTTTTAAAATTTATGTTTAGTTGCATGATAAGCTAACAAACCGGTGATCAGAGGCTGGACCTGAATTTTAGGCAGTGGGAAGTTCATGATGTGCGTGCGTGCATCGATGCTCCCGGCGATCCGTATCTCCATGTACTTCCTCTGCGCCGAGAGCTCGCCGACGACGAGCCGGCTCACGTTGGACTGCGAGAACACGGCGTGCATGAGCACCGTCACGTTGCCGCTCCGCGGCGGCTGGTAGAACGCCGGCACGTCCATGGCGCCGACCAACTCGTTCACGTACGCGACGCCGAGCACCGTCGCGCCGTACCTGATCCCGATGCCGTTGGGGTTCTGCGCCGCGAAGACCAGCGACGCCACCGAGCACGTCCCGTTAACATTCGCCCCGCCACCGGTGCCGTTAGCCGCCGCCGCCGCCGTAGCCAACGATGACGACAGCGACCGGAGGCTGAACGACCTATCCATCTGCACGGACTGCAGCAAGAAGGTCGGCTTCTTGAGCCTCGTGACGAAGACGACGAGCAACACGGCCGCGACGAGCACCAACAAGATGAGTGAGAGGACGAGGTAGAGGCAGAGGCATCTGGCAGAGTGAGGAGGCGGCCAGTGGGCGCCATGGCAGCTCTCCTCGCAACTATGGCATCTCCTGCTGCTGCTGCTAGGATCCATGGCTAGCTAGCTAGTGAGGAGAGAAGCCATGGAATCAGCAGAGTGAGATGAATATATATGTTGTCGTTTGGACAAAGCGAAGGGTAACCGGGAAAGGGGGTGAGCTTCTCCTTCTCCTTGGTCGCAAGCCTCGTGCAAATACTTTGAGTTGCCTTTATTCCTTCCTTGAAAAGTTCGTATGAATTTGAGCTCCTTCAGGGAGAAGATGGAGGATCACTTGGACGAGCAGGCAGGTGACTACTTAATCCGGCTAAGATACTTAGTTTCAGAAGTAAATTTCACAAAGAATGCAGTTTAATTCTTTCTGTGTGTCGATCCCCATTGTCAAATTGACCGTGTTGCATTGATTGGAAAATTCTAAAACAGAAAATGTGTGCAATACACGTAAAGTTGCACAACAAATTCATTTTTCATTACGTGGAGACACATGCGAGCACATAACCACATACTCAACACACATATCTGCGAGTACATTGCTTTAACACACGCTCAATCAAAAGACGGCGCCTACTAACATATTTCACATACGATAAATCCACAACCTCACTAAAATCTAATTAAAAACACACACCCATATGTACATAATTATGGACATCAGGATTTAAATCCTAATAGATGGAGTAATGTACCTACGGCTTCACTATCACACCTCCAGTGTTACGTGTGGAGAAATGACAAAGATGAAAAATTAATCAAAATGGTTTAGAAATGTGCTAGAAGTATATATTGTCTATTTTCAGATATCTTGACATGTATCATGAATTTGATATTAAATTTTTGACATGTTTATATAACGTTGTGAGTACTACACTAATGATTTTTATTGGAAATTTTAAATATCCGACGGTTGTTTTGATTCAAAATATGGAATTGGGACGCAGATAACCCTATACCCAAAATGTTCGTTGGTTCACAAAACCATGCTAGCTACTTGTGCCAAAAAAACATACTTATTAACATGTTTTTCACAAAAATCATTCATTTTAGTTTTTACAATGTTTCAAGTTTCAAAAAGTGAGCATGAGGGTATATGGGCCCACTCATCAGTGTTACATGAGCTGGGTACATCATCATACCAGGTGACTTACGGAAACCAGCAGGCAATGGCTACAGTGTGCTACCAATGGAAGATGGACGGAAGCAAAAGTGATCGGCAGTGTGATTAGGGGAAGGGAAGTGGACGCATGAGCAGTAGTAATAGGTCCAAGCCTCCAAGGAGTTTGCATCTAGCCAAACTTTGACAGGAAAATTTGGTTCCATACCACAGGAATTTCACTAGTTTAGTTGCACGTACGGTGCCAAAATCGTGTGACACACTATATTAATAAAATTGTGTCCTCTTTGGTTTGGCTGGTGCAACCGATGCAAGGTATTGTCCAGTGCAAGCAGTCAACCTAGGACAGGATGACCGGGGAGTCTCGAGCTAGATAGTTTGGGAGAAGGGAGGATCAGAGCTGAACTAAAACACAGAAAAACACCTTTCAAAGGGAAGAACTCCAAATTCTAAAAACTTCTATCGTGGTGGGGGTTGGGGGCAGTTGTTTTATGTAGAGAGGCTGAAACATTGACAATTTTTTACATGAAATGCGCATATGGACATGCGTATAAACATACACCCCGAATGCCCCCCCTAAGACACACTTAAAATGGTATAAACCAGTGGTCAATTCCTATCGTCACTAAAATCCTATTAAAAATGCATGCGTGCACGGGTAAGATTCGTGGGGAACCACAATTTGAATTGTGGTGGGTGGGTGACCGACCCACAGTTCTAGCACCACACGCTGGTGCTTCCCCAGTTTTAAGAAATTTTCAGGAGATTTGAAATAGATGTTTACCTATAAGCCATGCTCGCCACATTTTGGTTGGCACCATGACACTTATTTTATTTATTGTACTAGTGAATTTTCCTATGCAATTTTTCACGAAGCATGATTGTCATGCCCTAAATTGACCTTCCGAGAAGGATGAGTTTGAGTCATAGAATAAACTTGCACAACTGTACAAGTCCTAGGAAATATAGTGCTGGTACATAGACGATGGAACCGTCATGGCAAAACTTGTCTTTATTAATAGACATAATCTTATATCCAGGTTGGAACTGCGGATATACCCTGAGTTCACAACGATATATTAGCAAAAGAGCGGAAATGGAATCTAGCCCAAAGCCAAAAGCGTGACTCGGGAACTAAGCCGAAACCCTACAACTCCTCGAAGACAGCCTGCTCCTAGAAGAACTCCTCGTCGACTGGATCTATCTCGTCTTCTAGCACTGAGGGAATAGATATATATAGAGCAAGGGTGAGTATTAGCGTACTCAACAAGCCATGAGAACTTAAGTGGTTAATGCAAGCTTCAAAAAATGACTGGTTGTTTTGTAATCCATTTTGTTTGAATTTCATTTCTGAATAATCTAAGTGTGCGCTTCTCAACAATCTGAGCGAGGTGGAGTCTCGCTTGGATCGGAGTGAATTGTATCAGTCTTTGATTCAACACAACTCCCAAGAGTTGGCTTCCGGGATCCAGCTCCACCAGCTAATCCATCAACATCGGGTCCACGGCCCTATTGTCCTCGACAGCGTCACAACATTTCCGAAAACGAATTCCCTTTTCACAACATCATTTCACAAGCAGTAGTCAAACAAAACTACGCTAAGGAATCACCTCACATCCACCCATGACCATGAGCACGGCTGTTCAAACAGTTTAGACCTCTGCAGAGGGGGTACACTTTACCCACATGACATGACTTACCCTATCACCCAGCTCGCGAACGAATAGACATGACTAGTGACTAGGGGTTTTTGCGACAAGGCATTTCCGAAGTCGACACCAGGTTACTCCATGCCAACTGGAGGGGTCCACGACCAACAACAGGATAGGTCCTTGACCATGCTGTGCTAGGAACCTAGGAGGCATCCCTATTGCCCTCCCACACGATTCATAGTCTAATGGCATGCAAGCGTCCCTGGGTGGCTCCTTACTCAGCCAGGGACTGTCTCATATCACCCATGTGATCGTACTGCTGTATGTTCGGATGAAATTCCAAAGGAATCGGTCCTTAGCTGCAATGCGGGAGACTCGTCCTGCTGCCACGATCCCCGTATCGCAGTTTCTGAAAAAATATTTTATTTTCAAGGCACCGACCCAGGTGTCGGGTTTTCCAAGGTTTTGTAAACCCAAGTTTTACCCATCATAGTCATTTTAAATTTGATAGGCGATCACCGGTACCATGCCTGTCGGCATAGGTATCGAGATCTGTCAAGGGAGGTGACAAGGATGTTAAGGGGATCACAATCAATCAAAGAGACAATGCAGCAAATGGGTTGGCGGCCCGTCGGTTGCCTCGTGGCTGTAGCTGAGAATCATTTTAGTGTAACCTAGTAAATGCAGTTTTGGCAATTGAAGTAACTATGGGCTCAAGATGTTCAACAGTGACTTGCCTTGCTCAAGGCCTGAAGCTTCGCCTTCGAGATCCGTGTCCTAAGGCTCCTCCGACTTCGACGCTACACATGAAATGGAAAAACTCAACAAAAATACTATTTTATTAGCCCTATTAGTGACTTCTAAACATGCCATTGGATAGATTTCATTTTTAGTAAAATTCTAGAAGTGGAATGGAGCCAATCGGACGAATGGTTGCCAAGATATGAATTTTGGGAGGTTTTCTAGAATTTTTGGAAGTTGGGAAAAGAATTAGAAAAGGATTTCTCTGTTTAATTCACCCCTAGGCCGCTGACAACCAGGGCCTAGTGGTCAATCGTGAAGGAACAGAGGGGCGTGCGGCGCGGTAGGCTTGGCCCACTGCGGTGGCAGCCTCAAGAGCCAAGGAGCCATTGGGCCAATGGATCTCGGCCCGGCTAGGGATTGGAGTGGCGCGGTGGTTTCTAACCAGCGGGCCCAGTCCAGACTATGGGACCCACTTGTCGGTCTAATGGTCTACGTGAAACCCTGCCTATGGGGAGGGGGAAGGGCATGGTGCGCTCGTTGCATGACCCGGTCTAGGATGCACGATTGGTAGTGGCCCCACATGCAGCTGCACGGTTCCCGTGAGCCACGCGTGCGTGAGTCCAAAGGGAGGCGTCCCTGCCTCTCGGCCGAGCGAGGCGAGGATGAAGATGAATAGGGGTTGGATCCGACAGCCGACATTGACGCGGCCCCTAGGGGGCGATTCACCGGAGTACGGGGAGCAGCGAGGCGCGGACAGAGGGGCGGAGGCTAGAGGAACGTGACCAACGGTTCGGATTTAACGATTGGAGGCCGTCGGCGGGGAATTGTGATGGTGATTGATGGCGGCGGAAAAAGGGGCGTCTCGTCATCGGTGCGATATAGCTCAATTCTTTGCGGTTGGGCGTGCCCTAGGGGTCCCAAAACCCATTCCCAGGGCGGAGGTCGTCTACAATTACTCCCTCTACGCGGGCGGCGGCGCACAATGTGGAGGCCATGGGCCCTGGGTACCTCAAGGAAGGCAATTACGGCCACTCGGACAAAGGGTGGGCTGGTCCCTACAATTAGAGATAGAGTGGGACTCGGCTTCATATTACCTTGCATGACAAGGAAAGGGATATAATCCTAGCTGGACTCTCTATGTACTAATAAGGATAGCCCTTGGTTGGATTCCGACTGGGATTCCTACCCTATAACCCTGTCCCCTGGTATATAAGGGGAGGCAGGGCGCCACCTGAGGGCGGAAGATAGATACAATCTCACCAGAGAAACCTCAAAGGCAATACACCACAACTGGACGTAGGGTATTACCTTATCTCGAGGGATTGAACCAGTATAAATTGTTCGTGTTCCTTTACAGTTCATCAAGTTTAGGTCTCACGAGTAGCCCCATATTATTATTGCCAATGTAAAACATCGACAGATGGCGCACCAGGTAGGGGCATCGGCGAGATCATCTTCGACCAACCTGATGGATTCAACCACTGGAGTCAACGGCATCAACTTCTTCCCCGGGCAAACAATCACCTTCGGGAGCCTCAACTTCATCGCTGACAAGTTCGGCAACCTCACCCTGTCTGACTCGGATCCTATCCGATCGGCTAGGAACCAAGACGACTCTACGCCGATTGGCCCACGCAACGCTGCAGCAATCCTCGTTGACATGCTGCGGCAACCTTCAACATGCCCGGGTCTCGGGACAACTCTTTCTTTCGGTGTTCGACTCAGACTCGGCCTCGAGCCAGCCGAGATTGGGCTAAGAAAGGAGGAGATCGTTGATCTCTTGTTTGGACCCGGCAACACCGCGGATATCCTCAATCAGCATCCGATGCGGGAAACCCGGTCCCCTGGAGTTCAACTGGGATACGGCCCATAGCCGCTCGAGATTGGATCTAGGGAGGTCGGAGTCGTAATTACCCCCATCAACTACTCTGATTCTAACTCTAGGTCAGACAGCAGTTTGGCAATCTTCTCTCCACCACGCGAGGTCTTCGTGGCATCCAAGGGCTCAACTCCCACTCAGGAGGCACGCCGACTACGCGAGCAGCAAGAAGAGGAGGCTCGCCGACTACGAGAACAACAGGAGGAAGACGCAAGATGCCTGTACGCCGAGCGCGACGCCCGCAGTGACGATCTGCGCAGGGCTGGGCAGACTGCTCAGCAGCAAATCCTCCAAACTCGAGTCAGCGACCACGACGTTTTTGTATCGCCTCAACAGAATGTCGTGGCCGCTGCAAGTTTGCTGGATACACTCCAATTTAGGCCTGATCACCAGGCCACCTCGACGATAGCAAGGACAAAAGCCATAATCACCACTGCAGCATGTTAGCAGCATCAACAGTCAGGTGACACTCTCATACCGACCAACAGGTCGGCTTCTCCAACGGCGATCTCATCTGATTTAACATGACGCCGAGCGGCCAGCTTTAGTCAGCCGCACACGGATTCACGCCTCACGTCACTCGGCAACCACAATAATGACCAACGGTGCCGAAATCAAGATGACCGTCGGGATAACCAGGATGTCTGAGGCTGACTATGACGTGATCTCCGGCAAGATATCAACGCACGGCGCCGCGAACACGAGGAAGACAAGCGTCACCGAATGGAAAACGAGAATGAGCGCTTCAGCCTCCACAACGAGCGGTTTCACCGCCGTAGTCGGAGTCGGAGTCCTCATGTAAATGAAGGAGTATCGGCCTTCACCCAAGAGCTGCAACAAGTCGACTGGTCGTCAGGCTTTAAGCCGACTGGAATTGAAAAATACGACGGGAAGACCAACCCTGAGTCCTAGTTCACGGTTTACACTCTGGTGATCCGAGCAGCTGGAGGAGATCACATGGCCATGGCTAACTACCTCCTAGTTGCTTTAGTCGACTCGGCGAGGACATGGCTAACTGGATTTCCTAAGAGGTCAATTGGCTCCTAGGGAGAACTCCGGGAATGCTTCATCGCCAATTTCCAAGAAACATACGAGAGGCCATCTTCTGAGTACGATCTATATCAGTTGCATCAAAGGAAGAACGAGTCTCTTCGTGATTTCATCAAAAGGTTTTTTGAGAAGAGGAATTCAATCCCAATGATCAAGGACGAGGTCGTCATCGCCGCCTTTTGAAAAGGAGTCAAGGACACCCCGTTCATCGCTAAGTTCACTCGGAAGCCTCCAAGTTCTATCAAATCTCTATTCGACATGGCGAACAAATACGCCGACTTGGCCAACGCTGTTGCTGAGGCCCTCGATGATAAAAAGACACCCCGATAGAAGGAGCGGAAGGACATCGATGACGCAGCCCCGACTAAGGCTGGGAACCGCAAACGCAAGTCGAACGACTTTATTGTGGTAGTCGGTCGCAACCGTCTTCGACCTCTTATAACTAAAGATTATCAGAATGATAAGTGACATGCTCAGGGGCTCAAAAGCTCAAATGCAACGATGGCATCCTCATTCCCAACTCGTGCAATACCGAACAGCTCAGTCGCTTTCTGATAAATATTTTTTTCCTTTATTTGATATTCTCATCTAAATGGGCCAGGAGGCAACTTACTTCCCTATGGTTTGACTCCGATACGGCTTAGTGCCAGTCGGGATTAGATCTAGGGGGATGAGATCGTCAAGTTCTCACTCAGCCTCGCCAATGCCGCAGCCGCTTACACCTAACAGGTGTACATTCTGCGCATTTTCTGTTTTTGCTCTTAATGATTGCAAAAGTACTTGAGTAGCATAAATTTCGATCCATGAAGTTTTGCTCCATGAAAGACGAACTCAAGTCACCCAAAACGCGTGTTTGGGAAAGAGCCATGAGCCGACTCCCGATGCTCGAGGGCTATGACTAATCGGGCAGAGTGTTTAAACATAAGGGGTCAACTACTCGGGGAAATTAATATCAATAAGAGGAGGAATACATATTTACATCTATTGTAAAATACATAAATTTTTTTGGGTGATTGTTGTCTTCATCAGATGCTACTCATCTGATATGTTTATAATACAGGGCCAGTTCCGGATACGCGTAACAGGAACTCAGGGCTATGAGCCTATCTCCTACGCTCGGGGGTTGGACCAGTTTGCCATGATACACTTGGAGTGCGACGCTTCAAGAATTACTTGGAATGCTCCACAAGGGCTATTGTCCGAGTACTCGCGCCAGTCAGGACTCGAATGTCACCTTTACTTTGGTACGCTCCATCTGGGCTAATAACTGACCTTCGGCACCAGTCGAGGCCCGGGTACCACTTGGCTGGGTAGGGTACGTCCCATGAGGGTCGCCAACCGAATCCTATGCTAATGCAAGGTTTGGGTACCTTATTCGGCTAATAACCGACCTCCAGCACCAGTCAGAGCTCGGGTACCACTCTGCTGGGTAGGGTACGCCCCATGAGGGTCGCCAGCCGAAACCTCTGCTGATGCAAGGTTCGGGTACCTTATTTGGCCATCACTCTGCTGGGTAGGGTACGGCCCATGAGGGTCGCCAGCCGAATCGTATGCTGATGCAAGGTTCGGGTACCTTATTTGACCATAACTCTGTTGGGTAGGGTACGCCCCATGAGGGTCACCAGCCGAATCCTATGCTAATGCGAGGTTCAGGTATCTTATTCGGCTATAATTTTGTCAGGTTGGGTATGCCCCAAGAGGGTCGCCAGCCGAATCCTGTGTTAGTGTAGCGTTCGGGTACTTATCTGGCACAAACATGGCAACAAGCCACTGCTGGAGCTTTCAGTCGGGAGCAGCATCAAAATCTATGGAGGTGCTCATTATTTTTCAAGACTGGGAGACTTCAATCGTTCGATTTTCACTGGAAGACAAACTTCCTAAAGATTACAACGAAGCCGAGTAAATCAAGCGACAGAGCAAACCTTTATCGTAGTCAGAGAAGACCTATATCGTCAAAGCGCATCCGGAGTTCTCATGCACTGCGTCACACCTAAGGAGGGCAAGCAGATCCTGCAATATACCTACTCGGGCATCTGTGGCAACCATGCTGCATCCAGAACATAAGTCAAAAAGGCTTGCGGACAAGGATTCTTCTGACTGATTGCGGTTGCTGACGCTGAAGTACTCATCCTAACATGCGAGGGATGCCAATTTTATAGGGCTACGCTGGGCAGGTCGGTTTAGGCCAGCTTATTCGGTAGTAGGCCAAAGATATGAGTTTTTAAATAGCATGCCCTATTGGGTTGCCCGCTGGTCGCGTTAAAATCGTGATGCAGGTGCTATTTTACAAGAACCGATTAAATAATCAGAAACGCTTCACGCTAAGCCTACAGTCGAGTGTATACATTCGGGTATCTTGATTATTTACCAGGTATTGGGGATACATCCTTATAAGGATCGATAGCTGGTCTCCATTAAAATTGGGGATGTAGGTATCTCTCAAGTATACCTAACCACATATTAGGTTAAAATCCAAAAAGTGGTACTCGGCTTACATACTTAGTCAACAATTGCCCTGAGTAAAAATTATTCCAGCTGATTGATACTGAAGAGTCTACATACCGTGTAGTATACTACTCGGAAAAGACTAAAGGGTTAAAGATCTTTGACTTTATGTTTAATTGTTTCACAATTAAGCACAAAGTCGGGGGCTACACCTAATAGGTGCGCCTATTCGGCGCATACTATTCATATTTTTCTATGAAGCCCTTCATTGCCTCGTTGCCAGCTGACATGAAGTAGGACTCGGGAGAAGAAGTACTCGAGCAAAGAGTACCTGGGAGCAATACACTTGGGAATTCTTCACCATGGAGGATGAGCACTCGGCATCAGCTGTGACTTAACTATGAAGGTCTCAGGGGCTGCTGTGGAGGCCATGGGCCCCCGGGTACCTCATGAGAAGCATTTGGGCCACTTAGACAAAGGATGGGCCTAACCTTGTAATTAGGGATACAATAGGACTCGGCATATATAATCTTGTACGACAAAGAAATGATATAGTCCTAGTCGGGCATATTGTATTCCTAGAAGGAAATCCCTTGGTCGGAGTCCAACTGGGATTCCTACTCTGTAACCCTGTCCCCCGGTATATAAGGGGAGGCATGGCACCCCCTGAGGGTAGAAGAAGAAGAAGCACAATCTCACCAGAGAAATCTCAAAGGCAATACACCACAACTGGACGTAGGGTATTACCTCAACTCGAGGCCCTGAACCAGTATAAATTGTTTCTTGTTCCTTTGCAATCCATCAAGTTTAGGTTTCACGAGTAGCCCCATATTCTTATTGTCGATACAAAACATCAATGGTGGGTCACAGAGAGGGGAAAGACTTGATCTAGGGTGTTGGGTTGAGATTAGATCCTTGGCACAAACAAGCATGACAGCGAAAAGAACCAGGTTTTCGAGAATATGTTTTTATTAAATAGATTTTACGCCTAACACTGGGGCGTTACAATGATTATAAAAGAATTTGGTTTCATTTACAGCTCTGAGCTTATTTGTCCATAGATACAATTGTATTTTCTATAAAATAGTTCTTAAAAGTAGAATTGGATTTCATATACAACTCTTAGCTTTGATAGATACAATCATAATTTATTTACAATCATATCAATTGATCTGCACCATCATAATTTGGATCTATCACAATCAGACGACCAATATCATTACCCGATAAATGTGGGAACTTTTAGGCCTCTAGAATGAACATACAAAGCTATTGTGCATTTATAAAACAAAATAGATGTAAGATATAGCAAAACTCGGTTAGCGTGTTTTCTTAGTTGATTTTGATTTCTTAAAAAGTTGAAAATTTTTCAGAAGATGTAGAGGAATGATGGATTGGAAGAAGTATGATGGGTAGAAATAAAATTATGAGGTGGAAAGGGAAATTTTGTTGGTGTTAATCTGTGGAGGCCATGAGCCCCGGGTACCTCATGAACAACATTAAGGCCACTCGGGCAGAGGATGGGCCTAACCATGTTATTAGGGATGCAATAAGACTCGGTGAATATTACTTTATACAATAAGGAAAGGATATAGTCCTAGTCGGGTACGTTGTATCTCTAGAAGGAAATCCCTTGGTCAAAATCTGACTGGGATTTCTACCCTGTAACCTTGCCTTCTTGGTATATAAGGAAGGCAGGGAGCCCCCTGAGGGCAGAAGAACAACATCATATAATCTCACTAGAGAAACCTCAAAGGCAATACACAATAGGTAGAAGTAGGGTATTACCTCACCTTGAGAGCCTGAACCAGGATAAATTGTTTTGTGTTCCTTTGTAATCCATCAAGTTTAGTTCTCACGAGTAGCCTCATATTCTTATTGCCAATACAAAATATCGATAGTTGGCGTGCTAGGTAGGGGCATCGGCGAGATCATTTTCGACAAGCCTGATGGATCCAATCACCGGAGTCGACAGCATCAAGTTCTTCCCTGGGGAGACGATTAGCTTTAGGAGCCTTGACTTCATTGTCGACAAGTTCGGCAACCTCACCCTATCCGACTCGGACTTGATCTGGTCGGCCAGAAATCAAGCTGACTCCGTGCCGGCCGGCCTACTCAACGCTGCAACAATCTTCGGCGATATGCTGTGGCAATTTCCAAGACGCTCGAGTCTAGGGACAACTCTTTCTTTCGGTGTTCGACTCGAACTCGGTCTTGAGCCAGCCGAGATCAGGCTAAGAAAGGAGGAGATAGTCAATCTCTCGTTCTGACTCAACAACGCCGTGGATAATCTTAATCAGCATCTGATGCGGCAGACCCGGTCCCTTGGAGTTCAACTCGGATACGGCCCAGAGCCGCTCAAGATTGGATCTAGGGAGGTCGGAGTCGTCATTACCCTCCTCAACTATTCTGATTCCGACTCCCAGTCGGATAGCAGTTCGGCAAGTTTCTCTCCACCGCGCGAAGTCTTCATGATGTCCAAGGGCTCTACTCCTACTCAAGAAGCATGCCGACTACGCGATCAGCAAGAGGAGAAGGCCCACCGACTGCGAGAACAACAGGAGAAAGATACAAGATGCTTACAGGCCGAGCGCAACGCCCGCAACGACAATCTGTGCAAGGCTGGGCGGACTGGTCAACAAGAAATCCTCCAAACCTGAATTGGCAACCACGACGTCTTCGTAACTCCTCAACAGAACGTTGTGGCCGCTGCCACCTTACTGGATACACTACAGTTTGGCCCAGATCAGCAAGCCACCCCGACGATTGGAAGGATTAAAGCCATGATCACTGCTGCAGCATGCCAGCAGCAGCAACAGTCGGGAGATACACTTATACTGTCCCATAGGACGGCTTTTGCTACGGCGGTCTCATCTGCCTCAGCACGGCTCCAGTCAGCAACATGTGGAGTCGCGCCATACGTCACTCGGCAACCAAAACGACGAACGATGGCGGCAACACCAAGATGATTGCCATGACAACCGTGATGTCTGAGGCCAACTACGACGCGATCTTAGGCAGGATATCAATGCCTGACGCCGCGAACGGGAGGAAGACGAGCGTTGCTGACTAGAAGATGAAAATGAGCGCTTCGGCCTCCACCATGAGCGGTGTCATTGCTAAAGTCAGAGTCAGAGCCCTCACACGGATGAAGGAGTACCAGCGTTCACCCATGAGCTGCAGCAAGTTGATTGGCCATCTGGCTTCAAGCTGGCTGGAATTGAAAAGTACAATGGGAAGACCAACCCCGAGTCCTGGCTCACAGTCTACACTCTGGCGATTCGTGCAGCTGGAGGAGATCATAAAGCCATGGCTAACTACCTCCCGGTCACCTTAGCTGACTCGGTGAGGACATGGCTAACATGACTTCCCAAGCGATCAATCGGCTCTTGGAAAGAACTCCGAGAACGTTTCATTGCAAATTTTCAAGAGACATACGAAAGGCCATCTTCCGAGTACAATTTATATCAATGCCATCAAAGGAAGAGTGAGTCTCTTTGTGATTTTATCAAGAGGTTTTCTGAGAAAAAGA
The DNA here is from genome assembly GCA_003991445.1 of Oryza meyeriana var. granulata. Taxonomy (NCBI): domain Eukaryota; kingdom Viridiplantae; phylum Streptophyta; class Magnoliopsida; order Poales; family Poaceae; genus Oryza; species Oryza meyeriana. Next base: position 117,095 of record RYFJ01002293.1, on the reverse strand, counting down.
ACTCAATCCCGAAGATCAAGGACGAGGTCATCATTGCTGCCTTCCGCAAGGGAGTCAAGGATACCCCGTTCATCGCCAAGTTCACTCGGAAGCCTCCCTCTTCTGTCAAAGCTCTGTTTGACATGGCAAACAAATACGCCGACTTGGCCGACGTAGTAGCTGAGGCCCTAGATGACAAAAAGGAGCACCGGCAGAAGGACAAAAAAGACAACGATGAGGCAGCACAAAACAAGTCCGGCAACCGCAAGCGCAAGTCGGACAACATGGTGGCTGCTGTGGAGCGCACTTAGTCTGTACCCCGAGGACGGACGAGTACCAGAAAGTCATGAACGGGCCATGCCCTTTCCACCCTAAGGGGAAACACGAGGCTAAAGACTGCTTCATGCTCAATAAGTTTGCTTTCGAGCAAACTTCAACATCTGGCAACAACAAAGACAAAGACAAACCAAACTCGGGCGTAGCCGGCGACTACCAAGATCCCCTAGCTGAACCCAATCATATATTCGGAGGGCCATCTGCCTACGAGTCCAAGAGAAAAGAAAAGCTAACAGCCCGAGAGGTCAACTCGGTCTCAACAGATGCCCCTCAATATCAGCAATGGTCAGAGATGGCAATCACATTTGACCGCACAGATCACCCCGACCGAGTCACGCACCCAGGGCATTACCCACTCGTCCCGGTCATCAGACGTATCAAGTTGAAGAATGTTCTCATCGATGGAGGAAGCACTCTCAACATATTGTTCACCAAGACGCTTGACGAGATGAAGATTCCTCGATCCGAGCTGCGGCTGAGTTCAGTGCCTTTCCATGGGGTAATCCCCAGCCTCTCTTCCACCCTACTCGGACAGATCACTCTGCCAGTAAATTTTAGCACGCGAGAGAATTTCCGTACCGAGAATATCTGCTTCGAGGTTGCCGACTTCGAGACCGCATATCACGCCATACTCGGACGGCCAGCACTAGCCAAGTTCATGGCAGTGCCTCATTACACATACATGGTGCTCAAGATGCCAGGACCAGCAGGAGTACTTTTCCTGTGCAGTGATGTCAAGCAAACCTTCACCTGCGACAAGGAGAGTTGGGAACTGGCCCAAGTTCTAGTGAAAAAAGTAGCCAAGTCGGGAATTTTAGCGGATTCAGAAACAAAGAAGATCCCCCTAGACCCTTCTGACCCCTCCAAAACTGAACTCGTTGGGACCGGACTCGACCCAAAATAGGAAGACGCGCTCGTCACTTTCCTCCAGGCGAATAGGGATATTTTTGCTTGGAAACCTTCCGATATGCCTGGTGTACCAAGGGAGGTGATCGAGCATTCCCTTAACGTCAAGCCGGATACCAAACCAATCAAAGAACGGCTGCGGCGCTTCGCACAAGACCGCAAAGATGCTATTCGGGAGGAGATAACCAAGCTGCTTGCAGCCGGGTTCATTAAAGAGGTCTATCACCCGGATTGGCTGGCAAACCCAGTTCTGGTCCGAAAGAAGAACGGTAAATGGCGCATGTGCGTCGACTACACCGACTTGAACAAAACATGCCTCAAGGACCCATTTGGTCTTCTGCGAATAGATCAGGTGGTTGATTCAACCGCGGGGTGTGAGTTTTCTCGACTATTACTCGGGATATCATCAAATCAGTCTGAAAGAGGAGGACTGCCTAAAAACTTCTTTCATCACACCATTCAGAGCATACTGCTATGTCACTATGCCGTTTGGGTTGAAAAATACTGGCGCAACATATCAACGTGTGATTCAGCGGTGTCTTCACACTCAACTTGGGTTCAATGTGGAGGCGTATGTCGATGACATGGTAATCAAGACCAAAGTAAAGGAAGACCTCATCACCGACTTAGAGGAAACTTTCCAAAGCCTTCGGAGATTCAATATGAAGTTGAACCCGGAAAAATGCCTCTTTGGAGTACCTTCAGGAAAATTACTCGGCTTCATCATATCACACCGAGGCATTGAGGCCAATCTAGAGAAAATCTTTGCTATCATGAACATGGCACCCCTGACTAGCCAGAAGGACGTTCAAAAGCTGACGGGATGCATGGCGGCACTCAGCCGATTCATCTTCTGACTTGGTGAACGGGGCATGCCCTTTTTCAAGCTACTGAAGAAAGTGGACAATTTTCAATAGACACCCGAAGCCCAACAAGCCTTCGAGGACTTCAAGAAGTTTCTCACACCACCACCAATGTTGGCATCACCTATGCCCCAGGAGCCATTAACGTTGTATCTGGCAGCAACCACTCAGGTAGTCAGCACCGTGCTTGTAGTCGAGTAGGCAGAGCCAGGGCACATAAAGAAAATAAAGAGGTCAGTCTACTTCGTCAATGAAGTCTTAGCCGACTCCAAGATGAGATATCCTCAAGTCCAGAAGCTATTGTATGGTCTACTCATCACTGTCCGGAAGTTGGTGCACTATTTTCAGTTGTATCAGATAACCATCGTCACATCGTATCCACTCGGGGACGTCCTGCACAACTGCGAGGCTACTGGCAGAATCGCTAAATGGGCGCTCGAGCTGATGGCGTTTGACATTGTTTTTCAACCTCGGACAGCAATCAAGTCACAAGCCCTGGCCGACATCGCTGCCGAGTGGACAAAAATTCAAGCGGCTACAAATACAAACATGCTAGAGTACTTGTAATAGTTGCATTTTATTTTTGTGCCAAAACTATTTTAATAAAAATCTAAATTCAAAACTTGGCTCTTTACTCGAGTTTGGAATTTTGTGCCATGTGTGATCTCAAAAATTTCTCCAAGAATCAGCCCTAAAACTTATGTAGAAATTTCCTAAATTTTTGCAAAAATTAAAAACCGTATTCAAATCAATATCCAAAAATTCAAATCCTCAAAACCATTCAAAATCAATTCCTAGAAAATATCAAATAGCACTGTGCAAGCTGGGCCGTCCTCAATCTTTCTCGGCCTGCTCTCTCTCTCCCCCTCAGTGGCCCACTCGGCCCAGCCGTGGCCGCACGGGATTATAAATCCCCGCAGCCCTCTCCCAGCCGCCCGATCAAACATGTGGATGGCTCCAATCGACACTGCCGTGTGAGCTCACAAGTCAGCCGACGGCACAGTCGTTTCCTCCTCTCGCCGCTATCTCTCTCTCTCTTCTCTCCAGAGCGGTCCCGAGCTCTCCTCGGCAGAGAGGAGCTCGCCCATCCCTCCCTGTCTCCCCGCCCTTAAAGAGTGGAGCTCTCTGTCATCAACCTCGCCGTCCCATCGCCCGACGCAAATCCCGCTCTGTCCCTCGCCTCGCGCATGCTGGTCAAAAGCTAGCTATGGCCGCAGTCTTTTCCCCTCACCGCCAGACGCCAAATGTCAACGAGCACACACGGGCACCTCGTCCCATCGCTTGCCATCATCCTTCTTCCCATTTTTCCTCTCTGGAGCACGCATGCGCAAGCCATAGAGCCGCGCCATGGACGAGTCTCGTCGGCCGAGCTCGAGCTTATCCCCGGCTTCCACCGCCTTTGTTCGTCGTCGGTTAGCGCCCAAGCTCCGCTATATATAGGGCAACCTCCCCTCCCATTCTAGTCACCAAGACGAGCACCCGAGCTAGCTATCACCGAGAGCAATCCCTCCGCCGTGTTCTGACCCGAGCGCCACCACCGTTTCTAGTCACCGCAGACCAAGCCACCACCACTGCCGAGTTCCTTGAGTCACCCCGAAGCTCCTCCGCCCCTCGCCGTAGCCAATTAGCCCTTAAATCAAAAACGCCCAATTTCCGCCGCCGTCGTTCGCCGTCGCCGCTGCTCTATTTCTCATCGTAGATGGAGGTAAAACACAATTAACTTCCTTCTTTCCCTTCGTCGCGTGATACCGAACTCCAACCGTTCTACCCAAGCCATTCTGTTGTCCTAATGGTCGCCGGCAATGACCTTCTCCCTCTGCCGCTGCCACCGGTTCGGGATGACCGTCGCCAACCATCTTTCGCCGCCCTCTAGTCCAATCCGAGCTGTTCACCTGATTCGCCGTCGTCTCTGCTCCCTGTAGCCGTCGGCCACTCGCCGTGGTTAGCCGCCGTTGGCGAGATCGACTCCGGTGATCGTCAGCCGTCGATCTCCACCTTGGTCAGCCGGCAGTCCATGCCGACATGGCATGCCACGCGGCATGCCACGTCAACCAGCACGAACCACCCACTGGACACCTCGGACTCCCCCCCCCTCAGCCGCCGACAAACCGGTCCCACCTGTCGGCGCTTCTGTACTCCCCTTCCTGTGCTGACAGACCGTCCCCACATGTCAGCGCCACAGCCCTCTCTCTCCTGACAAGCCAACCCCACCCGTCAGTCCTGCTCTCTCTCTCTGCCACCCTAGTCCCACCTGCCAGCCTCTGTTTCCTCTCTCTTCACTATTGCACTGACCCCACGTATCAATCATAGTCCCCTTGATTCTCTCTCTAACCCAAGGGCCCCACCTGTCAGCCTCTGGACCTTTTTATTTTCTTTTTATTCCTTTTCTTTCCCAAATAATTTTAATCCTTTTATTTTCAGGAAAATGATTTAAACTTTGAAAATTCATAACTTTTAAACTGTAACTCTGTTTGAGCCCATTCAAGTCTCAAAATTTTTCTAAAAATGAGATCTACACATTGGCACTATTAGTTGTATGAGATAGGTTCTGATTCTTAGTGTTTTTGCCTATTTTCTTTTTGCAACGCGTAGAATCCATTCCCGAGGAGTTGCCAAAGGAAGATTTTGTCGAAGATTTGCAGGACCTCGAGTAAGTCAAGTCACCCTTGACCATATTGGACCTATGATTTTAAATTTTATTTTATTTCTGAAACTTGCATAATTAGGAACACAACTGCTTTCGGCCACGATTCGTAATCGAATCCGTCAGGCCTAACCTATTTGCTGCATTTGACCCTGCCTTGAATAACTTGTTACTCTGTAACCCTGTCATCTTGATATTCGTACTTGTGTAGGGATATCGATGACCCCTTTTTACCTAAACTAAAAATATGACGATGGGAAAATCAGGGTTTTAAATAAAATGATCTCAAACCCCGACACCCTTGGTCGAGTATTTGCGAAATAAAATAGTTTTACAAAAACTTGGTCATGAGTCATCGTTGCCTGTGTGGCTCTGACTTCACGTGATAATTAAGGACCGTTTCCTTGAGGAATTGCACTGAGTATATAACAGTGCGATCACACAGGTGGAATGGGACACCCCTGGCCAAGTAACTAGTGTTTCCAGGATGGTTTTCGGTTGCTAATAAATGTGGGAGCGGCAAGGTGCCAAGAGGGCGATATACCCCTGTCCCTGAGTACAGGAAATGAGTTCCTGGTACTTGGTTGAGAGAACCCATTTATAGGGCAACGTGCTATCCTGGAAAGGCTCTGGAAAGGCCTTGTCACGAACCTCCCCACTTGGCCAGTGTGGGAGTAAGCTTGCGTCGTGTGGGAAAAGCGTGCACCCTTTACAAAGGTCTATGAATTATTCGAACAGCCGTGCCCACGGTTACGGGCGGATGTGAAGTGATTCCTCTAGCGTAGATTTTATTTTATAAATATCTGTGCAATTGTTTTGTGGGTTGGGAACCGTTACCAGAATCGGTCTGTGTGACTGATGGATGGCCTGTGTGGTCTGAAACGGGCCTGTGTGACCTGGGGTGTTGGATGACACCGGAGTTGAGTTGTTTGAGTTAAGTGACAAGTTTTAAAATAAAGAATTCACCTAAATGGAGGTATTAGAGGATGGTACGCTCCGAATCGGAATTTGTGATAAGTCTCGGACTTGTGGAATGGGTTGAGACGCGAGTCTCTTCCCGACTAACTTAATTGTGGTGAGTTGTTGCAAAGCAACTCACGGAATGGATTGAAGCACGAGCTTCTTTCTGACAACTCAAAGAGCACACTTAGAGCTTTAAAAACCACAAAATCTTCGAAAAACCTCTTTTACAAAAATAACCCTAACCTTCCTTGCTAGAGCTTGCATGCCACATAATTTCCGTGACTTGCTGAGTACCTCGTGTACTCACCCTTGCTTACTTCCTCTCAGAAGTCTACGAAGATGAAGACCCCACCCTCAGCCAGTTCTATCAGGATCAAGTCGAGTACGAGGAGTTTTGAGGTTTCGATCTAGGTCCCAAGCCTTGCTTGTAGTTGTGGGTTTAGGTCTACCCATGTTTCTCCGCTGCTTACTTTTGTAATGTATCGTTGCATGTCTCAGGTTCTTTCCGAGGCTGGAACTTATGTAAGGACTATGTATAATAAATAAAGCAGGTTTGGCTATGATCCACCGATGTCCTGTATGTACTAGGTGGTCTCCTGGGACTGGTACAGGTATTACAGGTAACGACGTTCCTCCTCTGTTAACCGGTTTGGGTTAACGAGAGAGGGGCGTTACAGAGGTGGTATCAGAGCCTAGGTTTGGCCCCTAGGAATGAAACCCCCACACTAGGAAAGCCCTAAGGATGATACATTCTGAAAACTATTTGCAAAAACTTAAGACTTTCTTACTTCTTTCCTTTCCTTAGCAACTTTTTGAAAGTTTTACTAACCTCTTTTCTTGTTTTCAAATTGTAGATGGCCGCTAGCAGCACTCACCTCTCCTATAGAGAAGGCCAGGGAGGCTTCGTCGAGATTCTCCGAGACTTGGCTCACTACCTCGAATACTCCACTCCACAGTTCGCCGGTTTCACCGTTGCCACTGTACTTCCCTGTTGCCGCCTTACCCTCCGCCTCCACCCCCTCCGTCCTGAGTTACGCCGTCACCGTTTTGTGATGGTGAGGCCTACACTGCATCTCGCCTACCAGGACGTGGCCTTCGCGGCCATTCGTTGTCTCCGCGACCAATACTATCATCTCCTTGATTCTTCCTGTTTTCGCCTTCTTCCCCACCGAGTTAGTGGATCCTCCACTAGCATCTATCCTTGCACCTGCCATGAGTCATCTCCTTCTTTGATTCGTTTTGTCAAGATGACCACCGCCATGGATCACCAGTACAGCCGACTCTTAGAGGCATACCGCAGCCTTGAGAGGCACTACCACTCTCTCCGAGACTGCATCCCTCCATCCCCACACACCCTGACTTCCGCCCACACCTCTGACTTCCCTGACCCCACCGAAGGATATGCCGCCAGTTCCCAGAGTTCCTCCCCAACTCCACCATCTTCTCCACCTCGTCACCAACGCCGCATGATTGCGCGTGAGTACCTTGCGCAGTTTACTCCTCGCCCAGTTACTATTCCAGCTGACGCCCCCGCACCAACTCCAGCACCTAGCCTAGCCGTTCCACTATCAATCGCTCCTATCCCTTCGTCCTCTCACCTTTCTGTCCCATCCGAGGAGGAGGATCCTTCAGAGCATGCTCTTACAGTACTGGACGATGTACTTTGACGGTTCTCTAGGATCGGCGGAGCCGGGGCTGGCGATATTCTGACGTCACCTACTGGCGAAAAATTGAAGTACGTCCTCCAGATACACTTCCCAGCATCCCACAACATCACCGAGTACGAGGCACTCATCGACGGGCTCCGCATCGTCATATCACTCGGTATTCGCCGACTAGTAGTACACGGGGATTCTCAACTCGTGGTCAATCAAGTCATGAAAGACTGGACACGTCTCGATGATAACATGGCGGCATATTGTCAGGAGGTGCGAAAACTAGAAAACAAGTTCGACGGTCTGGAAATAATACATGTGCTACGCCAATACAATGAAGCTGCAGACGAATTGGCCAACATAGGATCCAAACGAGAAGTAGTCCCGACCAGGATTTTTGTCGAGCAATTATTGGAGCCATTGGTCAAGAAGAAGCCAGTGCTCGAGTAGTCGGGGCCTGAATCTACCCCGGCAACAAATGAAGTACTAATTATCTCTCAAGATTGGCGGACTCCAATCATTAGATTCCTTTTGGATGATGAACTCCCGGAAGATCACAGTGAAGCCGAGCGGATCAGACGTCAAAGCAAATGTTTCCTTGTAGTCGGAGAAGACCTGTACCGTCGAAGTGCATCCGGAGTCCTTATACGCTGCGTCACACTCGAGGAGGGCAAGCAGATTCTGCAATTGATCCACTCGGGTATCTGCGGCAACTATGTTGCATCCAGGACGTTAGTCGGAAAGGCTTATAGACAGGGATTTTTCTAGCCGACTACAGTTACAGACGCTAAAAACATAGTTCGGACATGCGAGGGATGCCAATTCTTTGCACAGCAAACACATCTCCCAGCTCATGAACTTCAAACAATTCCAATCTCTTGGTTCTTTGCAGTTTGGGGGCTTGACATGGTCGGGCCATTCAAAAAAGCACCAGGAGGGTTCACACACTTGTTCGTCGCAGTAGATAAATTCACAAAGTGGATTGAGGCAAAACCAGTTGCAACCATAACAGCGGCAAGGGCAAAAGGCTTCATCATGAGTATCATACACTAATTTGGAGTTCCCAACTGCACATAAGAGACAACGGCACTTAGTTCACTTGTGGCGTTTTCCAAGATTTCTATGACAACTTCGGCATCAAGATCTATTATGCTTATGTGGCACACCCATGAAGGTTGGGCAGGTCGAGCATGCCAATGGCATAGTCTTACAAGGTATCGATATTAGGGCATTCGACCGACTACAACTATATGCAAGACAGTGGGTACAAGAACTCCCATCTGTTCTCTGGTCTTTAAGAACCACGGTTAGTTAGGCAACAGAGCAATCCCTTTTCTTCCTAGTCTATAGTGCTGAGGTCATGTTACCAATCGAGTTAGAGTTCGCCTCACCACGAATTTGGGCCCACTCAGAAGATAAATCAAATGAAGACCGACTGGTCGAACTCGATCAGTTGGAAGAAGCAGGGACATCGTAACTATTCAGTGGGTAAGGTATCTTCAAGGCCTACGTCGTTATCACAGTCGGAATGTTCGTGGCCGTGCCTTTTTGGTGGGAGATATCGTCCTGAGAAAAATACAAACCACCAAAGATAGGCATAAACTATCCCCTTTATGAGAAGGGCCGTTCATTATTGCTAAGGTAACACGTTCAGGCGCCTACCGACTAAGGACAGAAGACGGTGTCCTAGTCAGCAACTCATGGAATATAGAACTGCTACGTCCTTTCTATACCTGAGTCTTGTATTTTCTTTATATACACAAATAAAACTTTTTTTTCTCTAACTCACTGCATCGCTTGTCTCAATCAATCAGTGAGTCGGGGACTACATGTATTACAAGCCTTGCTTCTGGTAATAAAATCTGAGCTTGTTCTATCTGAGTCATGAAGTTATACAACGATTATGTTAAGTTTGCCCGAGTACAATTCTACGAGGTGAACGTTTTTCCTAAGTTTATCTCAAATCACTAGGTGTGAACTATCTAGTCGGGTAAAGCTAATAACGATTCAGAGCAGACAAATACTCTGCAGAATTTAGCAGACATTAGCAAGACATTTACAACATTTACATTTGTTCATCCGTGGACACCGACTGCATAATTGTTTCATATCTACAATGCCAGGTCCCTAGCTATTGCCTCTGCGGTTGCCCTCACCTGGCTTACCAGCTCCATGCCTTCTTCTGGGGTCGTCCCCTCGGCAAAACCCTCACCAATGGCTTCGATGTCTACCCTGGGGTAGAGCGACTTGGTCATGGCAAGTGCCTGGGCGACTCCTACTGCAACGCACTCATCCGAGTACTTCTTCAAGATACTCGGAGCTTCACTGAGGCATTCTGCTACTTGGGCGATCGAGCTGGAGCTGGACCCAGGGTGGTGCGGCTGCATGATGTCAAGGAGAGTCTTCGCAGAATCAACGATGATCTGTCGTGATTCTGTGGGTGCCATGGGCCCCGGGTACCTCATGACAAGCATATGAGCCACTCGGATAGAGGATGGGCCTGGCCTTGTAATTAGATATATAGTAATCCCTAGCAGACTTTGTCTTGTACGATAAGGAAAACACAGTCCTAGTTGGGTGCGTTATATCTCTAAGAGGAGATCCCTTGGCCGTAATCCGGTTGGGACTCCTACCTTGTAACCCTGTCCCCCAGTATATAAGGGGAGGCAGGGTGCCCCCTGAGGGCAAGTTGAGTTGGTTCACCAGAATCACCACCATACATCCTCAAAGGAAATACACCACAACTGGACGTAGGGTATTACCTCACATTGAGGGCTTGAACCAGCATAAACCCCCTGTGTTCCTTTGCAATCCACCGAGTTTCGATCCGCTGACTAGCCCCATATTCATATTGCTGGTGTAAAACATCGACAGTTGGCGCGCCAGGTAGGGGCTTCGGCGAGATCTACATCTACAAGCTCGATGGATCCAGCAACCGGAGTCAACGGCGGTAAATTCTCCCCGGGAGACACAATAACTTTCGGAAGCCTTGACTTCGTCGCCGACTAGATCGGCAATCTCACCTTGACCGACACGGACCTGATCCAACCGGCCGAGGAACTAGCCGACTCCGCGCCAGTCGGCCCAAGCAACGCTGTGGCAACCCTCGTCGACTTGCTACGGCAATCCTCATCTTGTATAGGTCTCAGGACAACTCTTTCCTTTGGTGTTCAACTCGGACTCGGCCTTGAGCCAGCCAAGATCGAGCTAAGAAGAGAAGAGATCATCAATCTCCCATGTAGACTCGACAACACCGCGGATATCTTGAAACAACATCTGACGCGGCAAACCCGATCCCCTAGAGTTCGACTCGGATAAGGCCCAGAGCTGCTCAAGATCAGACCTAGGGAGGTGTTAACGCCAAAATTTGGTAAGGACCTGTATCAGATTCGGTCAAGAGGACGGTTGCAGTCGGATAATGGAAATTGATCCAAGAAGCAGACCGAGCTTGGGAAGGAATCGTGAAGACCACGCGTGGCAGTTAATTACTATAGTTATTAGGAAAAGGTTTATTTCTTTTTAGGAAACCTGACCTCGTGTCCGGTCAGGTCTCGTTAGCGTTTTCTGTTATAGATAGGAAATCATATATCGTGTCCTATAAGGACTCATGTAACTCGGGGTATATATACGTATGCCCGGGGACCTTGTAATCATCTCTCGATCAATCAAATTCGGCGCATCGCCACCCTTTACCAACGGGTTCTTGCTTCTCGAGCGGGGCTGCATCGGTTAGGTCCGAACTCCTGCGAGAGGGTAAGTCTCGTTACCCCGACTACCAATCGGCTAGGACTTTCTCGGTTAGGTCCGATATTCTAGTCGGTCTATGGTAGTCGGCTTACCACGGTGTATCGGATCTGTCTACGGCTGCATCGGTTCGGTCCGACCTCTTAGGCTGGTCAGGTATATCACATCACGCGTGCATAGTTTTTATCAGTTTATCGGGGGTAGTTTATCATCAGTTTGTGCTGCATCGGTTGGGTCCGACCTACTAAACTGCTAGCGATAAATTATTCCTGTTAGGCTGATATCCTCTGTGCAAGCGTCTTATCGGAATGTATAGCCGGTAAGTTATTTTCATCACAGTTGCATTAGATCTATCGGTTTGTTGAGGTTCCTTTACTATTATCGATCTGTGCTGCATCAGTTAGGTTTGAACTACTAGATCGATAATAATAGATTTATCCTTGTCGAGCCGATCGGTGTGTATGCGACGTTCTATCGGAGTGCTTAGCCGATAGGTTATCTTTTTATAAAGCCGACTGTATTATCTTTACTATTTTGGTCATCTATATTATCATCGGTTCTCTAGCCGATGCACGTGTGTTTCCTTGGCAGTCGGCTAGTTCATTATTCTGCTTATCTATCTTATCATCGGCTTCTAGCCGATGCACACATTGTACTAACAGTTTATCAATTTGTTTATAGCGCTATCGGTTTCCTAGCCGATACACAGGTGCCATCGGCCATCGGCTACGAGGAGCCTACATCAGTACGTATCAGCCGATAGCCGATGTGCAGTTGCTGCTGACCCGGGCACGAGCACAAGCGAGGACCCGGAAGCGAGAACCCGAGCACGAGACCCGGGTGCGAGTACAGGCAGAGGCCCGGGCACGAGCATAGCGGCATCGGCTGGAAGGAATCCGTATCGGCTTGCTGGCCGATTGGATCAGTAATCTAATTTCTTCATCTCCTTGTCAATTGCTGGGTCAAATTGACTGGCACGCCCGCGAACCTCAAATATTTTAGGACCTGCACTGGAGCTAAGCAGATCTCCCAGGCCTTCGCGTGTCTCTAGGCGCCGAACCAGATCGTCAGCAAGCTTTTCGGCACACCCGGTGGTTTTCGGCGTCAACAGGAGGTCAGAGTTATAATCATCCCCATCAACTACTCCGACTTCGACTCGAAGTCAGACTCCGACTCTCAGTCAGACAGCAGCTCGGCAAGCTTCTTTCCACCGCGAGAAATCTTCATGGCATCCAAAGGCTCTACTCCTACTCAGGAATCACGCCAACTATGCGAGCAACAAGAGGAGGAGGCCTGCCGACTGTGAGAACAACAAGAGGAAGAAGCAAGACGCCCGCACGCCCGCAACGACGACCTGCGCGGGGCTGGGCGGACCGCTCAGCAACAAATCCTCCAAACCCGAGTCGGCGACCACGACGTCTTCATTACTCCTCAACAGAACATCGTGGCCGCTGCAACTCTATTGGATATACTCCAGTTCGGGCCTGATCACCAGGCCACCCCGACGATCACAAGGATAAAAGCCATGCTTACCGCTGCTGCATGTCAGCAGCACCAACAGTCGGGCGATACCCTCATACCGACCAACTGGTCGACATCTCCAACGGTAGTCTCATCCGCCTCAACGTGACACCGAGCGGCCGGCTCCAGTCGGCTGCACACGGAGTCCTGCCAGACATCACTCGGCAACCCCAATGGCCACTAGCGGCGTCGACATCAAGATGACCGTCGGGACAACCGGGATCTCCGAGGCCGACTACGACGTGATCTTCGGCAGGACATCAAGGCTCGGCGCCGCGAATGAGAGGAAGACGAGCAACGCCAACTGGAAGACGAGAATGAGTGCTTCGGCCTCCACCACGAGCGGTTTTGCCGTCGTAGGCAAAGCCGAAGCCCTCATAAAGATGAAGGAGTACCGGCCTTCACCCAGGAGCTACAACAGGTCGACTAGCCGTCGGGTTTCAAGCCTACAGGCATCGAAACATACGACGGCAAGACCAATCCCGAGTCTTGGCTCACGGTCTACACTCTGGCAATCCGAGCAGCTGGAGGAAATCACAAAGTCATGGCTAACTACCTCCCAGTCGCTTTAGTCGACTCGACGAGGACATGGCTAACGAGACTTCCCAAGCAATCAATCGGTTCCTGGGGAAAACTCTGGGAACGCTTCATTGCCAACTTCCAGGGAACATACGAGAGGCCATCTTCCGAGTACGACTTATATCAATTGCATCAAAGGAAGAACGAGTCTCTTCATGACTTCATCAAGAGGTTCTCTGAAAAGAAGAATTCAATCCCGAAGATCAAGGACGAGGTCGTCATCGCCGCCTTTCGAAAAGGAGTCAAAGACACCTCGTTTATCGCCAAATTCACTCGGAAGCCTCCCAACTCTGTCAAGGCTTTATTCGACATGGCGAACAAGTACGCCGACTCGGCCGACGCTGTTGCTGAGGCCCTCGATGATAGGAAGGCACCCTGACAAAAGAAGCGGGAGGGCACCGACGACGCGGTCCCGACTAAAGTTGGGAGTCGCAAACGCAAGTCAGACGGCTTCATTGTGGCAGTCGGTCACAACCGTCTTCGACCTTCAACAACTGAAGATTATCAGAACAACAAGTGACATGCTCAGGGGCTCACAAGCTCAAACGCAAGGATGGCAACCCCACTCCAACATACCGAACAGCTAAGTCGCTTCCTGATAAATATTTCTTCACTTGGCCTTGCCAATGCCGCAGCCGCTTACACCTAATAGGTGTACAAGCTGCACTTTTTCCTGTTTTTTTCCCTTAAACGAATGCAAAAGTATTCGAGTAGCATAAATCCTGATCCGTGAAACTTTGCTCCATGAAAGACGAACTCAAGTCACCCAAAACGCGTGTCTGGGAAAGAGCCATGAGCCAACTCTCGATGCTAGAGGGCTATGATTAGTCGGGCAGAGTGCTTAAACGTAAGGGGTCAACTACTCGGAGAAATTAATATCAATAAGAGGAAGAACTCATATTTACATATATTGTAAAATACATTTTATTTGGGTGATTGTTTTCATCATCAGATGCTACTCATCCGATATGTTTATAGTGCAGGGCCAGCTCCGGATACGCGTGACAGGAACTCAGGGCTGCGAGCCTATCTCCTACGCTCGGGGGCTAGACAAGTCTGCCAAGAATCACTCGGAATGCTCCATGAGGGCTACTGACCGAGTACTTGCAACAGTCGGGACGTCATCTTCCCTGCCTACGCTCCATGTGAGCTGACAACCGACCTCTGGCACTAGTTGGGGGTCATATACTACTCGACTGGGTGAGGTACACCCCATGAGGGCCGCCAGCCGAATCCTACGCTAACGCTAGGTTTAGGTACCTTATTCGGTCGCAACTCGGCTAAGTAGGGTACGCCCCATGAGGGTCGTCAGCCGAATCCTATGCGAATGCTAGGTTCGAGTACCTTATTTGGTCACAACTCTGTCAGATCAGGTACGCCCCATGAGGGTCGCCAGCCGAATCCCATGCTAATGCAAGGTTTGGGTACCTTATTTGGCTATGGCTCTGTTGGATATGGTACGCCCCATGAGGGTCGCCAGCCGAACCCTATGTTAACGCAATGTTCGGGTACCTTATTCGGCTTTACCCAAGTCAGAGAAGACTTACGTCGTCAAAGCGCATCCGGAGTTCTCATGTACCGCATCACACCTGAGGAGGGCAAGCAGATCTTGCAACATACCTACTCAGGCACCTGTGGCAACCAGGCTGCATGCAGAACATAAGTCGGAAAGGCTTGCAGACAAGGATTCTTCTGGCTGATTGCAATTACCAATGCTGGAGTACTCGTCCTGACATGAGATGGATGCTACTTCTATAGAGCTATGCTGGGTAGGTCGGTTCAGGTCGGCTTATTTGGTAGCAGCCACCAAGATATGAGTTTCTACAGTAGCATGCTTAATATGGGCCGCTTGCAGACTGGGTTAAAATCGCAGTGCTAATACTACCAACAGGAACCGATGAGGTTAACAGATATGCTTCATGAAGGCCTACTTGCTAAACACATATGTTTGGGTATCTGTCTTATCCACCAGATATCGAGGATATATCCTTATAAGGATCACAAGCTGGTCTTCATTAAAATTAGGGATGCAGGTATCTTTCTCGAGTACACCTGACCATGCAATGGATTAAATTTCATAAAGTGGTACTCGGCCTACATGCTTGGCCAACAGTTGCCATGAGCAACATTATTCTAGCCGACATGACGCTGAAGAGTCTAACTTTCGAGTAGTGCACTACTCGGGAGAGGCTATAAACCTTCTTTCCAGCTGACATGAAGCTGAGCAGTCTAACTTTCGAGTGGGATGCCACTCGGGAAAGACTATAAACCCCATTTTCGGCTGACATGAAGCTGAAGAGTTCCATATACGAGTGGCATAGTACTCGGCAAGACTATAAATCATATTCCAGTTGACATGATACTGAAGAGTCTTATATACCAGTAGTGTACTACTCGGGAAGGACTACAAGGTTAAAGATCTTTGACTTTATGTTTAATTGTTTCACAATTAAGCACAAAGTCAGGGGCTACACCTAATAGGTGCACTTACTTGGCACACACTATTCATACTTCTACATGGAGCCCTTCATAGCCTCGCTGCCAGCTGACATGAAGCAGGACTCGGGAGAAGAAGTACTCGGACAAAGAGTACTCGGGAGCAATGCACTCGGGAAGACTTAACCGTGGAGGATGAGCACTCAGCATCAGCTGTGACTCAACTATAAAGGTCTCAAGGGCTACTGTGGGTGCCATGGGCCCCAGGTACCTCATGACAAGCATATGAGCCACTCGGATAGAAGATGGGCTTGGCCTTGTAATTAAAGATATAGTAATCCCTATCAGACTTTGCCTTGTACGATAAGAAAAACATAGTCCTAGTTGGGTGCGTTATATCTCTAAGAGGAGATCCCTTGGCCGTAATCCGGTTGGGACTCCTACCTTATAACCCTGTCCCCCAGTATATAAGGGGAGGCAGGGTGCCCCCTGAGGGCAGGTTGAGTTGGTTCACCAGAATCACCACCATACATCCTCAAAGAAAATACACCACAACTGGACGTAGGGTATTATCTCACATTGAGGGCCTAAACCAGTATAAATCCCCTATGTTCCTTTGCAATCCACCGAGTTTTGATCTACTAACTAGCCCCATATTCATATTGCCGGTGTAAAACATCGACAAATTCCTTAATGATCTTGATTTTCTCTGCAAAGGCGCCAAACTGGATCTTCGAGTTGGCTTGGGACGCTGCTCACACATCAACAAGCATATCAGTTTGCTGGAACAAGCAGTCTGAGCTAATCTACAGTTGGGCAGGAAACTTACTGACATAGTCGGCTTCCACCTTCGTCTTGGCCTTCTCGACTTCCTTCAATTTCCTCTCGAGGAACTCATTCTCCTTGGTCTGGGCGCTGAGCTCAGACTCAAGGTCTGCAACACGAGACAATAACAGCTCCATAATGCAGAGAAGTGCGCTCGGGATTCACTCAGGAAGACAACAACAAGAAGACTTACTTCTTATCTTCTCATCTTGGGCCCAGTTTTCGTCCCTGAGCTTGTCTACAGACCCCCTCAACCATGTTTCTCTCTCCTGGCTAGTCCGCTCCAAGTCGTCCTTGGCCACCTGGAGCTGCCAAAGCTAGAGCAGCTGAGGGGCGAGCTCGGTCAGGACATTGCCCATTTTTTCAGAGCGATCGACAACCTTCTGCTCATGATATACCAGAATCAGTCAAAACCGATAGGCGGAGTACAAGATTCAGAAAAATCATCAGTCAACAAACGTAGCAGGATTGGCTATGTACCTGAATCCCCTTCGACGAAGCAATTGCAGCATACATCAGATTGGTCCTCTCTCTTAGGGCTGCTTGCTAGTCGTGTTCAAAACTTGTAACGCCCAGAAATTCGCACCGAAATTCTGAACATTAATGTGTAATAAATCCCTGCCCAGGAAAGCCAGGGTACACAAACCAAGTTGCCATACAGAGGGTCTTACAAACAGAGTAAACTGTATATTACATAAATGCAGCGGAAAAAGGTAAAACGGAGTCTATAAACATCTGGCCAAGCAGCCGATTCCATTCCCACAGGCACCTTGACGGCGGAGCCAGCCTATTCCTCAGGATAATCTTCATCTGACGCGTCCTCCAACACTGGGGGGAAAATTGGAGCAAGGCTGAGTACCACCCACAGTACTCAACAAATCACACCCACAAATATGCATATGCACAGGGTACAAAGATGGGATAGGGTTTATTTGCGGAAAAGCAATTGCAAAAGGGAGTAGTTCGCAAACATTGAAAAGTTGATTTAATTAACAATATTAATTCACCACTGATTAACGTTACACCACGTTAACCAGGCCCAACCATTCCCAACTGATTGACGCTAAACCACGTCAACCAGTCTCCACTGATGAACGCTACACCACGTTCACCAGACACCTCCGGGTACCGTTACACCACGTTACCCGGACTCCACTGATTAACGCTACACCACGTTAACCAGTCACCACCGGACAACGTACCACGCTGACCAGTTTTTTCCGACCAACGCTAAACCACGTTGACCAGGCCGCGCTGATGGAAGTTACACCACGACCAGCAGGAGTAACTGATGAGAGTTACACCACACTCACCAGTCTCCACCGATTAGCGTTAAACCACGCTAACCAGTCACCCCCGGTCAACTCAACCACGTCGACCGGACTCACACCTTCCACACACCAGTTTGATAAAACAGGATTAATTATCTAGGGTGAGACTAATCACGGTGAGTCTTGGCCAATGTGCCCATTACCGCGGGCGCGGCTATTCGAATAGTTTTACTCTGATCAGAGGTGTACAACTGTACCCACAAGACACAGCCCCCACACACGTTCCCGTGTGCCAGTACATCACCACGATGTCCCGTGCGAGGCTGTGACAGGACCGTTCACGCAACCCCTCCCTAACCATCCACACCACGCTGAGGTTGCACCTGCCGATAGGGCACGCCATATTGGCCAGGCTACCCCCCTTGCGCCACGGTGAATCCGGCAGCCGATCAACCCTACCCCGGGCCGACCCAACTCCATCACGCCCACCCTCTTCTTCGGTGCCTAGGAGAGGAGAAGAAGAACGCTTCAAGCCCAGCCGTTGCCCACGCTGGCTTTGGCAAGTACGGGAAGTTGCCCAAGTGGTTCCCGCGAACCGGTCCTTAATTGCCATGGGTGTGACAAGCAAAACCATACACCCACAGCCCACCATTTAGGTCAAAATTTTAGGAATTTAACAACAACCTATCCAAGGTTCCATTTTTCCGACATTGAGTCGAATCATATAAAAAGACATTATTTAATTCCCAGGTGAGCTATGTTGCTAAGCATGGCTAAGCATCCTAGGGATTATATTCTACTCATATTATTACCCAGGTGACAAGGATTTAGTCATCAAAACTAAGGCTTCATCCTGACATTGTATAGGCAATACCAATTCACATGAATTATTGAAATAATGCAGTTTATTTGCGTAAACAAAGCAATTTAACGAAAAATGGGTACAAATTGATCAAAGTATCAGTGCGACTTGCCTTGCTCCGGCTCAAGGTATTCGGCTACGATCTCGAAATACGCAGGAGAATTACCGGCGTCGGATTCTACAACAAACAATGCATAAACAATTAAAAACAGTACATGGGGGTCAACAAACATGGGCTGAAAGTATTTTTAATGGATTCTTGGCATTTTTTTGGATTTAATGAAATTTGAATGGACTTAATCAGAGTTCGCATGAAATAGTTATGATTTATTAAATTTTACTGCTATTTTCAGAGTGAATATAATTAACCAGTGATTTAATGCGCATTAACCGATTAATGACGTCACCAGACTGGGAAGCCGGTGCCGACAGGCGGGCTCCACCAGCCAGTGGCGTGCGAGAGGCAGGCGCACGGCGGACCAAGTCCACCGCGGCCGAGAGCGGGCGCACCACGTGGCGCCACCGCGGGCAACCACGCGGGCGAGCGAGCGGGCGGCCCCGATCTGCCACCCGGCAGATCGGACGGCCCCGGGGAGCGGCAGCCGAAGCCAGCCGTCCCAAGCGGGAGGCGGCGGCGCGCACGCGACCCGATGGTCGACGACGGCGACCACCCGGCGCGGCGGCGACCACACGGAGGGGCGGAAAGGAACGGGAAAACGAAAGGGGTTCTCACCGGCGGCTCGCGACGGCGCGAAGACGACGGTGGCGACGAAAAAGCGGCGGCGGCCTCGGGACGACGTCGGCGACGGAACTCCGACGGCGGGGAACGGGCGAGAGGCGATTGCCGAGGTGTCCTGGAGGATGAGGAGGACGGGAGAGGAGTTAGAACGGAGAATGGTGACGCGGCGCGGCGGGAATCACCGGCCGGAAAGGAGGCGGAGGACCGATACTCACCGTGCGCGCGGGCGAGGCGGTCCGGCGAGCTTCGGCTTCCACGAAGTGGCGGCCGAGATGCGGCGCGGCGCGGCGGAGGTGCTGGCGGTGGCGGGGTGGCCTGACGGCGTCCGGAACGGCGGCGAGCGGCGGCCGGAGGCGGCGAAAAAACGGCGGAGAACGGGTGCGCGGTGGCGACGGGGTTCTGGGGCACTAGAAAGCTCGGCGTGTTGGGAAAAAGATGGAGGAGAGGGTGGAGATGGTTTTTATACAGTCAGCCGGGAGAGATCGAGGCCGAACGGCCCCAATCGCGCATGAGAGAGTGGACGGCGGCGTGGGCATCGTGTGCGAGATTCTCGGGAGAGAGGGGACGTGGACGCCGGAGAACTTGGGGGAGTGGGGCGGACTCGGTCCGCGACCGTTTGAATGAGTGGAGGGCGCGCGGGATGAGGCGGTAGGCGGCGCCGGATCGGACGGCTCCGGGGAATTTCCCCTCCTCCTGATTCGGACGGAGGAGGAAGATGGTGCTGACAGGCGGGCCCGGCCTGTCAGCGGGCGGTGCGAGCGAGGGCGCGGGGGCGAGGGCGCGGGGGCGCGGGCGCGAGAAGCGAGGGCGCGGGCGCGAGGGCGCGGGCGCGGGGGCACGGGTGCGAGGAGGAAAAGGCCGGGGAGGGAAAAAAAGGACCCGGCACAGTGCTGGGCCGGCAGCCCGGCGATGGAGAAAAAGAGGAAACAGAGAAAACAGAAGGGAAAGAAAAGGAAAAAGATTTCCAGGACGATTTTAATTCCGATAAGCGCTTTTGATTTATTAAAAATAGTTCCTGTGCTCTGTAAATTCCACTAAAAATCCAGTTAATGTATTTTGGCACAGAGAATACAAGAAAAATATTCCCCGCCACGATAATTTATTATCTTGCATTTTACACCATCAATTAATTTCTCTATCTTTTTTTAAAATTCCTTTTTTTAGGTATTTTCTCCGGTAAAGTTTCTGTGTGGCTAAACTCAGGGTGTGACAAAACTCTCCACCACCCCCTTAGGAGAAACCCAGTAAAATGTTCTGGGGAGCTTTGGTGGAGGTGCTTCGAGCCTGGGGAGGTCACCCTCTTCAGAAGATGACGACAACTCCGGCGATGGGGCCCTGGGCCTCGGCTCAACCGCTGCAGGGGCTTCTGGGACCGGCTCAGGGGCTGGAGCTACAACTTCAACCACGACATCCTGGATGGCTGGTGCTGGTGGCTCGGCTGTCAGGATCACCTCAGCCTCAGTAGCTTCGGCAGCCTCTGGCTCGGCCTGCAGCGTTGCTTGTTCTGGCTCAACCAGGATGGGTTCGGTAGCGGGGGTTGGTGGCGCAACCCCCCTGGGGTCTGTGTCACTTCGCTTCCTACAGAAATCGTCGACAATCAAGATACTACAACAACATTCAAGTCTCTAAGAAGATTGAAGATTCTCTACTACCTCTTGGAAGTCTTGAATTTCCATAGTGGTGCTCCGGTGGAGGTCTGCGAGGGGCTTGACAGCCTGCTCGGCGGCGAAGAGCCACCGGCTATCAGGCTTGTTGGCACGGCAGTCGGCGGAGGCGAGCTGGCCCCAGTCAGCGCTGTGCCTGATGCAGCCGACTGGGGGGTCGAGACACTCAGTGGCGCTGGCTGAGAGCTTGTCAGCTTGGGGACAGAGCTGATGGGGTCCTTGATCTTTAGGCTCCCTTGCACTGTACTCGACGTGCTCTTCTTCTTCCCCTGGTCAGTCGTTGGTCTTTTCCTAGCCCCAGTTGGGCAGCAGAGGGGCTGGCTGGGCGTTTCTTTGATCCCACGGCCGGCTGGTCTTGGGAATCAGCATCAAATTCCTCACAGTCCTACAAATACTTGGACAACATCCATCATATATTGCAAAATTGGACAAGCATTCACAACATTCATCACAGATGGATATCAAGCTAACAGTAATATCACAAGATTACCATTGGCCGAGGCCTGCCCTTGTAGTAGGGCTTGGGGGCTTGCTCCTCATCTTCGGTCTCCACAATTGTCACACCCCGATCTGACACCACCGTACAACGGCACCAAATAGGGCGTGCCGTAGGAAAACAGTGCGAACTACCCTCCCGCGGAACCGCGATATAGATACCAGTCCCAGGAATCAGCACTGGTATCCACGGCAATAAAAAATGCATCATTGCAGTACCTTAAATAAATAAATAATTAAATAGACATATACCTTAACTTACGTTGTAGCTTCAGAGCAAGCCGAAGACAGCAACGAACAATACAAAAACTGCGGTAGCAGCGGAACAGCGGACTAAGTCCCAACACACAGGCAATGGCTGGGGACCAGGACGAAACCCTAATCTTCACTTCACAACAACTCCAGCATCCAGCTCCCAGCGGAGAACTATATATATATAGAGCAAGGGTGAGTACTTACGTACTCAGCAAGCCATGGGAACTTAGGTGGTTGTTACAAGCTTCAAAGAGAGGCTAGTTATTTTGCAATCTGCTTTGTTTAAATCTTTTTAAATCCACTAGTGTGTGCTTCTCAACAATCAGGGCAAGGTGAGTCTCGCCCGATCGGAGTGAGTTGTATCAATCTTTGAATCGGCGCAACTCTCAAGAGTTGGCCTCCGGGATCCAGCGCCATCAGCTGATCTAACCTCATTGGGCCCATAGCCCTGCCATCCATGTCAATTCTCAACATTTTCCGAAATCAGATTCCCAATCCTCAAACATCATTTCACAAGTAGTTGTCAAACAAAACTACGCTAAGGAATCACCTCGCATCCGCCTATGACCGTGGGCACGGCTGTTCAAACAGTTTAGACCTCTGTAGAGGGAGTACACTTTACCCACATGACGCGATTCACTCTAGTCACCAGATCACACGCATTGGGTACGATGTGATGATGTAGAGGTTTTTGCAATAAGGCATTTCCCAAACCCTCCTAGGTTACCCCATGCCAACTGGAGGGGTCCTCAGACCAACGACAGGGTAGGTCCTCAGACCATGCTGTGCCAGGAACCCAGGAGGCACCCCCGACGTCCTCCCGCACGATCCACAGTCCAATTGCACACAAGGCGTCCCTGGGAGACTAGTTACTCAACCAGGAGTAGTCCCATAACACTCATGTGGTTGTACGGTTGTATGTTCGGATGAAATTCCAAAGGGATCGGTCCTTAGCTGCAGTGCGGAAGACTCGTCCCAATGGCACGATCCCCGTACTGCAGTTTTCACAAACCATTTTATTTTCAAGGCACCGACCTAGGTATCGGGTTTTCCAAAGTTTCGTAAACCCAAATTTTACCCATCGTAGACATTTTTAAATTTGATAGGTGATCACTGATATCATGCCCATCGACACGGATACTGGGATCTATCAAGGACAGTGACAAGGGAGTGTAAGGGATTCACAATCAATCAAGGAAAGCATGCAGCAATAGGGTTGGTGGCCCGTTGGTCGTCTTGCGACCGCGGCTGAGAAATTATAGCCGTGTAACCTAGTTTATGCGATTTGTCAAATAAAATACTTGTTCCAAAATTATGGGCTCGAATGATCAAAGGTGACTTGCCTTGCTCTAAGTCTTCACTGGTCTTCAAGAAATCGTCACGAAATCCACTCCGAAACAAAATTTCCGGCGATCGTTACTATGCGCAAACACACAAAAATCTACACAAAGACCAGTAAAAAGATCCTATTTAGTGCTAGTAATAGTGCCATTAAATAGATCTCAATTTTAGGAAATTACTAGAATTAGAACGGAATCAATCGGATGAACGGATCGAAAGATATGAATTTCTGAAGATTAAATTGAATTTTGGAATAACTAGAAAGGATTTATTTAATTTGTGGAAAAAATATTTTGGGGAAAAGGTCCGAGGGATAGATCTCATTTTTAGAGAAATACTGGAACTGGAATGGGGTCAATCGGATCAACGGATCGGAAGATATTGATTTTCGAAGATTATATGAATTTCTGGTTAACTGAAAAGGATTTATTTAAATCTCTGGAATGGAATATTCTCTGGAATCTTTCACTGTGTGGCTGACAGGGATGGCCCACGGGGCAGAGGGAAGCAGAGGGGAATATCTCACTACGGCTAGTCCTGAGCGATAGGGGCAAAGGGACAGGGCCCAGGCGGCAGTGGACTAGAGGGATGAATGGGCGTGGTCTACGGTGAACCAGAGAGGAATGGGCCTACCGGTCAGCGATGCTTGGTCCATGGACCAAATTCATCAGGGTAGGGGAGAGAGAGAGAGAGAGAGAGGGATGCACGGGGTGGTTCATGGTGCACCGGAAAAAGGTTGGGCCCACACGCAGACACTCGAATTGCCGTGAGCCGAGCATGCGCGAGTTGGTAGGGGTTGTTCTCGGTTCAGCGTCGGCACGACAAGGGGAAACAAGGAACAGCGCTTTGCATCCGACGACCCACGGCTCACGAGGACAAAACGGCGAACGACGTCATTCGGTGGCAAGCGGCGATGCCGGCGGAAGGAGGGGGTCAAGGTGAATCGCCTGAGCGGTTCGGATTTGAAAGAGGACGAACGAGGGCGGCCAACGGCGGGATGCCGAGGCGACGGGGAGAGAGAAGGGGAAGACGAGGTAGACGATGGCCACGGCCATGGCGGCGTGACTGATTGGGGTCTCCCGCGGCGATGCCAACAGGGTAAGGGGGAGAGGCCTTTGGCCGCGGAGGGAGGAGAAGGAGGCCAACGGCCTTGGGCCTCACCGAGAAAGATCTACGACGACACACGATGGAGGCAAGGGAGAGAACAGAGGAAAGAGGGAAGAAGGACGAGGAGCCAAGGGGCACTGAGTGAGAAGAGGGACGCAGGGAAGCATACAGAGAAGATGCACACAACGGGTTCGGCGAGGGAGCTCACCGGCGACTGGAAATCGAGTGAGGTAATGGAGTTCGGGGTGCCGGCTGTGAGGGGAAACCGTGCGGAGATGTCCTGAGCTCCAGAGCACGCGTGCAGATTCGTGCGGTGGGGATCGTCGCACTTACGAAGCCCAGCGGTGGTGGAGGCGGCATGAATTGGCAGCCCGACGGCGTCGTGGAAGTCGGGGTTGTACCTTCCCGAGAGAGCGGAACCAAGGGGGGATGGTGCTCTCGAGAGGGATATTTATAAGCGAGGGGAGCTCGGGCTAGGGCTCGGTTCGGGCTCCAATTATTGGAGGAGAGAGGAGCGGGAGAAAAGGGCGCGGCGGGGAAATTTTGGGCGGCGGTGAATTCCAACGTGCGGCCAGGATGCGCGAGGCGGTGGAGGCGGCTATCGGACAGTTAGATTTGGAGTCCGCGCGCGGTCTCGGCCGAGGGCGTCCTGGCGCGGTCAAGGACGAGGTGGCGGGGGTGGGACCACGGTGACATGCGCGGGCGGCGGCCCTTTTGACTGAACAGGGTACGGCGTGGGAGAGACGAAAAGGAAAAAGGGAGGCGGGAAACAGGACGGCGAGGCTGTCCACTCCATGGCGCGTAGCAGCAACTAACGTGGGGCCGAGGGGACGTCGGGATACCGGGATGCATTTCTCCGAACGGAAGGCGGGCGAGGCGGAGAAGAGGCGGACAACGTTCCGAGGAGGAAGATGAACAGCGGTTTGGGATCAACGGCTGCGCGCAGGCCACGCGGCGGCAATCCGCGGGCAACGCGGCTCACAGCGGGCGGGCGAGAGAGAGAGAGAGATCAGGCGGCTGCGCTGCAGCTCGGGAGACACGCGGCGAGCGATCGAGTGATGCAGGCAGGAGTGGAGATCGGGCGGCGTGAAATGGGGCGGCTTGGACGCGTGGTGTCCATCTGTGGTGTGCGGCGGGGAGCACGCGGTGCAAAGAGGATCGATGGCGCGGGGCAGCACTGCAAGGGCACGTGTCGGCCATCCATCGGCACACGGCGGGGCGCACGGCTGGCGCGCCAGAGCAAGCGGTTGCTGGGCTGAAGAGAAATAGCTGCGGCCCATAGGAACAGTAGAGCTTTTCTTTTTCTCTGGAATTATTTGGAGGGGATTCTTGAGGATTTCCAAAAGGGATTTGAACTCAAATTTTTATATTTGAATTCAAGAAATACCAGGAAATTCCTGGAAGGGGGTTCCAAGGGAAAAATGACTATTTTGGTAGTTTTGGGATTAATCTACTTCCGAGGATTTTTGCAGGGATTTAAAGGAAAGATTAAATTCAAATTATAATATTTAATTCGAATCTTTGGGGAAAGCTCAAGGATATATATATATATATATATGGGTATGTCTAGGGGGTTTTATGTATACCTATATATTTAAAGAGGTGTATATATATATACATACATTGGTGGGGTCGAGTAGAGGGAAATCAAGGGAGAGAGTAGACAAGGGAGTTTTACAGAAAGATTTCAAGGAGATGTCCAGGGTTCTGACATCGGATCTTTGGAACGGAAATCGAAGCGGAGATTTACATAGGGGAAGATCGGGAACTCGCCGTTAGGGTTTTGGAGAGGAGTTCGATAGCAGCGATTCGAGATCAAAGATTAGTTTGGAGCGGAGGATTTTTTGAGAGGAGGGATTTGTCGAGATCAAGGACAAGAGGCAGGTTGAGATCCTTGGCACAACATACAACACAGCACGCAAGAAGCGAAATTTTTACAGGTAGATTTTTGGCAAATTATTGTTTAACGTCTCACTGAAAGCGGGGCGTTACAACAACCCCATTGACGAAGAAGCCTAACAAGGTGTTTGTTTCCTTGTCTTTGTCAGCGACGTTGGGGTACTCCCGGCTAGGGTCATCCTTGCCGTGGTAATCCCAGCCGAAATGGCTCCTGGCCTTCAGAGGTCGGGTGCGGCAGTTCAAGAAGCACCTCGCCACCCATGGACCTGTCAAGCCCGTGCTCTTCAGGAGGTCGATCTTCTCCATCAGCTGGTACACTTGCCCCATTTCCTCGTACGTTGGCACGGAGGACCAGCTAGGCAGGACAGTTGGAGGAGAACTAGAGAAAGGGGGCAGAGAGGGTTTAAGATTTGAGCAATAAAACTACTCTCGATGCCATCCCTTGAGGGAGGTTTTCAGGGGGGACATTGAGAAGGTTGGGGCTTGATATGAAAGAGGTATCAAAAAAGATTGAAATGGGGCTTTACCCCCAGAAAGGATTCACAGAGGGTGGCGAAGATAGATATCTGAAGAATCGAGTTGGGATTGAGATTCACTAACTCGATCTGGTAAAAAGCGAGGAGCTAGCGAAGGAAATCCGAAGAGGGAAGGGCCAAGCCACGATTGAAGAATGAGGTGAATACAATAGTCTCACCTGGTCTGGGGGCTGGAACGGTTTCCCCCTCGGCGGTGCGCCAGTGGATGACCTCCTGTTGCTGCAAGACCATCCGTTTCTCCAAGAGCTTCATCTTCACCAAGCTGAAATCTGACACCGGCCATACTCTAGATGCCATGTCGGGAATCTCGAATGCGGCCTTCGGCATTGCTAGAGGAAAGGGAAATCGATGGAAAGGCTTGCGGAAAGCTGGAATCGGTGTAGGGAAGCGGAGCTCTACGGGTCTCGAGTTGGGGGTGTGAGCAGCAGTGAACCCTAGCGAGGAGGAGAGCACGAAGTTTGGGCACAGAATTGGAAGATGAAGCGATTTGGTGGATTTGGGAAGAAAGGGGAATCTTTTCTCTCTCCCACCGCCTTATAAGACCTGAATCGGGTTAGTGGGCTTGGGCCAACTAGCTTGGTGATGGGCTATAAGATATGAGTTTCTAAATGGCATGCCCTATTGGGCCGACTGTTGGCTGTGTTAAAATCACAGTGCGGATGCTATTTTACAGAAACCGATTAAATAATCAGATATGCTTCATGTTAAGCCTAATTGTTGGACACATGTGTTCAGATATCTGTATTATTTAACAGGTATTGGGGATATATCCTTATAAGGATCAACAGCTCATCTCCATTAAAATTGGGGATGCAGGTATCTCTCAAAAACACCTGACCACATATTGGGTTAAAAATCCATAAAATGGTACTCAGCTTATATGCTTAGCCAAAATTGCCTTGAGCAAAAATACTTCCAGCTGACATGGTGCTGAAGAGTCTAATGTCTGGGTAGTATACTACTCGGAAAAAGGCTTAAAAGTTAAAGATCTTTGACTTTATGTTTAATTGTTTCATAATTAAGCATAAAGTCGGGGGCTACACCTAATAGGTGCGCCTATTCAGCGCATACTATTCATATTTTCTTATAAAGCCCTTCATAGCCTCGTTGCCAGCCGGTATAAAGCAGGACTTGGAGAAAAAGCACTCGGACAATGAGTATTCGGGAGCAAAGCAGTCGGGAAGTCTCCACCAAGGAGGATGAGCACTCGGCACCAATTGTGACTCAACTATGAAGGTCTTAGGGGCTACTGTGGAGGCCATGGGCCCCGGGTACCTCATGAATAACATTAAGGCCACTCGGATAGAGAATGGGCCTAACCATGTGATTAGGGATGTAACAGGACTCGGTGAATATTACCTTGTACAATAAGGAAAGGATATAGTCCTAGTCGGGTATATTGTATCTCTAGAAGAAAATCCCTTGGTCGAAGTCCGACTGGGATTCCTACCCTGTAATCTTGCCTCCTCGGTATATAAGAGGAGGCAGGGAGCCCCCTAAGGCAGAAGAACAATACCATACAATCTCACCAGAGAAACTTCAAAAGCAATACACAACAGCTAGAAGTAGGGTATTACCTCACCTTAAGGGCCTGAATCAGAATAAATCGTTTCATGTTCCTTTACAATCCATCAAGTTTGGGTCTCACGAGTAGCCCCATATTCTTATTGCCGATACAAAACACCGACATAATCCATATCTCCTAAAGTATAGAGACATGATGCCAAAACCAACTAAATTTGTGTCCATTACATTTCAATTTATTGGATATTTCCCTTACATGATCATATAAACTCCCTCCTCTGTAAACCATATATAACGATTTCTCAATCCCCAACCGCCACCCTCCTACCCAAATTCGCCGAGAGATTGACTCACCAACATCACCTCCAACTCTTGTGAGGCCCTATAACCTCCTCCTTGTTGCCGGTAAGGCATGCTAGCCACTCCTAACCTCATGTTAGTTTCTCCTTTGGCAACCTATCTTCTTTCTTCCAGCATCCTTTCTTGTCTCTAGATCTTTTTTTCTCACCAAATCTTAGTCAATCATAGTAGTTGTTCAAACAATTATTCTATCCATTGAGTCAACATGCAAAGGTTATATGTGTTCATGAAAAAAAATGATATGTAGCTTAGTAGAAAATTGTTAATAGCTTTTGTAGTAAACTTTAATTTTTGTTAAATTAAAAAAAAAGAAGATGAAGAGGAGTGATGGATTTGGAGAAGTTAAATAAGTAGGTGGGTGAGAAATTAAAATAGGAGGTTGGAAGAAAAAATTTATGGGGGCATTAATGGATATATCCTAAAGATATACCATAAACCAAATGACTCGTGGCCGTCAGAGCTGGATCAATCAGATCTCCTCTCCCCCGATGATCATATAAATTCCTCCACCCTAAACCCTAACGCCTCCCCAATCCCAAAAACCGCCGCCCTCTCCCCACATCCGCCACCTCGCCCCGATATCACCTTCAACACCGGTGAGGCCTGTCGCCCTCTCCACGATCGCAGGCGAGGCCCGCTGGTCCCTACGCTACCACCGGCGAGGCCCGCCAATCTCACGACAACCACCAGTGAGGTCCTCCCTCCCTAAACACTAACGCCTCCGCAATCCTCACCCGCCCCTCTCTCCCCACATTTGATACCTTGCCCCAATATCACCTCCAACACCAGTGAGGCCTACTAGCCTCCCCGCGACCGCTGACGAAGCCTGCCAGTCCCTGCGCAACCACCAGAGAGGCACGCTATTCTCTTGACGACCGCCGGCAAGGCCCACCGGCCTCCCCTAGGTGACCATCTTCCTCCTCCTGTCGTTCTTCATAGTTGCAGGTAAGTTCCTCTCGTGCCGCCTCGGTTTTTCTCTTCTATGGTAGATCAGGCTAGATCCATTGCCGCCTCGTACGCCCTTTCTTCCATGCCACCTCTAACTTCCACTGCTCCATCGCTCTCTACCGAATTCTTGGCCTACAACCTTTGTTGTCACGCCGACCAACCCTTTCAATTCAATCTATGTTTGTTATGTCCTTGCATTCAACGGATTTATGCTTGCACACGGCAACTATTTACATATTTGCAACACCATTCCTATATGTAGGAGCCACATCGAAATTCACATCCCTAGCTGTGTCATAGTATTTATGTGTGTATCATTTTTATCAGATTACTTGTGCCCTTTGTATAGGGTCTATTTATCCATTAGCTGTTAGAGAGAGAGTTTGATCAATACAGGTGTATACAAAATACAAATATATTTTAAATAAAAGCAAGAGTTGTATATTAATATTGGTCGATAGGATTGTATATATAAAATACAATTTTGTTTGTCGAAATTGAAGCAATACTTGTGTATTATATACATTTCGACTCTTAAATGAACTTTGATCTACCTCCTGTTATGCATAGTCCGATACAAATTATGAGTTAAACACATTTATAAATTCAGGTAGTTGTCAGATTCGGATCTGTACATTTTCTGTGTAGCAACAACAAATCCCCTCTAATACGCATCTTCTTTCCTCTCATGCAGGTGATCAAGATCGACCTACGTGAGTCGGCGATGGAAGAAGGAAAACCCCACCCTACTGCAACGGGAGTCGCGACGAGCAGCCAGGACGCCGCTGAACATGTCGTGCACGAGTTCATGCTGCCGCCGCCTCCGCCGGATGGGCAGGATTACGATGCCTTCGCCGCCGACGACGAGGCGTTCGCGCATGACCTGTACATGTCGCAGCTCATGGAGCTGTACGGCGACGACGAGACATGGAGCGCTTTTACGGCTGGCCCGGAAAGACCCGGTGGCGCCCGCGCCGGCGATCCCTTCGACCTCAACATACAAGTGGGATCGTTCCTCTCCGACGGCGCCGGCTCCAGCGTCCAACGCGACGTCGCCGGTGACGACGCTACCCCGTTTCCGACAAGATCTGGGCGCCGCATCGAGCCCGTCGAGCGGTACGTCCCGCCGCCAGCAAGATCCGGGGCGCAGGCCTTCCTCCAGCTGCCGCTAACCCTGGGCGGCGCCGCCGCCGCCTACTCCACCCGTCCTCCCGCCACCGTATCCATCTCACACGTCGGCGGAACAGGCACTACTCCTGCCGTCTTATCACAGGCTCTCCCTGCCGTGGCGCCGGCTACTATGCCCTACTCCATCGCCGACTCAGGCGGCCCCCCGCGCCGGCGGAAGACGTGTGTCGGGTCATGCCGCACGTATGGCGGCTCGTGCCGCCCCGGCCGCCGGCGGACTGGTTCTCTTTGGCACGCCATACCACACGCCTGCTGCTGGTGATGCTCGTTGGGCGAGGGCGACGAACCTCATGGCAGCATTGGCAGCAAACCCTGTTCCAGACGTCGGCCATATCGGCCGGATATGGACCCGTATTGCAGCCGACACCGCGGCCGTCTCCGCTGCCACGGGAGAAGGGAGTCACAGCACCCCGGCTGTCTCCGCCGGCAAAGGAGAAGGGCAGCACAGCGCCCCGGCTGTCTCCGCCAGCGAAGGAGGAGGGGATCACAGCGCCCCGGCCGTCCCCGCCGGCATGGAAGAAGAGCACCACAACGTCCAGGACGATCCCATGTCCGCAAAGGGACAGGCCCTGCTCGCCGACAGAGACACGCCGGCCGTCTTCGCCGGCATGGAAGAAGAAGTGCACCACAACGTCCAAAACGACCCCGTTTCCTCAAAGAGACAGGCCCTGCTCGCCGACCAGGACACGCCGGCCGTCTTCGCCGGCATGGAAGAAGGGCACGACAACGCCTGGTACGACTCCGTCATCCGCGAGGCCATGATGAGCGAGCTGCAAGATGATACGGAGCTCCACGAACCTTCCCCGGTGCAATACCTCGCTCCAAGACCAAGATCATCCGAGACACCCGACGACGTGGTGGCCCCCGCCGCCGCCGGAGAAGAAGAAGCCGGCGAGTTCTCCATGCCGAGCTTCTTCAAGAAGTGGGGCCTCCGCCCGTCCGACCTCGACCCCGACGAGGCCGGCCCGTCGACGAGGCGTCCGAGGGTGCTGCCCCTCGGCGACGACGACCTCCCGACGTTCGACTGCGGCATCTGCTTCGACACGTTCTCGCTCCTGGACCTCTTCCGTGGCTTGCAGTGCGACCACAAGTACTGCCTCGAGTGCATGACCACCTACGTCGAGGGCAAGGTCCGGGAGGGCGCCGTGCCCGTCCCATGCCCCGAGCCGGCGTGCAAGGAAGATGAGGAGGTCGGCGTCCTCCACCCGGAGGGTTGCAAGAAGGCCATCGACTTCGGCGCGTTCAGCGACTGGGGCCTGCGGCTCGCCGAGGGCGCGGTGCCGCACAACCGGCGGGCCTACCGCCCGAACCGCCGGTGCGGGATCCTGCTCGAGACCAGCGGCGAGGAGAAGCCGGCCATGGCGGTGTGCCCGGCGTGCAAGCTGCTACTGTGCGCCACGTGCGGCCAGGAGTGGAGCACCAAGGACGACGTCGAGCACAGGGACTGCACCAAGGACCCCGAGGCCGCCATGATGAAGCAGCTCGCGGAGGAGCGCCGGTGGAACCGTGGAAGCAGTGCCCCAAGTGCAAGATGATGGTTGAGAGGACCACCGGCTGCAGGCTCATCCATTGCAGGTAATTAAAATGTGCTCATCTCCTGTCTATGCTATTTAAAGTTCTTGCATTTGCTTCATTTTCTAATTTACCCATTATGAGCAGTGCAATCTGACGTTTGTAGTTTGGTTAATCTTAAGTTTGGGATTTGGTGCAGACCAATAATCAACTAGTTTTTTTCTACTACTTTTGTTCTTAAAAGACTGTCTTTTTAGTTATGAATCTAGTCAATGATTATGTTCAGTTTTATAGCTAAAAAGTAAGTCTTTAAGGGACGGAGGTATAAAAAATAAGCCTTTTTTTATCTTTAAATAATGTGTCCACAGATTCATGATCCAACATTTTCTACGGCGGGAAGTGATAACAAAAAACCAATATGTCATTTTTGAATGTGTCTTTAGGTTTGTAATCCAACATTTTTTATGGCGAAAAGTGGTATATGATAGTGGCACACTAAATTATTAGATTACAGGTGGTAGTGTGGATGAGGATATGTGGCAAATTAAAATGGTTCCCTAGACTTAGAGGAATATCATATAGGTTGTGGGAGAAGTAAGTGGGATGATAGAAGGGGGAAGGGAGGAGGATGAGGTGCTAGATGGCACTAGTAATTTGAATTGTGGTAGCGGAATCTAGTAGGTGACGGCTGAAAGAAGGGAGATGGATTAGATTTCAGGAAGATTGGGGATAGTTTATATATGATGGGTAGGATAAATATGTAGGTTGTGTTTTCTTTGAAGTTCGGCTTAGTGTTTACTTTATTTTATTTATTTATGCTCATAGGGAAAATAATACTTGGAAAAGAATCATTACAAACTTAAGTATATATAGCACTGCTCGTGGGTGTTTAGGTCTTCAGAAAACTTTCTAGTAGAATTTCTGTCTATCTTTTTGTTTACTTCATTACTTGATTTGCTCTTTTTTTTTGTTTGGGGGAAGTTCTTTTTGTCTAGTAGAAATTTGCTTTAGCTTGTGTCTAATGTTCTATTATCTTTTTTCCTTGTAACACTAAGTACTTGAAAAAATATTTATACCATAGTAGAAGTTTGATATAGCTCGTGTTTACTTCATTAACTGGTTGCTTCATTTTTTTTATTTATGCTTTTAAGGGTAAGTTTTTGGGAATACTTTTCGCCTCTTATTAGTTTGAATAGCTTCCGCTTATTACTTCATTACTTGGTTCCTTTGTATTTTTATGTTTATAACATTAAGAACTTGAAAAAATTTTACCATGGTAGAAGTTCGGTATGGCTATGTTTACTACATTACACGGTTTGCTTCATTCTTTTTATTAGTCTAGTATAGGTTCGGCTAGCTTGTGTTTACTTCACTTGATGAGATGCTTACATGGGTACACACACTTCGAATGTCGTACATATCTTTTTGACCATTATATATGTTTTCAGTAGGCATCCTGTTACTCCCCTTGTTTTGTATACAACTTGCGAAATAGATGTATATTTTTTTAATAATGGATTAACACATAGCCTCTACATCCAACACGGATATACACGGATACAGAATGGATGCATCCATTACCAGAATTTTGAAATTTCGTGAGGGTTAAAATATCCTCACGAAAATAGGAATACCCTCACGAATCAGAAGCCAGGAAAATGTCATTTTCGTGAGGGTGCTCACCCTCACGAAAATAGACTTCCCAGGAGGTCACTCATCCTCCCACCCGAGCACGCTTAACTTCGGAGTTTTAACGGGATCCGGTGCTTTGGTGCGGGTATAATCACATGTGAAATACTTACGCCACCGGTTGGTCTAGTGCTTTCTTGGCCGAGTGGGGTAGATGGCACTGTACACTATTTTCGTGAGGAGAAAATCATTTTCGTGACGATGCACCGTCACGAAAATATGTTTTCGTGAGGGTTTTCGTTGCACCCTCTCACGAAAATTCATCAAAAACCCTCACGAAAATTCGTCACCCTCACAAAAATAGCGTTTTCTGGTAGTGATCTCTTCTAGCTTGAAGCTAGTGTGCTTCAATTGTCTATCAAAGCTTCTCATTTGCCATATGCATCCTACTATAGCTAGTGCATGTGTCATACATTTTTAATTAACAAGTGTAAATGCCATACTGATCTCTTCTAACTCCATGTACATATTCGGCGTATTTGTTTTGATTTTTGAAGGTGCCACATGGTCTTCTGCTACCTCTGTGGGCTCCAGATGACGCCGGTGCTGGAGGGAAAAGAGAAATGCAAGTGCGACGACAGCGTCGCTTTGCTGCACTGACCTGCAGAATCTCGCCGGCGTTGAGAGGGAAGGAGGAGGAGGATGCATGGCCGGGCTGCAATGCTGCACCTGCATGCATGCAGTCTATGATCTAGTCGAACTACCAGCTGATTGCTCGAACGCATGGCTGCCCCAGCGGATGATGCACTGGACGTTAAACCAAATTATTTGCTTTAAGTTAAATTCTTCATGTTGTGCTGTCGAGACTAGGTTAATCAGATCGATTTGGTACCTGGATTTCTTAGCGGTTTATTAGTTGATTTGTCTGTGCATTTTTCCTTTTTTTTTTCCTTTTGCTTCCAGCGGATGCTGGGAAAAGTGGGAAAAGAAGACACTGATAGATGGTTCGGAATGCTTTGGATCCATGAGACAGTGTTTGGTCTCTATTAGGGCACTCCCAATGCAGAAATCATGGTAGTTTCTATAGATATTAATTGCACTGCCACGTTGGCAATTTACTGATGTGGCAAGTGATTTAATGAGGAGAGAGAGGCAAAATCTAAGAAACCAAGTCTAACTAAGAAACTGGGTCTTCACGGTTATCGATGGACAAGAAACTACTATAACCGCGTTGGGAGAGCAAATATGGTTTCTATCACTACTAAAGTCCCATGCAATAGAAAATCTTACATTGGGAAGAATAGTTTCTTGGTACAATATCCTATGCTATAGAAACTGCTAATAGTTTCTTGCATTGGGAGTGCCCTTAGAACATTATCTTTCTGAATTCATAATTAAGACATTTATTACATGCGTTGGATTCTGGTATTTGTGCCCATTTTATCCATCTTAGCTGGTGATATATGTTCTCAACTGCTGATGTATTATGTGTTCTAAACATTTGAGGAGTCTCTTGTAGTATAGGTCGATTGGTAGTAGCACGGCGATTCTACTTTGAAAACCATATGTTTGTGTGTAATCTGATAGCATTCGTAGATTTTAAAAAATGTGGGTTCTCCATATTTGATTTGAGGTGTAAATTATGATGAGGTAC
Source organism: Oryza meyeriana var. granulata (assembly GCA_003991445.1). Taxonomy (NCBI): domain Eukaryota; kingdom Viridiplantae; phylum Streptophyta; class Magnoliopsida; order Poales; family Poaceae; genus Oryza; species Oryza meyeriana. Next base: position 81,660 of record RYFJ01002293.1, on the reverse strand, counting down.
GCAACCAACAATGGTTGCATGTCATTAGTAGCTGGCAAAACAAAGCAGGTTCATTTGGCATGCTACATATTAACGAATGCCGGAGGTGTAAACAAAAGATTTCTGTAAATTGTATTATATATATATTTAATATATACATTGTAGGAATCTTTCGTAGAGTAATTTTCCTTAAAGAAAATGAACGCCGGAGGTTCTAATGAAACAGATAGGATAACTTTGGTTAGTGCGTGGCCAATTATTTAATTCCCTTTGGCTCGATCACTGGTCGTTGGCTTATCAGCCACGCCTAAATTTTAATTTTTGAATTTTAAAATTTATTGCTGACTTTTGGGCTTTTTAAGTCTATTTTTAATATTAGCTTTTAAACTACGAATAATACAGATCTAGATATAAATTAGTTTTGGTTATTTTATTAATATGGTTTCGCTTATCAGTTGTAGATCAATATTTTTTGCATTATAGTGGCATATATGAGTAATTTAAACTGACCAAGTAATTAGTGGATGGTGACCCGTCAAGCACCGAACACATGGATCACTTCTTCTGCATAAAGGAGTAAAGGACCCCCGTCTTTAGCATCTAGCATGACTGAATGCAATGTATACAGATTAAAGCATTGTGCAGATTTTCTTAAAAGAGAACTGTGTCTTATTATCCTCCCATAAGCCGTTCAAATATGCGCGTGGAAACAGACTGTAATCCTTCTACACGGTTGCACTTTTCAAATGTGTTGCAAATAGTAGCGAAAAATTGTAAAATTTTATAACCATAGAATACGGTTGCATTATAGCGAATCTCTTATCGCACTAAATTTTTATTAAAATTATATCCGTATGTATGTGACCATATGTAACTACAATATGATTTGAATTTTTCAGTGAACACTCCCATACAGCATCATGTGAGGACCCTCGCTACTCCCTCCTGTCAAATAACTTGAAGGGAGTACATCATTGGTGATTCATTATCTCAATTTGTCCTTTTTCTTCTCCACGTGATGGAATTTGTAACTAATTTCTCGAAATATTCAGGGACTAAACAAGATTCCGTCATGCACCTATGAATTAGTATGGTATATCATCGTGTATCTACAAGCAAATCCAATGGTCCATAATGGTTGGTTCTTCTCTAACCTTTCCAATCTGGGGTGGACTCCAACTCTTCCAAGTTGGAAAAAAATTCTGTGCAGGAAGGCTGTAAACCCACGCCCGTGCATACCCGTGACCGATGGATGCCGCGTGGACGAAAAATCCATCCAACGACGCGCACCGTGCACGGCTCAAAACGACCCCTCAGCCCGCTCGCATCGAGTCCCACGACCTGGAGGTTGCAGCGGAGTCATCGAGCGAGGGGGGACGGCTCAGCTTCTTCTTTATCCCTTCCCCGCCGCCGTCGCCGCTGCAATCCCGCCTCTCTCCGATGCTGCCGCCTCTCTCGCCTGCTGCTACCACCGTCGCCTCCCCCGCGTTCCCCTCCGCCTCCCTCCTGGGCTTCTGTCAGCAGGCAGTGGCTGGGTCGACGAGCTGCCAAAAGGGCAAGCAAGCACACTCTCATCCCCACCCCACTCCACTCCCCTTCTCTTCCCCCAAATCCATTTCTTGAGCTTCTCAGCAACACAAATATGGCCAAGAGAAGATGGGGTCCCTTCTTCCTCCTCCTCCTCCTCCTCCTCTCCTGCATCCTCTCCCGCGCGCTTCCTTGCAGCTCAGGTCTGTGTTGCTGCTCTGCATGTTCAGTTCTTTGTGTATCGCAATGCTGTATAGCTACTGCCCTCCACAAGGCCAGATCTTATGGCTTTCCACTAGCTAATGCATTGCATATTTGCGTTTGCTCTTCCATTCGGATGGCATAGGAGTAGGATTTTTCCTTCTAATCACCATTCCTTTTAATTCCTACACCAATTTTAGGAGGTATTTCTGGTTATAACGGCATTCCGGCGACTTGTACATTCCTGTTTGGTTGCGAGAGCTTAGTGTACCGAGGGATTGGAGCTGCCCAATTTAACTTCGTCTTGTTTGGAACGGGGGAACAACATAGTACTATGTCCTCTTTTTTCTTACTAGTATATTACAAGAGCATGGAAAGGAAATTTAATTTATTTGTGTTCAAGCCCACCTACCTATTGGATCATTGGTCCTTGTAAATTTGCCTAAATCACGACCGTCTCCTACTCATGGTCATGGGTATTACAATTTATGTCCTGATTTAAAAAATACGTACTACTCTTTATTTAATATAGGTGCTCCTACTATATCTTAAAAGGCTGACCTGAGTAGGACATAAAGGTTTAACCTTGCCTTGGTTTGCTAATGATGACACTGGATGAGTAATTAGTTATTTGTTATAACTGCAGGCAAACAAACTGCCCATGATGACTTGCATCCAGCTCAGGTAACTAACCCAATCACAGTCCCATCTACAAACCCAACACCAATAATCATCACTGTTCCTTCTACAAATCCTACCATCACAATTCCTTCCTTAAACCCTCTGCCCACACCCATCACTAGCCCCTCAATGGTGAATCCTTCCATCTCACCTGCGCCTGTGACATACCCACTGCCAACGCCTTCAACCTCCGCGCCAACTGCATCAATCACCAGCCCTGTCATCACCCCTTCAACATTTCCTACATCCCCACCATTGACCAGCCCAACAACAAACCCGATGGCGCCTGCTATCAGCATGCCAGTATGGTGTGTGGCCAAGGCTGGCTCAACAGAAACCGCACTTCAGAATGCACTGGACTACGCATGTGGCATTGGAGGAGCAGATTGCTCAGCAATACAACCATCAGGCAATTGTTATTATCCAAATACCTTGGATGCGCATGCATCCTATGCTTTCAACAGCTATTATCAGAGGAGCCCTGCACCCTCCAGCTGCGACTTTCGGGGGGCAGCAATGCTTGTCAATGTTAATCCTAGTAAGAATTTGCCTCGTCTTATTATATACCAGTTCAAGTGTTTGCAGGTTGATGTTTGAAAGATCAGTAATTGGTCTGTCTTTCCTTTGCAGGCTCAGGAAGCTGTGTTTTGGCATCGTCAATGTCGTTACCATCAAGGTGAAAATCATTTCAACTCTGCCCTTTTAATATATATTAATTAACTCTGCCATTTAAACTCTACCCTTTATAATATATATTATGAACCGAAGGTTCTTCGAAAAACATATATTATTAACAGAACTTGGGAGTTGGGACTGAGGTCCTTTGGTTCAAAAACAATGAAATATTGTGTTTACCGTTTCATGTGTGTAGCTCCGTGGCTAGGTACAATCCTGGGTTGACAACTCCTACTACATCATCCGCTAGTCCTATTACTCCTACGCTGTCTGGTTCAGGTTCATCAGTGCTGAACCCAGGTGGCTCAGGTTCTTCCAGTTCTGAGTTTGGGTCAGATATTCCAGACACGAGCAACTGTTGGCGCCCAATCTCCCCAAATTGTTGGTCCTTGGCAGCTTTGTTCTCAATGCTTGCATTGGCATACATCAAAGGAATAATTTTGAAAACAAAGTGATTACAACTGATGTAAAGAGCTAGGGGATTCACTCGGCCAAGTTGTATGGCAGGTAGTAGGAACTAGGAAGTAGGGGCTAATTTGCTTTTGGTAGACTGGTCAGTAGCTGTTGTAGTGCGAGGGGTCCCTTCTTCCTTGAGTGACTGAAGAAAGAAAGAAAGAAACAAAGAAAAAGTGGTTTTCTTGACTTTTGGGTGTACACTTGTGCTCCTATTGCTGGATGTAATTGTGCGATATGGTCCAGGAGAGGAGCAGTATATGCAAAATCATGGAAACACATGAAACATCTCCCAATTCAGGAAGGCATGAGGCATCTCAGCCACATGAGTAATATAGGCGCCCGAAGCAGTAGGTCAAAAGAGCCAAATTCAAGTCATTCATGTTCCAGATGATTGAGAATTAAGCAAGCTTTCAACACCAAATCAATATATGCTACCAGTCTTTATGTTTGCTTGCACTTGCTTACTTGCTCCACTCACCATACCTACTAAATTCAGTTGGTAATATGTAGCTATGTACACCTGGTTAATTGCTTAGGTGGTTCTCACATGGCCTAGAAGCGTATATAATTGCGCGGACAAGGGCCCGGGAGCGGACGCGGGCGCGGGCGAGGTCCCGGGCGCGGACGCGGGGCACGAACGAGGGCCCGGACGCGGGCGCGGGCGCGGACACGAGGGCGCGGGCAAGGTCCCGGGCGCGGACGCGAGGGCGCGGGCGCGGGCGGGGACGCGAGGGCGCGGACGCGGGCGCAGGCACGGCCTTCGGTGCGGCGCTAACACTTGTGTCTAGACGTGTAGTTGGCCTTCGGTGCGGAGTCATCGAGCGAGGAGGGACGGCTCAGCTTCTTCTTTATCCCTTCCCCGCCGCCGCCGCCGCTGCAATCCCGCAGCTCCGATGCTGCCGCCTCTCTCCGATGTGTCGAATCGCTGCCAAATCGCTGGGGCCATGGCCGGAGAACTCACTATAGATGATGGCGCCGCCGCCGCTGAGGTAGGAGGAGACCAAGAGAAGGATCTAGCCGTCGGGCTTGTGGTGTCATCGTCTATGGTGCCATCTTCGCATACCCTAGCTCATGGCCTTGCACCTAGGGCTGTACACGTGGACAATGAAGTCGCCAGTGATCATGGAGCCGATGGGGAGCAGAAAACGCAGGTAGGATTGACGTGTTTATTTGATTGTCGTTTTTCTTTCACCGGATAGTACTATTGATCTGTGACCATATGATAGACTGCACAAAACTCCGAATCGATGACCATGGAAGTAGACTTTGTCGGCACTATTGATGCTAATGCTCATGGTGATGACAACAAACCCTGGTGCACAGTACCTGAAACAATGGAAAATGAAGCACCATATAAGGTATAAAAAACAAATTCAAGTAGAAACATAGTATCTAATGCTGTGGTAATATAACTTTAAATCTCAACTCATTCTACAGCAGCCAGATGATAAAGTTGTTCAAACTTTGAAGGTTCCTCAAGTTGGAATGGCTTTTGAATCAGAGGACAAAGCATATGAGATGTACAACACCTATGCCGGAAAGACTGGGTTCAGTATTAGAAAGAGCCAAACAAAGCGCCGAGCCGATGGAACTATATATCAGAAATATATAGTTTGCAGTAACCAGGGACACCGAGAATCTAAGTCATCACATGACACTACTAGGATGGGTTGCAATGCTCGTGTTCAATTTAGTGTTTCTCGAGAAGGAATTTGGACAGTTCAAAAGGTTGTACTCGGACACAACCATGGTCTTGTTAGTCCAAATAAGTCGCACAAGTTGAGGTCCCAACGACAAGTTATAGAAGCGGATAAGCAGTTAATTGGCCAGATACGGGAAGCCGGAATGAGGCCAGCCCAAGTGTATGAGTTTATGAAGGAGTGGTATGGAGGAGCTGACAAAGTGCCATTCTCAAAGATGGATTGCAATAATGAGATAGGTCGCGAGCGCAGGAAGTACTTAGAATCCAATGACACACAAACACTACTGGAATACTTGAAGAATAAGCAGTTAGAGGATCATGCATTTTTCTATGCCATCGAAATAGACAAGAAAGATGGTCGGATTGCTAATTTATTTTGGGCAGACGGTCAATCTATCATGGATTATGCATGCTTTGGTGATGCCGTGTCATTTGACACCACATTTGACACCAACAAGTTTGAAATGCCTTTTGCTCCACTCCTTGGAACCAACCATCACAAGCAGACAATAATTTTTGGGGCTGCACTATTATTAAATCAAACCATTGAATCATTTGTTTGGTTGTTTGAAACATTTATAACAGCAATGTCAGGCAAACATCCAAGCACAATTTTCACTGATCAAGACGCGGCCATGGCAGCAGCAATTGCTTTTGTATTCCCAAATACAAGCCACCGTCTTTGTTTGTGGCACATTTATCTAAATGGTGGTAAACATCTTGGGCATGTAATTCATGAGCATCCGAACAAGTTTCTAGCTGATTTTAAAAGATGTGTCTACGAAGACAGATTAGAGTATTACTTCAACAAGATGTGGCATGACTTGTTGAGTGAATACAAGCTTGAGGAGAATGCATGGATGTCAAACCTATTTTGTTTAAGGGAGAAGTGGGCTATTGTCTTCCGTGACTCTTTTACAGCTGATATGACCTCAACTCAGAGGAGCGAAGGTTTGAACAATGTATTCAAGAAAAGGTTTCGTAGGAAAGTCGGTCTTTCGGAACTCCTTGTAGAATGTGAGAAAGTTGCCACTAGTCTCCGTGAAAATGAGTTAGATGCAGATTTTAAGTCACGACACTCAAACCCGGTTACTTACATCCAAAATTTACCTATGTTGAAGACCGCAGCTGAATCATATACAAGGCGGATGTATTCGGAGTTTGAGATGGAATTTAAGCAACAATTTTCGCTATCATGTAAATTGTTACAAAATGAGGGGTCAACCTTCACATTCAGGGTTATGCCTATGGAATCTTCTCATGAAGCAACAGTTGTATTTAACACGGCAAATATGACCATTACATGTTCTTGCAGAAAGTACGAATCCATTGGTATGTATACACTTTCTAATTTGCAATATAGTTTCTAATACAAATTTCTGAAAAATGGCATCCATATCTTACAGGTATATTGTGCAAGCATGCCCTCAGAGTCTTCAATGTGAATGACGTTTTCATTTTGCCATCTCAATATATACTCAATAGATGGACAAAATATGCGAAAAGAGGATTTTCAATTGAGAAACAAGGAAGTGAGAAGGAAACTTTGAAAGCATATGCAGCATGTATCTCTCGAAGGGCAACATCCATTGCGTTGAAGTGTTCGGTATCAGAAGAACTTCTTAATGATTTGGAAAAAGTCATAAACAAGTTGGACTTGGAAGCAGATAATTCTTTAAGCAAGATGCAAGAAAAATCCTGTGAGGTTCCTCTAGTTTCAAATGATTGTGTTAGAGATACATCAAATGGTGCAATATCGTTTAGAGTTCCTTGGGTGGTAAAAGGCCCAAAGACTAGACGATTGAAAGATCCAGTTGAAAAGAAGAAAGGGAAGAAGACAAGTGCTAAGAAGAAGGGTACTAATCCTACCCGTACTAGCATGCTTTTTCCCCATTATATGCTTCTATAGTTAATATTCTTTTCACCCTCTTATTATTTATACGCCTGACTTATAGGGGAAGATTCAAATAATGCAACAGAAATTAGAGATGAAGATGCTGCAATTGATGTGTACAAGCAATCTTCGACCATGGCTGCAAATGACGTGCATGGGCAATCTTCGGCCATGGCTGCAAATGATGTGTATGGGCAATCTTCAACCATGGCTGCTCCTTTAATCCAAGGCAAGTATACAAGTCTTTTACTTGGAGTTCAGCAGGATTTCAGATTGGGCACTTCTGCTAAACAGTTACATTTCGATGAATAGCTGGTGCAGCCTATAAGGAGTAGGATCTTTTGGATGGATTTTGGTGTATCCATGAAACTGTACTCTTTTATATGTTGAACTATATTTCATTTTGATTTGCAGAATGACTGCACTTATATGCAACAGACGCCATGCCATATTCTGTTCAACTATAGCAGAAACCAACACCCCAGTATTTTGCGAAGAGACACAAGTACATGATCAGACATGTAGCAACTACAAAATACAACAACAAAGCAGAACTCCAACTACACGTCTAGACACAAGTGTTAGCGCCGCACCGAAGGCCGTGCCTGCGCCCGCGTCCGCGCCCTCGCGTTCGCGCCCGCGCCCGCGTCCGGGCCCTCGTCCGTGCCCCGCTTCCGCGCCCGGGACCTTGCCCGTGCCCCGCGTCCGCTCCCAGGCCCTTGTCCGCGCCCTCGCGTCCGCGCCCGCGCCTGCGTAGCGAGAATTGACATCAACTCTCTTTTCCTTTCCACCCTATCCTGATCAGTTCACCCAAATTTTGACATCAACAGGGCAATTCCTTTTAACATACACTCACCTCCACTGCCAGTGTCACGTTGTGGTCCTGCTCCTGGTTCTTACGCCGCCTCCCACTCGCCCTCGTCGACCCAGCCACTGCCTGCTGACAGGAGCCCAGGAGGGAGGCGGAGGGGAACGCGGGGGAGGCGATGGCGGTAGTAGCAGGCGAGAGAGGCGGGATTGCAGCGGCGGCGGCGGCGGGGAAGGGATAAAGAAGAAGCTGAGCCGTCCCCCCTCGCTCGATGACTCCGCTGCAACCTCCAGGTCGTGGGACTCGACGCAAGCGAGCCGAGTGCTCTCGGCTGCAACCTCCAGGTCGTGGGACTCGATGCGAGCGAGCCGAGGGGTCGTTTTGAGCCGTGCACGGTGCGCGTCGTTGGATGGATTTTCCGTCCACGCGGCATCCATCGGTCACGGGTATGCACGGGCGTGGGTTTACAGCCCTCCTGCACAGAATTTTTTTCCCTCTTCCAACTCGTACTAAGGTTTACTTTACTATCGATATTAGGTTGCCGCATTCCGACGGTAGCTACGAGTACCGTGCAATAACCATAGCAGATTGTGAAAAATCAAATAAAATTTATTAAAAATTTAAATTTTTTAATTTTTTTTGAATTTGATGGGTTTTCTTGCGGTTACTACTCCCTTTGTCCTAAAATAAAGCTATTTCGTCAAATAAAGCTATTTCTCAACATATTTCCTCATCTCAACCGATCACAACAATTCTCTATTTAATTTTTCACCTATTTTCTCTTTTCAACCAATCACCATCATCCTACAATGATTTTCAGCTATTTTCTTAATACATATAACCAACTCTATAAATACTTATGTTTTGAAACGGGAGAACTGTTAGGTAAGCTGGCGGTAGGCCTAATTACTGTACGGTAACCGGCTGCTGTACATGCCCAACTTAAAAGGCGCGCACACGTACAGGGATCGCGACCAACCAACGACGACGACGACCAGCACAAGCCCAAGTCCATCCACTTCCTTGTCGCCGAAGAACCAGCGCCACGCGTCGTCCCGCTCCCATGGCGAGCGCGGCGGCGACGGCGACGGTGCAGGAGCTCGACCGGGAGCAGTACCTGCAGGAGCTGATCCGTGGATCCATGCTGGACCCGCCCTCGTCGTCGTCCCGCGCGGGCCGCGTGAGGCCGCTCACCGACGACGAGATCGGGCGGTTCTACTGCGTGGTCTGCATGGAGCAGAAGCTGGTGTTCGACCGGTTCCGTGTCTCCGACGGGTGCCCCCACGAGTTCTGCGTCGCCTGCGTCGTCGCCCACATCGAGGCCCGCGTCGCGGAGGGGAAGGTGCCGGTCCCCTGCCTGCTGGCGGCCGGCTGCTCCGGCGGCGGCGTCATGCAGCCGGAGGCCTGCAAGAAGCTGCTCGACATCGACGTGTTCGACAGGTGGTGCGTCGCGCTCTGCGAGCGCGCCGTCGGCCCCGCTCGCGCGCGGTGCCCCTACCGTGACTGCGGCGAGCTGGCGGTGCTCGACAGCGCCGGCGAGGAGGCCGCCCTGCGCGCCGCGGTGTCCAAGGCGGCCTGCCCCACATGCTCCCGCGCGTTCTGCCTGCAGTGCGAGGAGCCGTGGGACGAGCGCCACGGCAGCGGCGGCGACGGCAACGCACGGTGCGCGCTGACCCAGCTCGCCAAGGGGCGCGACTGGCGCCGCTGCCCCGGCTGCCGCGCCATGGTCGACAAGATCGCGGGGTGCAAGCGCATGACATGCAGGTAACTTCGATTCCCCACTACTCCGATCTTTCCTCTTCGATTTGTCTTTGGATTGCTAGAGTCAAATCTCTAAACTTAGCTTCCAAAAATTGAATTTGGGGCGAAAATGTCGCTACCAATCTGTTTCAGATATTCTACCAATTTGTTAGTTTTGACTGACCCATGTTGACTTGACCGACGACTTAACTGTGCTTGCGAAGTGAACGGTGAGAAAAAAGGAGAAAAAAAAAAGTATAGCCCCTGAACTTTGGATGCAAGTTCATCTAGCACCCTCAACTTTTAGACCAAATTAATATCCCACCTTTCGAACTTTCCAATACCATTCATATTACTACCTAAAGTAGTTTTGGACGGTGGTTTTACGTATTTGAAAACATAAACAAGCAGTTTAAAAAAAACTAATATAACATGCTTGTATATCGTCAATCATTGGTACTTAATTTATATCCTAGAGTGATATCGTATTATGTCAGTACTCGTTTATAAGTGACAAAGAGAGAGGGGCAAAGAGATAGATTTATGTGGAGATTTCAATATATATGTCCAATGCATATGTTACATAATTAAACTCATCCAATGTATACGCAAATTAGATGAAAATCACTTTGTAAAATCACCATAAGGGTTATATGAACGGTATTGTAATGTTCAGTGGTTTGGATGTCTGGTTTTAAAATTCATGGTGTTGGATGGACTTCCATCCAAAGTTTAGAGGATGTACAGACTTTCTTGAAAAATAAAAACTTATAAAAGAATATTAAAAAACTTAAAAAATATACTCTTATTTGCAGTAACTGACCATTATCTAAACTATGGAGAAAATTTGCAACAGAAAAGAAAATGTTTGCAGTTGCAGTAATTACACATCTGCAGGATGATGGTTAAGTCCGCAAGAAATCCCTTACGTTGTTTGTGATCAATTTGTTTGCAATTGCAGATGTGGCACTGCGTTCTGCTACGACTGCGGTTCATCCTTCAAACTGAGAAAATATTCATGCAAGTGCACTTCTCGCACTTCTTCAGAACCGGAGGAGGATGAAGGCTACGTCGACCTTACTTGCCCAGGCCGTCAGCTTCATCCGGGGAATGATTGCTAGCTAGTCGGCGACCATTCTCCTGAAACTGTCCATTACTCCATTGTCTTTGCGGAGTTCTTGATGGAGACGATAATGATATGTCGATTTCATCGACCAATATTTGAAACAGTTCTTTTAAAAATTTTTGACTAAAATATAATGTGCATGTTTTTACATGGTGTATAAAATTATACTTTGACTATTAATTTTTACATAATATATTATCGACAACTATAATATGAACATCATGTGAAAGGAGTTTCAATTAAGAATCTAATGTTATCATGTATAACACTAAACATACATATTATTAGTTAAAAGTAACAAATGTTGATTTTTCTAAAATTATGAACGCCTTATATATTTTGAGATAGGGAGAATAGAAAGTTAAAAGGTTGTTTAAAAAGTATTTTAAAAAACTTAATTTTAGAAATATATAGAAAGCTTTTATAAAAATCATGCAACACTAGGAAGCGGGAAGAACTAAGACCTATTGCAGCAGAATAATACAACTGCATTGTCAGCTTTCTACCGTTGCATTGCCTGTTTATCGATCTGACATCTGTCTAGTTCTTGCTCAGCTCATGTGGCATCATATATGAGTATATGACTCGGCGCTCTTGATGCAAGTTATCGTTACGAAATCGTTTGTCTCAGAACAGCGGCAATGACAAATTGTTGATCACCTCTCACTAGTTATGGGCATCTGCGACTGTTTCTTTTTAATTCAGTTTCGTAAAAGGATTTGGGTCGAGTGGCCATTTGATTGTTTCCCAAATAGGTGGTTAGCTCTTTTAGAAATCAATTTTTTAGACCGGACGGGTTTTATAAGAGGGAAAAGGTTTTCACGTACGGAAAGCTAGAGGGGAGCCAAAACCCTCCACACACGACCACAACTCCAGGCGTCAAACAAATTTGCATATTGGCAGGAAGATTGTCGGTAACCCACATTCTCATGCAATAGATGGTTGGACCTTGGACGTAGGAGGTGAAGCTAGGAGGAGAAAGAAACAATTTGGGTTGGATTCTCTTTTGTGCGCCGTGCATGCCAAGATGGAGTGCTGAGCTGTCGTGCTAAGACAGTTTTCCTAAGCCCAACAAAAAAGATTTCTTACTCCTTGATCCACAACCTAAATAAGCCCACGTTGGTCATGGTTAGGGATTATACAAAGTTGACTTATAAAAGAGCATCCGTAAGAGAGACCTAAAGAGTTAAATTTTAATTTTATGATTTAAATTAAAAACATGTCTCCAATAAATATCTAAGCCTATCCTTAAAAATTCTCTAAGCCCAATCATAGCCTAAAAGTGAGCTAAATTTAGGGAATCTATTGGCGTCTCCAATCATTGCTCAGGTGGGAAAATTTCACCGCTCACGCGCCAAAAATTCTCCGCATGTGCCTTTTTTTCCTCCCTACGCCTTTTGCCTGTGCCGATTTTTTTACGCCATCTGTCGCAGTCGCTTGATTCACACACCGCCACAAGCCTTCGTCGATTTGCCTCCTCACCAATCACGATTGATCACATGTTCAGCTAGGGGATCGACAGGGCCTTCTGTTTCTCCATAGGCTGACGGCAAAGTTTTCCGCTAAGGGCACTATGGCCGGTGACATGTTTACTAGCTCCAAGGAGTGGTGGCGTCGACGAGGATCCTCTTGATCGGTGTTCGCACAGGGGTACGATCTCATCAAAAGAAAACAATCATAAGTAAACACTGGATCCATCTATTCTACGTGGCCAATAAACTAATTTTTGGCATCTAATTTTTGAGCCTCTCTTAGAGATGGTAAAGCTCTTTGGATCCAAAATTTTTTAAGATAGTTTCAATCTAAAGTCTTTGAAAACTAATTTTTAAACCTCTCTTGAGATTCTCTAAGCTCACTTATGTAGGAATTTTGTGCCCTGAAGGATGAGAGGGAAGAAAAAAAAGTGACCGGTGGTTAGCCAACCAACATCTATAGTTCTACAAAATAAACTTTACTAATATTGAGCTAAAAAGTAAAATCCTACAAGGAGATCAAATAGCTAATCAGGATCACTATATTTCAACCATAAGATAATGCATTATCTTCGAGAGGATTTCCCCGTCTTTGAGGAGATACATACCTCCCCACAACTTATGGTGCGTTTCTTTGTACCAATTGGCTGAACTACTCTCTCAGTTTTCGTTAGCGTACTTTTCAAACTGCTAAACGGTACATTTCATGTAAAAACTTTCTATATAAAAGTTGCTTTAAAAATTAAATAAATTTATTTTTCAAGTTTATAATAATTAAAACTTAATTAATCATACACTAATGGCTTGTCTCGTTTTACGTGTGCTGAAAATCTCAACCTAATAGGCAGCTTCAAACGTGGCCTTAGAAGTAAAAACTTTAAAATGGCGTTGAACCAATTAAAATATGATTGAACGGTAAAAAAGTCAAAAGACTCATTTTGTCCTTGGGAAGCATAGAGAGACCTCATAGTGTTAGGGTTAAGTAGGAGGTAATATACCTCTTAGATATATAGTTTTTAGTAGAAGTGTATATCTCGTAAGAGCAATTCCAACAGTCTCTTCATCTAGCCCTTTAAGCCAAATTATAGCCAATGTAGTATAAAATCCTACTCTAATAGACTCCGAGCCAATTGGTTGGCCAAATAGCCAGGTCGGTTAGCCAAATCTGGCCAGTGATACTGGCTGGCCATCTCCTCTCGCACCATGTCTTTCCCTCCCATGTCACCTCTCTCTCCCTTCCCCACACGAGCAAATCCCACGCCGTCGCAGATCGAATTCCATCACCGTCGGGCTTGCCGCTGGGGCGACACTCCACCTCTTCACCCCGACACTCCCCGGCTCCTCTCCACCGACGGGATGTAGCGGCCCTGCCGTCACCCTCGGCCGGTCCCACCACTTGGATCCCGTGTCGCGCCGCCAGGAGCTCCTTTACATCGCCCCTACCTTTGGCTCGGGGCACCACCCTCACCGTCGTGTCGCCTAGACTCCTCTTCATCGGGCTTCGCCATCAACTGCTGTGCTAGACCTCCTGGCTGTGTCACCGCCACCGTTGCCCGGCGGTCACATCTCCACAGTCGGCTCGGCTTCCGCACCGTTAGGTTGCCATCCATCTAATTACAGTCCAGGCATCTTCCCTGCTCCTTTCTTCCTTCTCTGTCTACACTTGTGTGGATGGATAGAAAAGAAAAGAGAGAAGAGGGAGAGAATAAGATTGCTAAGACACTGATATATAGGGCCCAAGAATCTAGAGAGTGGGAGATAAAAAAACTGTTGGAGCACATAAAAAATAGAAAATAGAAAATATAAAGAGAAATATGTTTAGCTAACTAGCCAAATAAGCAAATAAACAAAAAAAATAACCATACTGTTAGAGTTGGTCTAACTAACATTCAATACCAATATCTCCAATGACCGGAGAAACACTTAAGAGCAGATACATAGATGAATTGTCAATCTTACCCTATTTGTGAAATGTTGTATTAATTGGTGTTGTATTAACATCCATGGCTGCTTGCGTCCGTCCCGCCATCTGCGTGCGTCTCCGTGCAAATTGCAAGCGAGCGACAGGTCGACTGCTCATGTCGGCCACTCTGCCCCTCTCTCTCTCTCTCTCTCGGCGAGCAGTACAACATCTGATCAGATCAGATGGAATATATCGCAGAGAAGTAAATAATATCCCCATCTTAAAATATAAACTATTTTTAAAGTTAAAATTTATTTTAAAATATAGTTATTTTTATTTACCTTCTTATCTAAACCAATCATAACTATGTTTCATTAAATTCTTTCATCTGCTTTTTACTCCTAGCCTATCACAATCTTTTATTATTTAAATTTATTTATTTTCTTAGTTTATGTAAAAAATTTTAAAAATATTTATATTTTAGGATAGAGTGGACAGTACTGCTGTGAGCCTGTGACAACCACGCGTCAGCTACTACTTCACTGTTCCACGTACTAGACCGGCCCGCGTTTTGCTGTTTCGTACAGCCATTTGGAACAAATCGGATGGATATGGATTGCTTCAAGTTGCTGGCCAAGCAGACAGAGGCATCTTGCTATAAATTTGGTCTCGTTTGATAGAGCTTAACTCTTAAAATTGAAGTTAGAGTTTTAAAGCTACTAAAGATCGTTTTATCTTGTAGTTTAAATTTTTAGAACAGTTCTAATCTATTTTACTTTATTTTTAATAGAGTTAGACTATTTAGTAGAGCTCTAACTATCAAACTAAAATTTAAGAGCTAAAGTCCTACCAAAAGAACCTTCATCGGATTGATCGCCATATCCATCCATGTAAGCTTATGTTTCCACTCAAAAAAGTTCACAGGCGGTACTCAGACTCGGAGACGATCGACCCTTTTAGTTTCGATACTTTGTAGGCCTAATCCGTGTGATGATGATGCGGTAACAAAGGGTACTATAGGAGTAATTTTACAGTTGTTGATTGGGTACCATAATTTTTGTTATAAATCTGATACCATTTGATAACTCACACACACCAAAAAATACTAAATTTTATACTAAAAATTTTAATATCTCTTACACTGCGTTTCTTTGTGATTTTACATGCGGCTTATAAACCATACGCAAAACCAGAAATATCATTAGCACGTGATTAATTAAGTATTAACTATTATAAGCTTAAAAATAAATCTATTTGATTTTTTAGAGATAAAAAACATACCGTTTTATGTTTTAAAAAACATGCTAATAGAACTAAGATATAAGCCAGAAGACATAAATACATCCGAACACTATCTTACAATCTCTTAATGATTAGGAAATTTCTCATCGGATAAAGGCACCGAAAAGCACAGTCACTGATAAGTCCTGTAGAGGATTTTAAGAGAGATTTTAGTTTTGTTTAGAGAAGTTCTGCCAAGTCCTGTAGAGGATTTTAAGAGAGATTTTGGTCCTATTTAAAGAAATTCTGTCAGCTTCTTTCAAAATCTTTAACTGGCAGAAACTTCTCTAAACAGTCTAGATTTTTGCTTAGATTTTAAGAATCTGTAGTTAATAGAATCAAAAAATAAACTAAAAGCTAAAAATTGAGAAACTTAATTTCTCTAGATTCTCATCAGTTGACTTCTTATTAGTTACTTCTCACAATTTTAAGGTTCTTCAAACAAGTCTTTTGATCAAGAGGGCTTGCAATATCTTTGGGGCGTGTGTGAGCAAACCGATTTCTTCTGTACTGCCCCTGCTCAGGTCTATGAGTGAGTGGCTTTCACTGCAGAAACAACCATGTAGAGAATTCATGTCCACGTTGGAGGTTGTGAGGGAGAGCATGCTTCATCCAATGGCTACAAGAATGGGCCATGCTGACAATTTTGTTCGGCCGGCGAACTCCTATGCCTCGTTCTCTTTCTCATTTGGATTTTCAATTTTTATTTGTCCGTTTTTGAAACTCTTAAGCGATACATTTTCTATAAAAATTTTCTTCTAATACCTTTCTAAACAAATTTTAATTTTATAGGAGTTATTTATCCGTTATAACATCAAACAACTATAAAAAATTAGATAATTCATTAATCTATATAAATCAATTGTTTTATTTTGACTTGTTTATCACTAATATACCTTTAAACAAAGCTTATATTATTACACATCTATACTAAATATTTTAATAAGATGAATAATCAAACGGCATGTCAAAAGTCAATGGCGTCATCTACTAAAAACGGAGGGAGTATTTTACACCCTGATTAGCAATGATATACTCCCTCCATTCTAAAATATAACTATCTTTATATCTAAATTTTGTTCCAAATATAACTACATAGAATATGTAAAAGACGACTTTTATCTCTCATTACTTCTCATATGGCCTTATCATTTCACTAACTCTCGAGACCTGCATCTCACCTATACTATTCTTAATTTCATCATCCTTACGATCTATTAATAAAGACATTTTAAACCTTTTATTAAATTCTTAATTTTCATAAAATAACTATAGTTAGCTATATTTTTAGACGGAGCTGAGTATATCTCTTCACAGCCGTTATCCCAAGCCGAACTGTTGCCAAAAGGACGACTCCAATTGCCCAAGTCTGTCTCTGTCGTACATATGGCTCTCCCCACAAAGACGACGGCTTTAGATGCGTGCCCCGTCGATTACCTATATCTCTTTGCAAATTGCAAACAAGCGATAGATATTAGTATTTTTAGTTTACTCATAAAAAATAAGGAAGTTTTCTCCCCCTTAATCTCTTCTTCCGAATGGTGCCTAAGAACATGGATGGATAGATATCCAATCACACTGATCGAGAAGTTTACTGTTACATCGTAGAAGCGTGCTGCCGTTTCCTGGATCCGGACTGGCTGTGTTCGAACGTGATTAAGGATAAAGATTAACTAACATGTAAAACGGAGCGATTATTAGTGTATGATTAGTTAAATATTAACTATTAAAAATTTGAAAATAAATTTATTTAATTTTAAAAACTACTATATAAAATTTTTTTACACGAAACATATTATTTAAAAGTTTGAGAAATGTGCTACCAAAAAAACGAGAGAGAAGCTATAAGTAAAATCATATTTGAACGCAGCTAGTTGATAGCACTAGATGATTCAACTTGGCAGCCGAACATGAGAGCAATATTGCAAGGCAGCTAGTTGATAGTACGAGATGATTTAACTTAGCAGCCGAACATCAGAGCAATATTGCAAGACAAATTTAAGGCATGCCGTTTCGTCAAAGTCGCTTGCTCACATAGCTAGCTCTGCAACTTGCCTCGAGTTGTCCCATCCTGGATTTGGTCGCTCGCTACTACTATAACGTACTCCTTTATTTTATTTCAAAATAGAAGATCTATAGAGGTATAAAAATTTTTAACACTATTTAAATACTACTTATTACATCAATCACTTTCTATTTAAATTTCTTTCCATCTCCTCATATATCCTCCCACCTCTACTCCTTTCATATTTATTAAAGAGCATCAAAATTTTTTCTACTTAACCTTAATATATGCTAAAAAATTAGAAATACTTATATTTTAAAACGGAGGTAGTATGTACTACTGGATGTGTTCAATATGGAGGGATAAATTCATTGCATAGTTGATTGGGTGATATACATGGTTTCCCCTACCGTCAAGGACGGGGTTACCACGTGGTAACTGCGACAAACCGTGAGAAACCGTACAAAATTTATCAAAAAATTAAATTATTTATTAAATTTATTTGAATTTATGAGGATACCGCAGTATTACCATTATCGTACTCCAACAGTAAGCATGATACCGCCGCAGTTACCACTCTAAGGTGAACCCTGGTGATATATTGTTATTCGTTATAGGTGTTTGGCGACAAAATGTTATGGAGTACTACTTCTATCCCGCAAAGACTTTAGTATTATTTATTGTTTGGAAAGTTTCCAACAGCTACAGCTTTTTCTCGAATATCTCTAGTTCCTCTAAATAGCCCAAAATCTCACATAGATTCTATGTCATATAGCCGAGAGAACGAATTACTTCCTTGGTCCATAAATATAATCACTTTTAGAATAGTGCTAAGTCAAATAGTATTTTTAACCTTGACTATCAATAGTGAAAAAACATAAAGATTAACGACATAAGAATGATATTACTAGATTTATTAGATAAACTATAGTAATGTAGCTCTTTCTATTTAAAATAATTTATCTTTATAGATATTATTGGTCAAAGTAGCATATTGGAGACCGTGTCGATGTCCAAAAATGCTTATATTTATGGACGGAGCGAGTACAATGTAATAATCTGCAAAACCTAGCTTTTTTTTCAACTTCTAGTTATTTATCAGAATCTCAAGCTTTTTTAAACAAGACTTTTACTGCTAGCTATAAACCTGGATAACTTGTCGAGGCAATAAAGCCTTTTTTAAGATGAAGGTAGCACATACTTGAAAATATCTGCAAATATATTGTCATGCCCAAAAATTCACCAGAATTTTTAAAGCTAATCTATGTAGTAAATCCTCGTCCGGAAATCAGCCGAGGTACACAAATCGATAATTTGATAAACATAACCAAAACATAATAATGATAAATATTTACAAAAGAGACACTTAGTCCTCACACAGGAGAAAACTGTAGCGGAACGACAACCTAACGAAGCTTTAGCATCAAGCCCACATGCAGCTCAACTGGGGTATAAGCTAAACACAAAAATCTTCCTTCTCGTAAATCCTCGCTCTGATAATTGTAATATTACAAGACTGAGTACCACCCACCGTACTCAACAAGCCACACTAGGAATGCAAAATAATGCAATAGGATTCTAAAGAGAAGGCATAGTATGGCTTCTTTACATAAAACAACATTTAAAATATTTACATTTAAAAGCCTCGAAAACGGTATAGTTTAATTATTAATCAATATTAAACCAAACATTGAGCAGCACTTCAATGCAGTTCAGGCCCAAACCATAACCCTCCAAGCTGGAGTTATCAAGTTTCCATCAATTATCATTATTAATGAGTAGTGTGAGACTAATCACGAAAAACATTACTAGGCCACCCATTAACCGCGATACGGCTATTTGAACAGTTTTACTCTGGCCAGAAGTGTACCAATTTACCCACAAGACACGGTTCCACACATGTCACCATGCCCCAAAATACCACCATGGTACTGCAAAGGAGGAAACCGTGATAAGACCTTTCATGTAACTCGCCCAATAGAAGAGCCACCCGCTTAACCACCTGTCTCCGGTAAGGTTGATCAAATTCTTAGACAGGTAGACGGTCCAACGCTCAAAACATAGACTTATTGACAACTGCCATGGTGGTCTTATTGACATAGCCACAACACACCGTGGGGCCTCCTATTGAACTTGCTACACGTCAGTCATGCCATTACCCATTCTAGCTTGTGGTTAGTACGAGTATTGCTTCGCAACAAGTAGTCCACGAACCGGTCCTTAATTGTTATGAATACCACTAGCATCAACATCATTCCATGTGCTCACAACCCACTATACAGTCAAGTTTTAGTTGGCATATTAATTAACCAGATATAACTAACTGTCATGAAAATATAACCTTTAACCATTAATTATCCAAAGGTGAATGAATAGTATCCCCACATAAAATGACGCTAATGTTTCTAGGCATTAGCTAAGCAGATCCTAAATATTCTAGCTAGATCATTAATCAAACATCCAGCTAGTCAATATTATTACCCAGGGTATCAAAATAAAGGCATCAATAATAAAATGGCTATAATCAAGGAATATAGGATAAATAAATACCCATATAATGTCATTGCAAAACATTGCATGCAATAACGTTGAAATAAAATAATTTTCACAATATGGGATCAACATGCTCAAAGGGATTGTCGTGTGACTTGCTCTACAATAGAAAAGTCTTCGCTTAATCTTTCGAACTCTTCCCCGTACTTCACGCTCTTCCGAAAAGGTCGAAACGACTTGACAACACACAAAATGAGGAAAAACCCTAAGAAACTCTAAATAAATAGTACATAAAAAGTACATAAACAGGTAGATCATGATTTTAGATGAATTTAGGAAGAAGAACAGGTCGAATCGGAGTTCGGACGGAAAAGTTATGGCCCTCGAAAGTTTGAATACAGAGAAAATCCAAAAAGAAATGGGAAAAGAATATTCTCTGAAATATTCCCTCGAAATTAATTATTAAAGAAATTGTTTTTGAATGAATAAATGAGTGGGATCCACTGTCATAGGCTTGGTACACATGGACTAGGTCCATGGACCGAGAGAACAGAGGAGCGGTGGACACCTGAGATGGATGGCCACGTGGACTAGAGAGGCTGAGGTGGAGGCCGAGGTGGCTGATAACTGGGCACTTAGGGCTGACATGGCCACACCCAGAGAGACATGACAATCCAATGGCTCAGATTAGATCCTAGGAGATCGACGACTGGGACTACTCAGAGGAAACCAAGGGCTGAGGTTAGATCAAGATTAATCAAACGGCTGAGATCTATTTAGGGATTTTTGTGTAGATCGAAGGGCCCGGATGGATCTAGGGTTTTGAACGGCCGGGATTTCTCGGGATTATATAGGTGGGGCCCATATGTCTGTGTCGCTAGGGAGAATACCATCGTGGTCTACCTGTCGGTCAAATAGGAGGTGCTCGCCGGTGGGGACCTGTCTGTCAGTGGCGCTGGGACGAGGCGAGCAGTGTCCTTGCCATGGCGCCGGCGCAGCGCACGCGCGGCAAGACGGCAAGGCCAAGAGGTGCGACAGGCGACGATTGACGGCACCGAGACGACGAAGGGATGGCGAGCTCGACGGTGCGACGAGGCAGGAGAGGAGGCGACACCATTCCGGGGAAGCAGAGGCTGAGAGGAGGCCGGCGCTAGGACAGGGAGAAGGTGACGATGCCGGTGAGCAAAGGGGAAAGAGGATAGAGGCACTGGCGGACGATGCTTACCAGTGGCCGACGGCGATGCAGGGCGGTGGTTGGGGAGCAGGGGCACCAAGCGGAGGCGGCGGCGGCAGAAAGAAGTAGCGGCGGCGACGCAAGGGACCTGGCTAGGGTGGCGTGGCTAAGGCGATGGGTGAGAGAGGGGAGTCCGGGTGGTAGTGGTGCTATTTATAGCAGGGAGGGATGGTGGCTAGGGCGCAGTGGTAGCACTGTGCGGATTTCACGACAGCCGTTGCGGAGGAGGCATAGGCAGCGGCGCAGCGAGGGGCTGGGCCGAGCAACGGCGACGGCGGTGGGCCAGGGATGCTCAGGGCCGGGCCGAGCTGAGGCCAAGGAGAGGGTGTTGAGGCGGCTTAGGCTCGGGGTGGCTTAGGATGCAGGCCGAAGAGAGAGAGAAGGAAAAGGGAAGGGAGGTAGAAGAAGAAGGAAGGTGGAAGAAGAAAGAAGAAAAAGAAAAGAAAGGGGAAAAAAGGAAAAGATGGAAAAGAAAAGGAAAAACGAGAAAAGGAAAAGGGGTTTTCCGGATATTTCCAAAATTGCAAAAATGTGAAGAAAAACATAGGATCAACAAGGATTTTGGAAATATTAAAGATTTCCGCACGGAATATTGGAATGCAATATCGAACATTTTTTTGGGAATCAGAATATTTAAGAAATACTTAGACACCCAAAATTTTGAAATATTCCGGGATTCAAGGATGAAGAATATTTGGTGCAATTGAGCGAATTGGAATATCCAAAATATTAGGAATATTTTAGAATCAGAAAATTCGGGAATATTTATGGAATCTGGAATTTTGGAAAATAGAGGATATTTTACCGAGGAATATTTGGGGAAATAGAATATCGGAATATTTTGGGAATTGAAAAATTAGAAGCTATTTTGCAGAAGTCGAGAAATTAGAATATTCGAGGGCTAATTGAACTTCCAAAATATGTGGATATTTTGGGGGTTAGGAAAATTAGAATATTTCCCAGGAACTGGAAAAATAGAATATTTAGAGTATTGTAAATATTCTAGGAATAAAGGAATTGATGAGAATACTTTATGGAGACTGAAATGGGGCAAATATCAGAATATTGGAGGGTCTGGGTTTATTTAATTCCGAGAATATGGATATTTCTGAGAATATCGGAGTGGGAGTCAAGAGGGATTTTAGGGTTTCCAAATAGAATACATTTGAGAACTCCAGATTTAGGATTTCGAAGAGACTTTAGCGTTTCGGGAGCGACACCAGACCCTAAAAGAAGAAGAGAACCAGAGTTTGAGGTGAACGGAGAAACATCAAGGGACTGAGGCAGGAACGACCCGAATCGGGGAAAAGAAAAGGATTTTATTTTTTATTTATTTAATTTCTGAAATGATCTTTGCACTGTTAAAATTAATTCTAGAGCTCCGAAAAATTCAAGAAAATTTCAGAGAGTTTGTTAAATCATGGGAAATTTACCAGAAGCAAAAACCACCATAAAACAAAAGAAAATTTATTAATCTAGATACTTAAATTCTTAAAAGATGCCGATAAAACCCCATGGAATATAAAAGCATCCAAACATTAATTAAAACTTCAACTTGGGATTTTTAATATTAAAAATTTTTGAATTTTATTCAAACACTTTCACAAGCAAATTTTTCTAGTATATTCTTGTATTTCTATTTACCCAAAATAATTTTATTAGACCGATTTTCAGGGTGTGACAAATCCACCCCCTACAGAAATCTCGTCCCGAGATTTGGAGCGGCTAGAAAGAAAGCGGGTTTGGTTGATCTCCAACTATTTGCTTCAAGCAACTTTCATCAGGTAACAACTTCTCGAAGTCTATTCCCGTTGTCTGGCCTGGCGGTAATCTGTATCTCAAACCATTAACTAACAACCGATGTCTCAAAACTTTACTGAACTCCCATGCTTGAACTCAACTTCTGACCCTAGGGTCTGAGTGTCCATTGTATCTAACGGCCCTTCAGACTAGCAGATTATTCTTTCTGGCAATCCTGTCTTCGGTTGTTCAATCCACTTCCACTTATACCTGATCCCTTTTTAGTGGCTGATCCCAATCAATTTAACTGTCCTTTCATCACTGGCATTGCCTATATACTCACTTGTTGACGACATATCGATTTGCCGACTGTGCACCAACTTATGGATGGTGCCATGGTGTTCTTGACCACTAATCCGCTTTGGTGGAACACTTTCCTTCTTCTACTGAATTTACTTCGTATGGTTTCTTTATCAATCATCTTTTTGCCTACCTTCCTACTAACTGTTTCTTAGGATTCTCATGCTTTAGTTTCTCCTAATAGTATTAGAAATATTCATCTGTAACTTCCAGGGTCATGGTACGTGTCTTGTCTGATAGCTACACCAACTGCTTTTTGGTGGTTGCTAATTCGTAGATCTGTCTTTGTTTTACTATTACCTACGGCCTTTCAAGCTTCTCACAAGTTCTTCCAATAACATTAACACGGATGGCTTCATAATTCGGGTCTAACTCAACTGCAAGTATCTATCCATCAAGCTCATATTGATCTCTAGGTTAGATGTCTTACTGTTCCGCCTAGCTCGTCACTTCTTAACTGATTGATTCATAGTCGAAATTCTTAAATCCTTATGTCCGTACTTAGGTCCTCTTGAGTACTCGCTTCAACTTCTTGCTTTAGAACGTACCATCTGACTTGCCAAGGTTTGTAATTCAGCTTAACATTTGCGGACGTAAGTTCTTTATATTCCTGTTGAGTTTTAACTCGAACATCTTCCAATCATGCTCTCGGGTTGCATGAGGTTATCCTTTGTCCCCGGGTGATCACATTCTGAAACCACTGGTTATTTCTCGCATGATCCGAGTCCTTCGTTGGGATACGAGTAAAAGACTCTTCATTCTCCGATATCATTGTCTGGCATTTTAATTTTTCCATCTCTAAATTCTGTCCTTGATGCTTCTGTATTAGATATCATTTGTTCATGCAGATAGACTTAAGGGTAGCGGCGACTGATATTATTTTTCAAGATAATAACTTGGTTAGGTTTACTTTTCCCACATAAAGTGGCTTTTCACCTAGCAAAAAGTGACGTGTCGTATATGTGCTAGCAGTGACGAATCTAGCAGCAACTTGGTACTACTCCTGGTACACTGCTACGTCCTCTCGTGCGTACAGACGATCGACCGAGAAGCCATGGCAGATGAACAACAACAGTACTACACTACTACAGTAGCACATGAGAAGCCGGCTCTTGCTGGTTAACAACAATCACTGACGGATTAATTAGCACGCTATTCAATTCCCTCAATTATTCCAGTCTTTAATTCAGCTGAATTAATTGCATCAGCAACCAGCAGTACGCAGTGTGAGGGGTCCAGTCCACAAGGAATCGTCTAATTGTTGCTTTGTATGATTGTGTCCATGGAACGGAAAAAGGGAGATCTACCCAACAAATTGCTGGTCACTAGCGAGAGAGAGTTGAGGGCGATGTGCCGGGGGTTCAGTTCAGTGAACCTTGGGAGAGAGTGGGATCCATGGCAAGGCAAACGGACGACGCCGGAGATAGGCATCACGCTGCCAACTACTCCCTCTATTTTAAAATATAATAATTTTTAGCATTTAAAATTTATCTCAAATGTAATATCTTCTACACTTATATTTTTTTAACCAATTACAAGTTTTCACTATAAAAGTTTTTTTCTATTTTTTTTCTCAGTCAATCACAATTTTCTTCTATTTAAATGTTCCAACAAAATTTTTTTAAAACTTCTTATATTTTGAAATAGAGGAAGTAGAAGTCATCCGAAGCACTCATCGATGATTATTTTCACGGTCCTTTTCCAGCCAAGTGGCCAAAGTGCATTGTGTCCTCTTTGCTGTTCACCTCCTGTGTAAGGTAGTGACCCTTTGTCACGTATTTAGGGGCCATTTGGAACACGGGAAATTGACAAAGAATAATGGGTAAGGATGAACACGAAGATAATTGAAAACACAGGAATTCCTATGTTTTTGTCACCTTTAGAATAAAGGAATTTAAGGAAATAAACTAATTCATGTGAATATCCTGTAAAATTCCTTTGTTTTGGCCCGTCTCTTGGTAGACGCAAGAGTATCATGCGGTTTGTGGTACAATGTAGTTGTGAAGATGTAATCATCGGCCAGAACATCCGTCATGCACAAGAAGTCCAAGTGCTTCATCCCGTTTGATTTAGATTATTGAGCGGATTATCTATTTAATTATAGGGATAACTTAATAAATAGATAAAAATAAGTGGTCTAAGTAACTCACTAGTTTTGAAAAAACATATTTTTTGAAGCATGAGAAAATAATCTATTTCAATAATCTGATAAATAATATGAAAAGATCAGGACCGTGCTTACGAATGACATTTCGCCAAGGATTCAGATTCTGGATTTTTATTCAAAGATTCGTGTAAACTGTGCTGTGCCAATTACTGTCCTGGTAAATAATCTAAAGCCGGAGCTGGACATTCTGTGAGAGCCACTTGGCAGAATGGGGATGGTGAAAAGGTTAGAATAACTTGGAATCACAATGCAACTGAACCCAGGCAGTCTGTGTCACTGACTCTCATGGCAACAATTCGGAGGACCACACCCATGGCAAGAGCAGGGGCAAATTCCCAACTTGGCCAATTTGCACCCTAGTTTTCGATTTATTGTCAGAAGCAAAATCTTGAGATATAATCTGTCATGAAGGAGACTCGCCCTGGAGCCTGAATTCTGCCTTGCCATAAACATTTGCTACTTGCTGAAAAGTACATCACTAAGCATAGCGAAGACGAAAAAGATACGCTAACAGCTACGAGTAAATGAATGACTTTGTGGTTGCAGATCCGAAAGCCAATATGATAAAAGCAAAACCAGGAACCAAATCCAGTGTGCAAATGATCTTATTTAAGCTTTAAATTTTCAGGTCACAGTCAAGTATCCAATCAACTACTCCGATATTAAATCTTCAGCATCAAAGTATATATAGCACGAAGAAAAGCCAAAATTCAGCTTATGCCTTAACCACCGACTCCTCAAAATATACATTGCTGGAATGAGACAAATCATTCCCAGCAAGCAGCTGGGGCAAGACAAATGAGCTCATACATCGTTAACATGTAAGCTTGATTTTGTCTAGATTTCTCTAGATTCCTGATGTCACACACTGGCCTCGGCCGGCTAGCTGTTGACAATCCAGAAAAGCAGAACTGCACAGGAAAGCGAAAGCGAGCACTTGCAAAGTTGCAATTGTAGATACGCAATATGAGCACAACCATATAACTTAAATAAGCACATTACAGCACACACATGGCCAAGGCAGTTATTGAATCAGTCTCCAACATACTTCAAATCAGAGACAACACACCATACAGCAACATAGTATAAACATGTCATAGAGTACAACTGATAGCAGCATATAATATTCTAGCATTACTATGGTTCCATCCCTCTAGAAAACATAGCAGACATCACCAGCTCTTCATCTTGGCCATACACATTCAACCTGACAAGAAAACCATTCCATTTTCAACATATGTAATCTGTACAGGAAATGTATCTACAGGAATCAAAATAGTAGGTGTGGAGTGCCTTACATGGTTTGCTATTGACAGACCACACTGACCAGAACCTTGGCCTCCTCAATAAGCACCAGCTGCCATAAGCAGCTCATCAAGGTTCCAGATGCCCACATTGCTTGCCCCACCTTGTGTCACATCATTTTGCAGTAGGCTGTCCATTGATTCATCTGAGCTGCTCTCAACATAAGGTAATGACATAAACTTCATCTCAGGATCAAAGGTAGGCATGTTTTGTGCGAGATTAGGCATGCCATTTCCCTGAGGCACAGCTACACCATAATTGTTCCTCATTCTCTTTGGCGATCCACCTGGCAGGTAAGCAGGCTCACCATATGCTGCCATGGCAGCATTAGGAACAAAGACTGAAGTGTAGTCTGGGGTCAGGGTATCATCATCCCAACCGAAGTCTGAAGAGCCAAATGAATTGCTGCTCTCATCAGAGAGCATGTTCATCTCAAATGTCTCAGTGGACACAAGAGGTTTGACTGGAGGGATGAAACCAATAGGCTCTGCCGGCTTTGCAGGAACCTTGTTGTCAGTGAAGGCAAACATTGCAAACAAATCATTGTCTGCATTGTTTAGATTAATGAAAGCATCATCTCCACAGGTCTTCAGAGGTGGAGCTAGTATTTCTTGATCGGCAGCATTTTGCTTCAGGGAAGGCTTCTGAGCAACTGATAGTTCATCAGGGAAGTTGACCTTGGCTTTCTTGCCACGGATCTTGCGGGCTTCAGCGTCATATGCCCTAGCTGCCTCCTCAGCAGTGTTGTATGTTCCAAGCCAAACACGAACACCCTTGCTAGGGTCTCGGATTTCAGCTGCCCATTTGCCCCAGGGACGCTGGCGGATCCCCCTGTACTGATTCTTTCTCTTGCGCTTTGCTGATCTAACAGTAGGTCCATCATGTTGGACAAGCTTTGGAGTTAACACACCATCTACATGAGAAGTTATTTGTTAGTATACATCTCAACAAGAAGATTTGGAATAGGGGTTTAAAAGAACTATCATAAATATAAACCGTAAGTTATACAATACACTCTTAAGCTACACGAAGTTATAATGGAGGTTCACACTTCACAGAGAGGCTGAGACATGAATCAGTTTGCTTCTAAAATAAATCATGATATATATCAAATCTTAAGTCCATGAGTATAGAAAGCATATTGTGTAAGCACCGTTACAGTGTAAAACACAGAAATATTGAACATCAAGTAACCTTTGAGAGCATGTCCTCAGCAGACATATATAACTGCAAGATAATTGAGACCACGCTACTTTTGCCCTAGGATTAGCAATAGATATTAATCTAAATATACTGTCTACGGTAGTCGTCTATCTTTTGCCGGGTTGGCCAAAGGATTAGGGGTAGTCGTCTATTCACCTTCAATGTTCTATCCAGCAATGAGATCTAAGACGTATAAAATTAAAGAGCAGTTCCAAGGGTATATTTTGATCTAGTTCAACTGTATAAATTAGAAGTCCTTACATTGTTCAGTTAAAAAAAAGAATTCCTTAAAGTCTTTTTTTTTTGTATCGACCACCAACAAAATTCAAATCTAAATTTTCTTCTGTTTAGAGTTAACAGAAAAAAAGAATGGAGCTTTGACATGCATCTAACAGTCTATAAAGAGGTGATAGAACAATTACAGAACCCGTCATACCCTGAACACTAACAGCTAGGTATGATATCAAGAGTACAAGAAAAAATAATATATGCCTCAAAGGGTACAAATCTCAAGATAGATACTCTAAGGAGATGGTTGGCACAGATGAAATTCTGCCAAGAAAAAAATCAGACCATTAAGTTTTTCTGTAATTACACTACTAGATCACTTAGTAGAAACAAAGCAAGTATCCCGTGACAGAAGAGCATCGAGAAACATAGGTTAATCCTAGAAACATACTACAACTCCACAAGGCCAAATTTTCTCTGACCCAAACTAATATTAGGGACTAAAACACATAATGACACTGCGAAATCACAAGAACAAATATTTAAAACTCATCGGTTTCTCTTTACTAGTTCAATTCAGGAAAAAAAGAATAGTAGATTCTAACTTCTAAGACAATGTTCCCAGCTAATAATTAATTCCCATTTCGTATTGTAAATTCGTAACCAGCAAACCTACAGATGCTATCCATCTAAAAGAACTCGTAAGCTAGATTTGCTAGCAAGTTTTCGTAAACAGGTACACTAGAACTAGCAAGCTAAGATTGAAGAAAAATATATATACTTCACAGTGCCGTCTCATGGTTCGCATCAAGATCAAATCCATTGGCTTGCAATCTGAAGCCCCATTTGGCAGCAACCCATGAAACCCCAATTCTCTCCCCAAAGCCCACAAAAAAGGCCGCATCTTGCGCTCGTCTGACGAGGAGAAGAAGATAGCAAAGAGGGGAAAAGAGCGAGCTTTATGCCCTCCTCACCTGCAGTTGGGGGCGCAACCCCGGCCACCGCCTTGGCCGCGAGACCGAAGACGAACCTCGCCGGCGGCGGGACCTCCTCGACCACGTCGTCGTCGTCCTCCTCGCCGCCGCCCGCCGCCTCGTCCTCGCTCAGGCCCCGCTCGAACTCGCGGAAGTCGGCCTCGAAGTCCTCCTCCTCGACCCCGAACCCCCGTCCGGCCGCCTTCGCCTTCCCCCGCATCCCCGGCCACAGCACGTCGGCCGTGACCCTCCTGCCCTGCTTCTTGGCCGCAGCCGCCGCCGCCGCCGCAGCGGCCGACTGTGGGATGAACCCGGAGATGATGGCTCCGCCGCACATGGTGGCTACCTAGCTGACAAGAAATCAAGAAACAAGAATAGTAGAGCACGGGAGGCGCAGTGAGTGAGCTTTGCTCTTGCCGCTCACGCAGAGGGCGCGGTGGGAGAGAAGCCGGGGTGGTAGCTGGTAGGCGCTACTTATAACCGCAGCTGCTGCTGACGCGCTACTCGACAGCGACGCCATCGAAATGGGATGGTGGTGGAAGCCAAGGAAGAGAGGAGTGGAGGAGACGAGCTCTCGCGTCGCTTCGGTCCTTTTTTACCCCGGTTAATTACCACCCTCCTCCTCCTCCGCGTTCCATGTCTCTTTATTAATTGTAGCACTAATCAAGATTCCTCTGTAAAAACAAACGATTCGCCGTGAACAGGATGGTGGTAAATTTCCGACGAGATATTTGGGACGATTTTTGCTATTACCTTTGCCTGCTTTTGGAGCGAACTGATCATGTGACGAGGCTGGAGCGTGCATGCCGAACTGCCTTGCTTGTTGTCGTCACGGTATCCTTCTACTCGTAGTTTCTCTTTTTCTTTTTGTCTCTTTGGGAAATGTTTCTGCAAGGAGAAATGCAAGATGGGTGAGGGGAGATAGGTGACTGTTTGCGTGTTTTCAACCGATGGGCGGCACGGATTTGCTGTCCTGTTTTTGTTTTTGCTTCGAAGGTGGTTTGGACTTTGGAGCTCACTCACGACAAAAAAAAGAAAAAAAACAGTTCGTTTGGAGTTTGATTGAACAGGTTTGACGTCTTAAATCATTTGAGGATGTTTTCATTTGCATCATGTTTTTCTTTCTCTGTTTTTTTAAAGGACCATTATGGAAAGCAATGTCACGCCAAAGTCGGCGTGAGAAATCATAAGCAGTGTTTATCAGTTCTCATTGAAAAATTTAACTATTTATCACTGGAGAGAAGATTTTTTAAATTTTGTGTCTTTTTGTCGCTGTGGCGTGACACGTAGATGTGCCAACATGGACGAGGAAGGTGAAAAATCTACTTTGCCGTTGATCCTTCAACATGGACGAGGAAGGTGAAGCTTGGCCTGGAGCACGACGTCTATACCTGCAACTCGTTCTTCGCGTTCTATGTCAGGCTTGGCCTTGTCGAGGTCGCCGAGAGGGTGTTCGACGGAATGCCGGTTACGGACATCATCACGATGTGGCAAACGGACCAGGCTCACTAGCACTGGCATGCTTCCAGGAGATGCATGATGCGCTAGAATTGCAACACGACAGTGCAACTGCACAGTTACATTATCAGGTTAGGTTAGGGAGACAAAACTCATTATGAACGCAATTCTGCATTAGTGCACAAGGGAAGGGCTAGGGGCAAAGTAGACTTTTCACCTCCCCCATCCATGTTGGTATGCCTACTTGTCATGCCACAGTGGCAAAAAATGGCACAAAATTAAGAAAACTTCTCTGTGACAAATAGGTAAGTAAGGACGGTTATAAAAGTGATAATTGGAGAGTAGCCACTTGTAAGAGCGGCAAATAGTTAAATTTGCTGACCCCATTTGATGTGTCCTGATTGAGGTATCCTTTAAATTTGTTTTAAAATACTCTTTCATTTGAGAGTATTTTTGTCCTTTGCCTTTTGAACAAAACTTGTGCATACCAAATAAGATTGTTCGGGTTCGCTGCATCATCCAGAGTTTTTCTTGTTAATTACATTTTCGGTTTTGTGAGCCTACCATAGTCAGTTTGTAGGGTTTGGTTTTTCATGTCTAGCCATTGCTCTTTCTCACGAGGACGATAACATAAAAGCAAAAAGACTCATAAAACTCCCATATACATCTAAGGTGATATTACACAACCATATAAAATTTCAACATGAAACTCATATTCGTTGCGAGATATTAAATTGGCAAACAGAAAAAAGACAAATTTTAGGAATACTGTCTTTTCTTTGTTGTTTGTCAATTTAATATCTATATGTGAGATATTGTTTACGTGGTTATATATCTAATATCCATATGAGCTTTTTTAAGAAAATTTAGAACTTCACACAAAAGTTCCCAAGTTTCTACTAATTATGATAATTTCATGACATAATTTACCTTGTAACGCTATTCACGGGTAAGTAACTTACTTCTAAAATATCCTGATTGCACGTCGCGCTCACATTTCTTCTTTTTTCTGACATGCTCACATCTTCTCCTTGATACTAACACAAAAGAGCTCGGCATCCGTGCATTTCCCTCCATGGCTCTATCCATATTACCCCATGGATTAGCATCACGAGTAAGTTTCCCTGTGTTCCTCTACCGTGAGAACAACTACTTCTCCGCTGTAAATCTTCTGATCACATGCCGATCAAAATCCAAGATATCGGTGGGGTGGTCTAAAAACGTGCTCGTGTTTCTCATGGTCATTGGTAATCTCAACAAGCTGAACAACAACAGACTCCCCGGGGCAAGTTTCCAAAACCGCATGATTACCGTGCTAATCGTGCTTACTACAGGGGTACGGTAATAATAATAGAGCTCCTTTACAACGTAAAATACTATAATATACTAGTAGATCGAACTAGTGATCAAACGGCTTAGATTCGCTCTATACTAGTAAAATTTATTATGTAGTATATATCACTAGTATAACTAGTATGAGGGTATTATGGGAAAATAAAAAATAGCATATATGTGATTTGTTAATTATTTCTGGCTATTTTTTTTTACCATCGGATCGCACGGAGATTCGTGCTAGGTAGATATGAGAAATAAATTCAGAGATTTTTTTTGTGATTTTTATGACCGTCCAATCATGCCGAGATTCGTGCTAGGAGTAATGGGAAATAAAAATTCAACAATGCGCCGGTTCTAGGAGTCGAACTCACGACCTGCATATTCCTACAGCACGCCTCCACCAACTGAGGATTGTGTTTCACAATCAACTAAAAGAATAATATATTAGCGCTGAGGACGAAAAAGAAACAAAAGCACGGGTTGGGGGGCTAGACGTCACGGGTGGCTGCGGGATAGGCTTTTCGATGTTCTTCGTGTGCGTGGCAGAGAGGAGACGACGCTGCTCGTGTGAGGACAGTCCAGACCGTCCAAAAGTGGTGAGGACCGTCCGGACCATTGAACCACGCGACACGGCAACTACTGTCTAATTTTTAAAATTTTTGAAATACTAAAGAGTCTATAGTACTTACAGTAGTATATTGTTTAATTTAATATATTATTTTGTATAAAATAACTATTATATCTCTTGTTGATTTTAGAAGCTAGTAACGGAAAATATATGGTCCGGACCATCCTAACCAAGTAAGGACGATCCGGACTGTTGACACGGCAAGTATCGGTAAACAAGGTCCAGACCATCCGAAATAAATGAGGATGGTCCGGACCGTTGAACCAAGCGAACTACTTTCTAATTTATTAAAATGTTTGAAAAACTAAAGAGTCTATAGTATTTATAGTAGCATATTTTTTAATTTAATATATTCTTTTGGATAAAATAACTAGTTATATCTCTTATTAATTTTAGAAGCACGGTCCTGTCCGTTGAACCACTGTTATTTTACATTTATTTATTTTTAAAGTTTATTTATTTTCCCAATTTTTCAGTTCGTGATGTGTAAGATGGAAAATAAACGTTGAACATCCGATCATCTATTGATTTTAGAGTAAATATCACAAAACCCAATATATTTTGGTTCAGGTTTCACAAAACCAAACCATTATCCAACTTTTCTTTGATATGCTATACATATGAATTCTAAATTTGTAGACTAAATCCAACAAGTAACGGGAGACATAACAAATAACTGGAAATACACGATCCGGACCGTCTAGACCTGGTAAGGACGGTTCGGACCATAGAAACAGATAGCAACGACAAACACATAGTTCGGACCGTCCGAACCAAGACAGGATGGTCCGGACCATTGAAATAGCTAGTCATGGGAAATATACGGTTCGGACCATCCTGACTGTGTGAGGATGGTCTGGACCTTTGACACGACAGGTATCAGTAAACAAGGTCCGGACCGTCCGAAATTAGTGAGGATGGTCCGGACCATTAACCACGCAAACTACTATCTAATTTTTTAGA
Organism: Oryza meyeriana var. granulata; assembly: GCA_003991445.1. Classification (NCBI taxonomy): domain Eukaryota; kingdom Viridiplantae; phylum Streptophyta; class Magnoliopsida; order Poales; family Poaceae; genus Oryza; species Oryza meyeriana. The sequence goes on along the minus strand of RYFJ01002293.1, from coordinate 48,122 downwards.
ATTTTTGAAACACTAAAGATTCTATAGTATTTACAATACCATATTGTTTAATTGTATATATTATTTTGATAAAATAACTAGTTATATCTCTTGTTGATTTTTAGAAGCACGGTCCTGTCCGTTGAACCACTGTTGTTTTACATTTATTTATTTTCAAAGTTTATTAATTTTCTCAATTTTTCAGTTCTTGATAGGTAAGAAGAGCGGACCGTCCTAACTATATGTCATATGTAAGCAAATGAGTAAAACGTTCACCACAAAATATATCATACATAAGCACGAGATAGGTAAATAAGTGTCTAAAAATGACATGACAAAGTACGAACATCCACAATCCAAAGCGTCAAGTGGAGTTTAGCAAAAAAATATTAAGAAGACATATATAGTGCAAAAGTCTAGTGCTAGTCATCATCAATCGTCGAGGCTGCAAGGTCGACACAGCAATAGGATCGTCTGTCTCAGCGACGATAGTGGATGACACCTCGGCCGCGGCGGTGGTGTCTCCCACTGTAGTAGCAACAACGACGGAGGTGGGTGCCCCCTCTGCAGTAGTGGCAGGGTCCTTTGCTGTAGGTGCACGGTCCTCTGTAACACCTGTAAGCGGCGCTGGTCGCCCAGCTGCCTCGTCAACATCAACAAAGGTGGTGGGTGACACCTCGCTAGGAGCGGTGGTGTCACCCTCTGTGGTAGTAGCGGGGTCCTCCTCCGCAGGTGTGCGGTTCTCTGTAGCACCTGTCAGCGGCGTCGGTCGCTCAACTACCTCGTCAACGTCAGGGAAGACGGAGGCTGACACCTCGGCAGGAGAGGTGGTGTCGCCCTCTGCAGTACTAGCCGGTCCTCCTCCGTAGATGGGTGGTCCTCTGTAGCACCTTTAAGAGGCATCGGTCGCCCAGCTGCCTTGTCAACGTCGACAAAGGCGGTGGATGACACCTCGGCAGCAGCGGTGGTGTCGTCCTCTGTAGTAGGTCGCATGACGGAGGCTGGCGTCCCCTCTCCAGCGGTGTCAGGGTCCTCCTCTGTAGCACCTGTATGTGGCGTCAGTCGCTCCACTGCCACAAAAGACAGTGCAGCTATACCGCTGAAGTAGGCATGTCGGTCGATGTAGGTAGACATGGAGGCTCCCGAGGTGACCTGTCGGAGGACGCGCATGGCATCGGAGGAGCAGAGCGTGGAAGTCCTGTAGCCTCTCTTAAATCCTGTACCTGCTCCCACATATTGTGCATCATGTGAGCAACATAGTCTGTGTGGCGCTCAAACTGTGAACGCAAGCTTATAAGCTCTTGAAGAACTGTGCACTCAAAGTCACTGCTCCTAGAGCTACTAGACCCTGCCTGATCCCTACCACCGGTAGAGAACTATAATGCTGACGTTGTAAACTAACGGGGACGACTGGGATGTCCACCCTAGGTGCCTCCTCCTCTGCACCACCTGCTGCTCGCACTGGGAGGGCCCTATCCTCGTGTCTCCTGTCTGTTGCCGGAGCAGGTGAGTAAGTACTGATGGTACACGGCAACATCCTGTAGGAGACGATATCAACCAACTCTGTCGTCCGAAGAAGTGCGAACAGTAGGGGCCATACAGTAACTGACGTCCAATGGCACTGTAGATGACATCCTCCATCTCTGCCAGCATAAGATCGACGATGTCAAAGCGTTGCCGACTGAATAGGTGATACAAGACCCACTGCATCATTACTGTCAGTCCTTCCTTCGCGCCTTTGCACGTGACGAGGGTCTGCCGGATCACTGCAAGGACAACAGAGCTATCTAGGCTCAACTCCTTCTGCGACTAAGATGCAACCTCACCATCACACAAGAAAACACGTGCCTAATCGCCTACAAGAAACATAGGATCCCGCCTCGCACGAGGAAAGGCCAACGCATGAATCCTTGTCGAATGTGACACAAACCCTACAATCCAGCAAGATCATCCCGAGTATAATAGTGCCTCTGCCCTCTGAACACAAAAGAGACACCAAATCGATCTGTGTCAATCCACAAGGACGCATACATCTGAATGACCTCATCAGGTGCGAACCGATGCGTCCTGACCACCAACTCTGATAGGCCCAGCTGCACTATGAAAAGACTGCGTACGTCAAATCCTCCAGCGGCTGCACTGAGACTGGTCTACTGTAACGCCTAGTGCTCACTCAGTCCAGTCTGCCCCGGGCCCATCTTGTCTCTCATGGCTAGGTATATATCCTTCTGGACCCCCGTCCACAATCGAATATTTCCAAGCGTACCGTGTGGATCTCTAGCTGTTGGGAACCAATTAGCCTCTAGGGCATGCCTCAGCCTATGCATTCCCGTTGCCTTGTAATGGGTGTAGTCCACACGAGGAGAGCGCGCCCCTACATCATCCCTATGTGGGCTCCTCTGTGGACTATCACGTGCCTCCAATAGGTCGTCTGGGTGCACTGGTGACCCCTCCTGCTCCTCTAAGATCTGATCGCTAGCGGTGTCATCACTAACGGTGGCATCACTAGCGGTGGCATCATTGGCCGTAGCATCACTGGACTCGCTAGGATTTGGCTTTGATGGTTCTGGAGGTGCTGGCTCTCCCATCCTGGCCTCGTTGTAACATATCCGAGAAGTACGAGTCGAGCGCCTCTGCGGTCGAGAGGCCGAAGTGTCTGTCGTAGGAGCAGGATCATCGGAAGTGTCTAGTCGACGGCGGACAGATCTAGATGAGCCGCCGACCTTCTTTCCCTCTTGAACCTTCCATTTGCCCTTATTATCACGAGCCATAATGAACCTGCCAAGACAAAAAAGATGTAATAAGACAATTGTACTAAATTCAAAAATTTAATGAAATAACTTCGTTACCTAGTTATTACCTAAACTAAAGAAGGACATTTATTAAAATACAAACAAATATTGAATCATTTTACTAAAATTTGATCTTGGTCATTATTTCTAAATCCCCCTGATCTCTTGGTTGGTTAGTTAAGTGGTGACTTTTTTTTAGTGTGTTATTATGTCTGTTTTGATGGATGTAATTTTTCTCTTGGACAACTATAATTCTTGCAAATGCATATATAAACTATAGTATAACTTTAGAGGATGAACTCCCCAGGGGCACCGATGTAAGCTACAAAATGTTTTAAAAACTTCCAATGGACTACTTTTAACTTGATGGATTAGTTAGTGTTTACAATATATACTCTCTACGTAGCAGCATCTCAGAGAGAAAAGTTCTAGGCATCTAATTGACTTGAATTTGACCCTTGATGCAAGAACATACTCCCTATTATTGCCATTAACGAAGAAAAATTATTTCATGTCCAACAATTTCACCTGAGTAGCGGCGAAAGGTGCCGCCGGCAATGAGGCCGACTGCGGTGCGAGGGAAAGCCGCCTGCGCAAGGGGAGAGGGCGGCCCAGCGGCGCTCCGGGCGAGGGTGGAAGGTGGCGCATGGAGGATTCCCTTGGTGGGGGCCGATGGCGACGGCCGACAGCGAAGCTCCGGCGAGGGCAGTTGGGCGGATGGGGGAAGATGTGTGGGAGCGGAAGAGATATCGGTACCGTTCGACGTAGCTCTAGACGGTCCGGTTGGGAGTTATTTTTAGGAACGGGAGACAAAGCGTCCGGACCGTCCTGATTGCATGAGGACAGTCTGGGACGAGTAACTCCCGTCGTTTGCTGTCTACGGTTCGGACTGTCCGTACTCTTTCCAGACGGTCTAGACAGTTGAACACGCAAATAATATTACCGTAGCATACTAAACGTGTATTTCTCAACTTTGAAAATAAAATTGATGGTTTGGAACTAGTATCTATAACATGTTATTATAGCACTGTAGGCTATACCAAGTTTTTAAAATAAAAATATTAGAATAGCGAGTTCGGCTAGGTAACAATAACAGTAGTTCAATGGACATGACAGTGCTTCTAAAATCAACAAGAGATATAACTAATTATTTTATCCAAAAATATTTTAAATTAAACAATATACTACTGTATGTACTATAGACTTTTTTGTGTTTCAAAAATTTTAAAAATTAGACAATAGTTCACGTGGTTAAATGGTCCGGACTGTCCAAAGAGCTTCCGGACGGTCTGGACAGTGTTTCACCACACTTACCGTGACAACGGTCCGTACCGTCCACGCTTGGTCCGGACCGTCCGATCCGTGTATTTGGCATCCTGACCGCGTGAGGACGGTCCAGGATGAGAAACTCCCGTCGTTTGCTGTCTACAGTCTGGACCATCTGTACTTATTCAGGACGGTTCGGACTGTTGAACAACGCAAATAATATTTACAGTAGCATACTAAACGAGTATTCCTCAACGTTGAAAATAAAATTGATGGTTTGAAACTAGTATCTATAACATGTTATTATAGCAGTGTAAGCCGTACCATGTTTCTAAAATAAAAATATTGGAATAGCGTGTTCGGCTAGGTAACAATAAGAGTGGTTCAATGGACATGATCGTGCTTCTAAAATCAACAAGAGATATAACTAGTTATTTTATCCAAAAAATATTTTAAATTAAATAATATACTGCTGTATGTACTATAGACTCTTTGATGTTTCAAAAATTTTAAAAATTAGACAATAGTTCGCGTGGTTCAACGGTCTGGATCGTCCGAATGTTTTAAGGACGGTCCGGACTGTTAATATATTATTTTATATAAAATAACAAGTTATATCTCTTCGTTAATATTGGAAGCATGGTCTACGGGGTATTCATCTTCCGATTAAATATCCGTGATCGTATTTTTTTCCTCTTCGTATTCACTGTGTATATGTATTCGATAATATTCATTTCCGTTTTCGTTTCTAAGGTATCCGCATTCGTTTCCGGTTCCAAAAAGTTATGGAAACAAAATATGGTTAATGTTCCAGACAAAAAAATATCAATTTCTCAATGAACAAATGAGTTGGCTTAGGTAAAAAGATCTAAACTACAAGAAAGAGGCTGATATGTGGTATCTAAACTACTAGAGAGGCTCGATTACACAAAAAAGACCTATCCTCGTTATTCTTCGAGTTGCACAGTATAGCCGCCAACTTTTTTCTGAAGCCATCTATAAGCTATTGTGTGAAGCCTTTTCCTAGTCTGTTACCATTCCAGTGCTCCATATATTTCAACATGAACAAACCACAAGATGTGCGGTCTTCCTGGTGTGGTAGACCTTTCAGCATGTTTATATTCCATGACATCACATCCAAATCTCTTGTTGATTTTAGAAGCACGGTCTTGTCCGTTGAACCACTGTTATTTTTCATTTATTTATTTTTCAAAGTTTATTTATTTTCCCAATTTTTTAGTTCGTGATGCGTAAGATGAGAAATAAACATTGAACATCCGATCATCTATTAATTTTAGAGTAAATATCACAAAACCTAATATATTTTGGTTCAGTTTCACAAAACCAAACCATTATCCAACTTTTCTTTGATATGCTATACATATGAATTCTAAACTTGTAGGCTAAATCCAGCAAGTAACGGGAGACACAACAAGTAACTGGAAATATACGTTCCGGACCGTATGTACCTAGTAAGGAAGGTCCGGACCGTAGAAACAGATACCAACGAGAAACACATGTTTCGGACCGTCCAGACTGAGCCAGGATGGTCCGGACCATTGAAACAGCTAGTCACGGGAAATACATGGTACGGACCGTCCTAAACGTGTGACGACAGTCCGGACAGTTGACACAACAAGTATCGGTAAACAAGGTCCAGACCGTCCGAAATTAGTGAGGATGGTTCGGACCATTGAACCTTGCAAACTAATATCTAATTTTTTAGAATTTTTGAAACACTAAAGATTCTATAGTATTTACAGTAGCATATTGTTTAATTTTATATATTTTTGGGATAAAATAACTAGTTATATTTCTTGTTGATTTTTAGAAGCACGGTCCTGTCCGTTGAACCACAGTTGTTTTACATTTATTTATTTTCAAATTTTATTAATTTTCTCAAATTTTTAGTTCTTGATAGGTAAGAAGAGCGGACCGTCATAACCTTATGTCATACGTAAGCAAATGAGCGGACAATCCGGACATTTGAACAACGCAAATAATATTTATAGTAGAATACTAAACATGTATTCCTCAACGTTGAAAATAAAATTGATGATTTGGAACTAGTATCTATAACATGTTATTATAGCAGTGTAGGCCGTACCATGTTTCTAAAATAAAAATATTGGAATAGTGAGTTCGGCTAGGTAACAATAATAGTGGTCAATGGACATGACAATGTTTCTAAAATCAACAAGAGATATAACTAGTTATTTTATCCAAAAAATATTTTAAATTAAACAATATACTACTGTATGTACTATAGACTCTCTGGTGTTTCAAAACTTTTAAAAATTAGACAATAGTTTGTGTGGTTCAATGGTCCGGACCGTCCGAAGAACTGTCAACGATCCGGACTATGTTTCACAATACTTATCGTGTCAACGATCGGGACCGTCTGGTCCATGTATTTGTCATCCTCACCGCGTGAGGACGGTCTGGGACGAGTAATTCCCGTCATTTGCTGTGTGTACGGTCGGACGGTCCAGACATTTGAACAACGCAAATAATATTTACAATAGCATACAAAACGTGTATTCCTCAATGTTGAAAATAAAATTGATGGTTTGGAACTAGTATCTATAACATGTTATTATAGCAGTGTAGGCCGTACCATGTTTCTAAAATAAAAATATTGGAATAGCGAGTTCAGCTAAGTAACAATAACAGTGGTTCAATGGACATGACCTTGCTTCTAAAATCAACAAGAGATATAACTAGTTATTTTATTCAAAAAATATTTTAAATTAAATAATATACTACTGTATGTACTATAGACTCTTTGGTGTTTCAAAAATTTTAAAAACTAGACAAAAGTTCACATGGTTCAACGGTCCGGACCGTTCGAAGAACTTTCGAACCATCCAGACCGTGTTTCACGATACTTATCGTGTCAACGGTCCGGACCATCCGTGCTCAGTCCGGACCGTCCGGTCCGTGTATTTGTCATCCTGACCGTGTGAGGATGGTCCGGGACAAGTAATTCCCGTCATTTGCTGTGTGTACGGTCGGACGGTCTGGACATTTGAACAACGCAAATAATATTTACAGTAGCATACTAAACGTGTATTCCTCAACGTTGAAAATAAAATTGATGGTTTGGAACTAGTATCTATAACATGTTATGATAGCAGTATAGGCCATACCATGTTTCTAAAATAAAAATATTGGAATAACAAGTTCGGCTAGGTAACAATAACAGTGGTTCAATGGACATGACCGTGCTTCTAAAAATCAACAAGAGATATAACTAGTTATTTTATTTAAAAAATATTTTAAATTAAACAATATACTATAGATTCTTTGGTGTTTGTAAAATTTTAAAAATTAGACAATAGTTCGCGTGGCTCAACGGTCCAGACTATCCGAGGATCTTTCGGATGGTCCGGACCATGTTTCAGGATGCTTATCGTGTCAACGGTCCGGACCATCCACACTAGGTCCGGACCGTCCGGTCCGTGTATTTGCCATCCTGACCGCGTGAGGACGGCCCGGGACAGGAGAGATGCGTTGGCTTCGCGTCGGCTCGATGTTACTGCTAGGCGGGCGGGAGTCGTCGTCGCTAGGCGGACGGTCGTCGTCATCGCTAGGCGTGTAGGGTGAGCGATTGCCGTCGTCGTTGGACATGCAGGGCAGGCGGGCATCGTCATCGCTGGCCACTGGGCGGGCAGGCGTCATCGTCGCTGCCGCTGGTCGGGCGCGGGCATCGATGGCGCTGGCGGGCAGGCGTTGTCGTCGCTGCATCGATGGCGCTGGTTGGGCGTCGGCGTCCAATCTAACTTAGAGAATTTTTTTTTCTTAACTAAAATACCCTCCGTGGCAATATGGATAATTTGTATAATTAACAAGTCATTTACTAAAATATCCATTTAAATGAACGGACGGATTTCATCTATACTAGTACCTTCTTATTACTGGTATTTTGCGCTATAGTGGGGCTCTAATAATATTGTGGTATCCCCACTGAATACAAATAAATTTAAAATAAATTTAAATTTTACGATTATCACGTGATAACCACATTTACTGCTGGAGTACTTAACCCCGTCTCCGGTGATAGGCCGTAGGGGAAACCCTGCCCCAGTGGCACACAGATTGGAGTACTGGACGTATCACACTGACCAATGAGGATCATACAGCTACAAGCCTAGAAGTGTCTGCACGGAACAAATTTTTGCTGTTTTCGTGTCAAGCTCCTCGCCTTTGCTCTTTTTTCCTTTGGAATATTTTGCAGTAGACGATTGAGCAAGGAGAAGGCCGGCATGGAAAACCTGTTGTTTCTCCTTATGAATTTTTTTTTGTGCGATGAGTCGTATTGTGATACGATAATAGTGATCGTGCGGTAACTCCACTAAATTTGAAAAAACAATTTAAATTTTTAATAAATTTTATATAATTTTTTACGATTTACTTTACTTACCTGCTTACTGTTAGGGGGTGTGGTAACCACCAAAAATCCAATTCGGGACAGAGTGGTACATGCATGGATGCTCATCTGCATTGCACGCCACATTTATGAAATCGACAAAATTAAAGCACGCTCCCCAAAAGGCTCCTGCCTAAATTGCAGGGCGTGTCGTATTCGTAAACTGTATAAAAACATGTGGACAGATCTGACATACTCCTGATTAGCTGTACTGTGCATTCTATAATGCATTCATACAGAGAGGAATTTGGACTCCATAGTTTAGTTCTTTCAACCTCACCCTCAAAGACGTTATGATTGTTATTATTATTTTTTGCTTTTGTAAGCAAACTATGCAAGCGATCGATTGACTTTGATTACAAAACATGCATGAACACATACTCTGAACATCTGCGGGACTAGCTTGAATTCAGTCGCAGATAGTGTTTATCTGTTTATCTCTGCAATATACAATAGTTCTAGCAAGATCATGGCAGATACTGCATATTGTTGCATAAAAGTTTAGCCCATCCCTCTGGTTTGTTGGATAAGACCCTTTCCTCATATTTTGCAGCTCAAGAGCCAATTAGCAGAGGTCGTCATTGTATTTCTTGTTCTTCTTTCCAACCAACTTGGCTTTTATATCGATTTTTGTGTGAAGGAAATGTCACCCAACTGAACCATACTTCGCTGCACCTCTTTGTCCGCATCTGGACGTCACCTTATTTGGCTTTGGCTTGGCATGGCACTTGGGAGCACCACAGAATTCTATACTTTTTTAAATTAAGTATGTCATCAAACTTCATGATACATTGAATGGAACAATATGCTGAATTTGGACTGTGCATTAGTGTAGTACTAATTTGGACTATGCATTAGTGTACACTATATTAGCTTAAAGAAGTGGCTAATTCCATCGGAGCATTACAAATCACACCCTTTGCTTGACGAAGAGACCGAGAATGTGAGGTGCTTAAAGAAGTGGCTAATTCCATTGGAGCAATTTACTATTATAATTATTAAAAACATTAGCAAATATATATGATTAATTAAATATTAACTATCATTAGCAAATAATTAATTAAGTATTAACTATTATAAACGTTAAAAAATAAATTTATTTGATTTTTAAAAGAAATTTACACATAGAAAGTTTTTTTTAAAAAAAACACCGTTTAGTAGTTTAAGAAACGTGCTAATAAAAAAGAGACAATAGCTAAGCTAATAAATTTATTAAAATGATACCTAAGTACAATTATACTCCTATAATGGAAGATTAGCGTAAGTCCACGTCATCAAGAAGTTAAGCCCATATATTTAATTTTGATGGTTCCTGTTCATTCTCACATCTATATCGTAGGCATTTGCTCAATTATTTATTTGCGTCGAATAAATTTCCAGCAGTAACCTGTATTCAACTTGTGCCGCTAATACTATAAGACTGGTCATGTGAAAAATCATCTCAAGTCCTAATAGTCATTTGATTTTAGATGGACATGCTCAGACCAGGAGTTGTCAAAGTACAGGCGATCTTATTTCCAATCGTAACTTTATTTGATGAACAGATAAAAGCAAAAGAGATGAGATGAGATGAGGTTCAGTCATGGGACCGACCCGTGAGAACGGACGCGCAGTTGAGCGAATCAAAGCTCATCCGGTCCAATGCATGGGCGCGGACATCGGGCGGGTAACAGTACTAGTACTATACAGTACATCGATTCATGGCTATCTCTCCGGCTCCCTTTGATACACGTGTGTCGCCTAGCAGCGCCGCGTGCCGTGCCCCTAGCTGCAAGAAGGCTAAATGACTGGGTGGAGGATAGAGGAGATGAGAGAGAGAAGAAGCGGGCTGTAAGCTTACAGCCGGCTTCAGCACAAAAACCAAAAAACTCTGTGAGAGTGATAAGTGGGCCATGTATTAATTGTGAAGGTGCAACTATTATATTGGTGGGCTGAGAGGTAGGCTGTAAGAATTCTTACAGCCAGCAGCTGGCTGTATTATTAGCCTTGCTCTAATCAGTTCCGTCCTAAAATATACCACATTCATTTCAAAATAAAAAAACTAATATTAAATATGACAAAGTGGTATTTTAAAATAAAAAATCTAGTAGTGAATATAACACGTACCAGTAGTACTAGAATTTATCATATCTAGTACTAAATTCTTTTTATTTTAAGACGGTAGGAGTAAATAACTTTTAAAATTTAAATCTTATTCCACAATATTTTATAGCATTATTTATAATACTATTTGTTTCATCAATTACTACCAAATCAATTTTTCTATCTTAATCTTAATCATCCTCTTATTTCTACTATCCCTTATTTATTAAGGGACATCAAAATCCTTAACCTTAATATCTGCTAAATGACCTAGAAATAATTATACTCTCTCCTTTTCTTAAAAAATGACACTGTTCATTTTTGACGTGGCATTTAACCATTAATTTTATTCAAAAAATTAGTATAGATATGAAAAATATGAGTCATAGCTAAAGTTCATTTAATGATAAACCAAATCATAATAAAATAAATTATATTTAGATAAATGATTAGACGTCATGTTAAAAATTAATAATATTATATATTAAAAATAGAAGAAGTATAAGATAAATGTTCAGACATTGTGTTAAAAATTAATCACGTAATGTATTGGAAAACGGAGGTAGTAGTTTGCAGCTACGCGACGCGACGCGACGTGGTGGGGGTGGTCGCTGCGGCCACGCGCGATCGGCAGACAGAACCGCGGCCGATCCGCGGCGGCAGGGCCGACGTCGTAGGCTGTTTTGCCGACTTCGACTTGCCGTGCCGGCACAGTGCGCGCTGGGAGGAGGCCTGGGCCGACGCCTGCGGCCGGCCCATTGCATCCTGGTAGTTCTGGGCTGAGAATCTCAGGCCGTCAGGCGTGGTAACTGGGCCGTGCTACTGTTCGGACTGGATGGCCCGGTCGGCTGGTCTTTGGTCGTCTACTCTACGGACAACGGCAACAACGGACGCGTGTCCCTCCTCCAGTTCCCACCCGTCACGGCGCCGTCATATCCCAATCGCCTCCGTTTGGCTTTCCCCCTCGCTGGCGCCGCCCCGGGATTTCTTTCCTCTCCTCCAAGCCAAACGCGGACGCCACCGTCACCGCCCTCGCCTCGCCTCCATTTATACCTCCGGCGAGCCTGCGACGCGCCAAAATCAGGGGAGCTGAGCGACTCGCGTGCGAGGAGGACGAATTATTCGAGGCGAGGCGCCATGTCGGCGGTGGAGCAGCGGCTGCAGGCGCTGCGGCAGAAGCTGGGGAGGAAGCAGCACTTCGAGGAGGCCGTCGCCGACCTCGCTGCCACGGTCGGCGACCACTACGCCGGCGCCTCCCCCGCCCTCCGCGATCTGGTAAGGGCGACCTCTCACGTCCCGATTCTTTGCGTTACGGGGCGTGGTCGGGGTTAGGTTAGGGAAAGTCGCCGCTTTGGTACGAATCTAGGAGGCTGGAGGGATGGTTTAGGGATTAAAACAAAGTTCGATTGGTGCGGCAACATATTTGTCTCGACTAGAATTCATCATGCCTCTGCTTATTCACGTAATCATCATTCATCAATGGGCAGATGAAATCCTTGCAACTTAAAATGATTTTCCTCTGGGATTGTTAATATTTTCGAGGAACACCAAACATGCCCTTATAATAATATCTCTTAAGACAAGAGGCTAAGCGTTCAAATTACCAATCAAAATGAAACGAAATCAGTACATACCCATCAAAATTATCTTGAAGCTAGGATGCTTAAGTTCAAAGCAATATAATATAAAGTATATGCCGGAATAGTAGTGTCAATTCATTTTTATGATTTTATCCTGATTGCCTGTTGTATAACCCAAGGAATGATCTGGGTAAGAAGCAACAATAACGTCACCCAATTCACAGGAAGCAAGAAATCAAAACATTGATCACTGTAAAAAGGATCAGGGTAAATTATTTGTAGACAGTAGTAGTGAACTAGTGATGAGTGACAGAGAGTAATCTGGCTGAAGTGGTTCCCATGGCTTATGCCCGCTAGATCGAGCACATGAAAAATGACATGCATGGGCAAACATATGCTAGCTGAAATATTTTCCATGGAGTGTATTCAAGGAATAAACATATGCTAGAGAAATACCATTATTATCCCTTTTGTTCTGTAATGTACTCTGTTCTGCTCAATCTGAATAAATTTGGCCGATGACTTCTGCCAGCCTGGCAAAAAAAATATTATCCCTTTTGTTTTCATTGTCTTCTGAACTAATCCTGTTAATGTAAATACTTCTGGTGCCTAGGTTGCACCGGAGCCATTTAATTTTTTGGATTAGCATTCTTTTTCATACTCCAGGTCTATTATTGCCATCTATTATCTCTGCATATATTGCGTCATTTAGCAAAGATTTATTGCTCTTTGGCAGATGTATTCTACAGTTTGCCGCGTGGCAACTGTCCTTCAGACTAGATATACAGCACCTGGATTCTGGCGTGCTGGTCTGAACCTCTTCATAGGTACGGAGAAGCTGGTAACTAATCCTTCAGAAAAGGAGCAGCTGAAGACTTTTATTTTGAGGGCCCAGGAGCATCTTGATGAGAAAGAGAACGAGGAATCCATGCCAAACAACAGGGAAACAGGTATATCATTAATGATTGAAGAAGATGATGTGGCATTAATAGACACGTCTACATACTTAGAATGGCTATAATTTAATGGTTATTCTGGAGGCAGCCTGTGATGCACGCAATTAGATTGGACGGTAGTTATTGGTTATATCTTGGTGAAATTGATAAACATAGGAGATCTCCAAGTGCATAATTTGTTTGCAGTGTATTTTGGTGAAATAAATGTTTCTTCCTTAAAAATATGTACCCTTCTAAATATCCATTTGCTAAGAAGATGTAAACCTTTTTTTTTTCAGATACTAGATTTCTTTTTGAAGGGCACCTTACAGTGGGACCCGAACCTCCGCCTCCTGCCTGGCTTGTTGCCCAGAATTTAGAACGAGAACTTAGCATTTTAGCTGAACTTTCTGGAGATCAAGGTGGGAACAACGATGGGGTTCAGTCCAGGACTGAGGAGATGGCACCTGCTGCTGCTATAATGAATTTCTTAAACACCATGACAGTGGACGGGGACCTAGAAACTGCCTTGGAAGAATCTCTGCAGGTAGGCAAGAAGAACACTTCATGAAAGAATCAATTTAATTTGGTACTTATTTAGTTATTTTTGCAGCCCTGAACTTCTATGTTAGTTTCTTCTGGCCCTTTTGCACACTGCGAACTAGTATCCAGATTAAGTATATAACTGTAGGCTTTTGGCTCATCTTAGGTGCTATAGAGAGAGAAGCACATTTGATCAATTTGTTGAATGTCTTGATCAATGGTTTGTCAAATGATTTTCAAATTACCCTTGAGTTTAGTCTGCCGTACATTCAAGTGCTTATGAAGTTGCTAAGAAGTGGAGCTCATCATGCTTTGATATTTGTGGAATTTCTTCTCATTATTATGCTATGGCAATTATCGACTTGGTTTAGACCCACATTCTCAAATTTATAGAACCTTCTCGTTTGCTATTACGGGGAGGGTATGCTTGCATGGCTTATGATTGCCTATTTTACTGCTACTGCAAATCTCTGAAGATGGAAAGCCCGCGTTGCATTTATTTGTCAGGTAGTTAAACCAGGTAGCAAGATTTGCATTTTAAAATTGTTATGGACTTAACTGGAACTACTATTTTTCAGAATGTGATGGTGAATCCTAAGGTGCCCCCAGCTTCAAAGGAAGTCGTTGCAAATCTACCAGTTGTAACTGTTACTGAAGAAATCATGGCTAGATTGGGCAGCGAGACTCAGTGTGCTGTTTGCCGGGAGAACTTGGCCGTGGATGACAAGATGCAGGAGCTACCTTGCAAGCATCTTTTCCACCCTCCGTGCCTCAAGCCATGGCTGGTAATGCCCTCATAACCCATACGAATTATCTGATAGGCTCGAAGTAGCATCCATGCATCATTACAACTCGTTGCAGCTGAACATTGACCCATCGTGATGTTGTCAGGACGAGAACAACTCCTGCCCGATCTGCCGGCACGAGCTGAGGACGGATGACCATGTGTACGAGAGCCGGAAAGAGCGGGAACGGGAAGAGGAGGAAGACAGAAAGGGTGCGGCGAATGCTGTCAGGGGTGGGGAGTTCATGTATGTCTGAACTCTGAACATCTGAATTCAACCGAACGTGATCTCGCTGTCGCGATTTCCTGAAATTCAGAGTGCATTGGAGTTGAAATTCATGTACAACATTACATTGTCTTCGGTTCACCGTATCGTCATTGAATGATACTACGGTACAACATCGTTGTTCGTTGACGTGCATGTGGTCCGAGTATTTGCGTTGATGCATTGTTCTGCCTTTACCTTCCACCGCGTGGTATCAAGCCGCGTTCGGTGGCTCGGTTTCGGCCTTCCGGGGACCATTTGCTCCCTTCGGCATCTCTCGCCGGCGATCCTGCCGTGCAGATAGAGCGCTCCCGGCGACGGCGAGCTGAGGTCTGACAGTTAGCAAGCAAGATAGGTCATATCGAAAATTTAAATTTTAAAACTTAATTTTGAATTTTAAAATTTAATTTTATAGCTGATTTTGTTTTTTCATCATAGTCTGTTTTATAATATTTTCTTTTGAACTGCTAATAATACAAAGATAAAAATTATATTTACAAATTATTTTTTTTCTTCGTTCAATTTTCCTACTACTCACGTGCAGCTCAACCGATCATATTAATCATAGCCTAGGGTGGTATTCGGTTGTGCTTTAGCATGTAATTAATTAAATATTAATTATTAAAGATTTAAAAAATAGATTTATTTGATTTTTAAGATACTTTTATATATAAAGTTTTTTAAAAAAACATATAGTTTTATGTTTTAAAAAACATGCTAATAAAAACCAAAAAATAAGCGAAAGCTATAAACACAACCGTTCATTACCTAAAACAAAAGCATAAGCGAATACTGCCTTAAAAAAGAACCTGAAATGTATACTAGTGCTGCTGGTCCGGGTTGGTCTCGCTCGAAAATTTGCGATTCCACGGGCTGGCCTTACGGGCCCACCTAGCGCGACGACGTGGGGGCCCTACCTAGGGCCTGCCGAGTGGGACCTACCAGCCAGAGACCCAACACGTGAGTCCACCCAGCCGCGCTCGTCGCTCCATCGCTGGGACTCGCAGCACGCCGAGACGGATCAAACGGGCCTTTTCTCGCCTCTGCCTGCCCCCACGAACTAGGCATGCAGGTCAAGCACCAACCAAAACCAATCCAAGAGACACCCAAAAACACAAACAAGCACACACATATGTCTACTCTCCTGCACGCTCAGCCAAGCAAACGTGTCCAATCCCCAATCGATCGCCACGCTGCACCATACCTGCATACAGATACAGAATTCTACTACTACTACTACTACTACTCTGACCAAAAGAAAAGGCAGTAGGCAGCTGCAAATCCGATCGGGCGCGCGGCAAACAAAAAAGAAATCCCCAATCCCATTTCCAGCGAAATCTAATCATCTAATTCTATTCCCCTCCCGTCCGAGCAGCAGCAGTAGTAATGAGGAAAAGAAAACGAAAAGCGCCAAGAAAACAACGCACCAACACATCCCCAGCAAGCATCGGTTCAGGGCAGGAGGATAGATAGATGTGAGAGGAGGAGGAGAGGCAAAATCCGAGGAAAAGTCTCGAGCCCCCACTGCTGCTTGCCCGAGGGGCAAAAAAAATATCAAAATCTCATCGCCTCTCTCCCTCTCTCGCAGCCGTCAAAATCCAATCTTGGCTCATCCCGGCGCTTACTGTTCGCGAGTTCCTGCCCCTTTGTGGTAATAATTGTCAGCTGCTGCTTTGGTTGGTGGTTGGTGCTACTAATCGGGCGTTTAATTTCTGGGATTAGTTTCTTGGTCCGGATTTGTGGAGGTTTCTTGGATTCATTCGTCGTCGCCGAGCCAAAGGTTTGGTTTTTTTGGTTTTTGGCTGTGGGTTGCTCGGCTCGATCGGGATGGATGCGGGGTGGGTTGGGCTCGCGTCCAATTCGCCACCACCACCACCACATGTACGCTTCTTTTTTATTGTTTCCGGAGTGGGATTTGCCTTTGCGTTGTAGAGCTATTTCGGCAATCGCTAGGGCTCCGTGTTCTCGCCCACTTTACTCTTTTTCCCCTTTGCCCCCAAATCGAATCCTCCTTGACACCCCCTCCGGCGCCGTGGGAGCGATCTGGGAGTCGTCGATTCCTGCCGCGGAGCCTCCGATTCGGCCTCAAAATTGCATCTTGGTATGTTTGGCTGCGTCGATTTGTGGGTTCTTGTCGCGGATTTGGTTGGATTTTGTTTTGTGTGACCTGTTGTTGCTGTTGTAGGGTTCGATGAGGGTGTGAGGTGAACTTGGGGAGCCAGTTTGCTCCGGCCATGTCGCAAATCCAGAGCTTCTCGCGGCAGAACTGCGTGCTTCTCGCAGTGCTCTGTGGGAAGCACGCTGAGAAGCGTGCCCAGGGGAGGTCGGGGCAGGAGGCGAAGCGGCTGCGGCCGTCGTACCCGTTCCCTGAGCTCAGCTCGTCGGGGAGATTGGAGGTCGGCTGGCATTCTCGCTTGTTTTGGGGAGAGGGATTTGTTTGTGGTAAGCTGAAGGAGGGAGCTTTGAGTGCAGGTGCACACGTTGTTCAATCCAACACCTGAGCAGTTCCTGGAGGCGCAGCGCGTGGTGCAGCCCAACTTCTTGTATATCCAGGGGCAACAGCTTGAGGATGAGAAGGAGATAGGCTTGCTGGCCTGGGGGGACAATGATGTATCTGATCCGCAGGCGTTTAGTTGTCTCATCAGCCCACCATTCCCCACCATAGTAAGCACGCACCTTTTATCAAGCGCATGTATGTTTTTACCCTTTAGTTGAAAGGCCTCACATCTGCATCATTTCCAAGTTTTATAATGGTTTCTGAGATGTTTTTGGCACTACATTGTAGTGCCATACCATGATATTTGAGAAGTTGAAAACTTTGCTGTTCGAGTGGTGCTAACCCTACTTGACATCAACACAGGTTTATCTGGAGGTTCCGATTGGTGAAAAACTTGCTCAGGCAGTTCATTCGAAGGTATAAGTCTTCCATTTTCATTTTTTCCCCTTCAAATTTTCATCTTGTTAAGCAACCAACACCTTATTATGTCTTGTTGAGAGTGTAGTTTAATGAGTTGGCTGCGTTCAAAAGTACCAAATGTTTTTCCTCTTTTAGCTTGCCCCATTTAGATTGCTTTATTTTAGTCCTACAACATAGTAGGTTGCTAATAGTGTTCTTTTACAAACATCTGGACTCTGTAGTACAAACTATGAAATGTTTTTCTCAATAGATTCTTTTATGTATAAACATGTATCATCCATAATTTACTTCTATCACTCGAATGTTGAACATCCAAGTATTATTTTACACATTGACACTATTTGGGATTCAGCAGTGGTGATGTTGTTCATTTCAGGGGATTCCATATGTAATATACTGGAGAAATTCATTTTCATCATATGCAGCATCCCATTTTCGCCATGCATTAATGTCAGTAGTTCAAAGGTATCAGCATCCCTTTCCCCTTCTATCATCATCATAAAGTAATAACAGCTAATAATTTTCTTATATATGTAGTTCGGTGAGCCATACTTGGGATGCTTTTCAGCTTGCTCATGCATCCTTTCGACTATACTGTGTAAGAAACAATCATGTACAGAGTGTTAAGCTCGGACCTCGTCTACTAGGGGATGCTCCAAAGATAAATATAACCCCTCCTGAGAATGAAATGGCTGAGGAGGAAGGTTCTTCGGAAGTGTTTCCAGCTATAAAAATTTATGATGATGACATCAACATGAAATTTCTTCTCTGCGGATTTCCAAGTACACCGGTAAGCTTTGGTATTTTATATCCAAATTTTCTTACATCTTATTTCTTTTATTGTACAAATTGGTTTAATGCCATAATGGTGCTGTTAACCTCTTCTCTTCTGCAGGATCCTTGTTTGTTGGGTTCATTAGAAGATGGCCTGAATGCACTTCTGAACATTGAGGTATGAATAAACGATGTAGTTCTACAGTACATCGATTTTTTATTTATGGACTATGGAGTAAATTTTACACCATCAATTGAAGAAAAGATATTCAAAGAGCAGCCTTTATTTTAGATACATTAACTCACGGTTTAAGAAATTAAGATCTCAGTATGTTTGATATTATCGAAACTGTTCTATTTTCTCAACATTACAGCATTTTATTTTCTTATTCAATACTCCTGTTTAGGAAGGAGCTGTATTTTGCGTGATAATTTTCCAACTAATGAGAGAGAAGGGAGGGGGAATGTTTTGATGTACTGATGTGTGTCACAAAAGCACTATGCATGTTTCAGTCCACAAGATGCTATTAATGAAATGCGTTGTTTAATCTTGTACTTGGTGCCACCAAATATCAGACTACATTTTGTATGTGTTGGTTATAAAAAATCTGAAGTTAGCAGTCCATCCTTTTCTTTTGTTGTTTCTTGGTTAAAGGACGCAAACACATAACTAACGTAGCAATCTTTGATTTGTTTGGTTATAATATTCACCAAGATTTTATAGAAATTCTCTTTTGTTCTTGTATTGTTTATGCTACTTATTGCTCTATCTAATGGTTGATCTCGTTTTTGGCAGATTCGCGGGTGCAAACTTCAGAATCGAATCAGGTATGTTGAATTGTTGTCTGTTCTAGTTGAGGTTACTTACACTGTACCTTTCTGTAGCACAATACCATGTCCATAACTCCTTTAGTTATGTGCCATCTGTCAAGTTTGATTGTCATGCATAATAGTGTCAAATTTCTTTTAGGGGTAGAAAAATGTTTCAGAAAAAAATGAACCAGTGATCCTTTATATTGGAGCTACTAATAAACTGTAGCTTATATACAATTTGCCTTATGGGTGTTTGGAGTGCCCCAATATTGATCTTTCATCATATTTAAAAAGCCACTTAACCAATTGCTTTCTTTTCTGCTGCTGAGTATAATTGATAAGACTCCTTTAATATGTGGCAGTGCTTCTCCGCCACCACTTCATGCTGCATCCTTACCACGTGGAATGGTTACAATGCGATGTGATATCACTACTTGCAGTTCTTCTCATGTATCACTTCTTGTTTCTGGTAGTGCACAAACTTGTTTTGATGACCAGGTATGGATTTCTGCAAACCTGAATATATAATCCCTAATATTACGTGTGCAAAATTATATGATGCCTACCTGTCTGTGCAGCTTTTGGAAAGTCACATCAAGGATGAGATTATTGAGAAGAGCCAACTAGTCCGTGCTCTCCCAAATAATGATGATAAGCTATCATCAAGTGTGCCTTTCACTTCAATGTCCACAGCTTGTGGGGCTTCTACATTTGAAGTCTGGATGACCCTTCCTAAGTGGGCAGCACAGGTTGGTTGACTATATTGAACGCAAAAGATATGCAGTGATTAGAAGTCCAGCTGTGCTGATTTGCCTTTTTTTATTCATTATACTTGGTTCCTTTTTATATTATTTTTTAGATGCATCGACTGAAATTTAATACTGATGTGTAATTCTATTGTAAAAGGTTCTTCTTCTAATGCTTTTGCTGTTGATCTCCAAGAATAGTGATTAGTTATGAAAGCGACAGAGGTCTTCAAGTTCATTGTCTAATCCTCACATATAAAACATTATTTGTTAATCTTTGACTGACCATCATTTTTTTTTCTGAATAATTAGGTTATGAAGCATTTAGCACCAGAAATCTCATACAGGAGCTTAGTTGCACTTGGAATTGGTTGTATAAATGGCACACCTGTTGCTTCATTTGATAGGCGAGATGCAGATCGCCTTCTTTTCTTTTGCACAAATCAACACAAAGATTTGGCTATTGAAAATGGCCCATGCTTTCATCTGCCAAGATGGTCAGCATCTCTTACCAAGGAAAGAGTGAAGGTGGGTCTGGAATCAAAACCAAATTTGTTAGGTGTGAATGGAATACCTGATGACAAGAAACGTCTCATGGAAGGACCTTCCTCATCCTCCAAGGCAAAATTGAAGCCTGCGACTATGAGGCCAATTCCTCACTCTAGAAAGCAACAGATGCATCCTTTTATGGGTTTCCCCGAAGCTACTGTTCATGAATCTAGTCAGGTTAAGCCAAACTTGCCAGTTGCTCCCCCAGTGAAGCATAATTTGGTATCTGCTGCTCCAGCAACACATAGAAAATTAACGTTGGGGCCATCTCACGCTCAATCAATCATTCAACTGAATCCACTGCCACTGAAGAAACATGGATGTGATCGGTTGCCGATCCAGATGTGCTCTGAGGTATGCTGCTTGAATCTTACATGAGGATGAAGTGCTTCTATACAATTACATTATCAGGCTAAAATAATGCATTTTTCACCTTTTTCTAGGAGGACTTCTTGAAGGATGTCATGCAGTTCTTAATTCAGAGGGGTCATAATCGACTCGTACCTCATGGAGGACTAGCTGAATTTCCTGAGGCCATCCTTAATGCGAAGCGCCTTGACCTATATAACTTGTACAAAGAGGTAATGCTGAACATCTTCTGGTTTATGCAGAGCAAGGAGATCGGAAAAAGACATTCTTTGGCTCGTTCTCTGATGAAGTGTTTGTTTTTTCAGGTGGTATCTAGGGGTGGCTTTTATGTAGGCAATGGTATAAACTGGAAGGGTCAAGTCTTCTCAAAGATGCGTAACCATACTGTGACGAATAGAATGACCGTATGTATCCACTATTTACTTCCCTGAAGATATTTTCTTATTGGATCTTAAACTGGGCCACTTTTAAGCATGCTATGGTTTCTTTTGCTGCGCATCTTAGTACGCTATGTCCTGCCATTTTGTTCACACTACTTTCGCGCATTAAACTTATCCTTTCATTTGTTGCTGATTCTGATAAAAGCTATTAACTATTTTGATGGAGTATTCAGCTTCAATATCATTGTCTTTCATCTTAGTACTCCCTCCGTTTCAATTTACTTGTCATTCTAGCATTCAAATTTTTTGTCAAAATACTTGTCGTTCTCACATTCCAAAGCATTTTTAGAGGTGTCTTTCCCTTCCTACACTTAATTAATGCAGCCATACTAGTACTAGTACTCCTCACAAAGAATTTTAATTCTTGCTTTGGAAAATTGATTAAAATGTAATTAATGTGGGTAACAATGTAATTTGCCGCACCTCCTAGTTTAGTGAGATTTGCTAGAACAAGTAAATTGAAACGGAGGGAGTAGTTTATTGTGATGTGAAGTGCATGATAAACTACCACCTTATTTATATTTGCTACTATCTTCTAACAAAATTATTTCTGTTGCTATTAGTCGAATGAAATGTTAAATGCTATCTGACTGTACACATTTGTCCTAAAATATTTAGGGTGTTGGAAACACACTGAAAAGACACTATGAAACGTATTTACTGGAATATGAGCTAGCTCATGATGATGTAGACGGGGAATGCTGTTTGCTTTGCCACAGGTTTGAGGACATCCCTTTCTATGCCTCCTTTAGTTCCCTAATTCTCGATGCTGGTTTCTCGCAATCAAATCTAACACCATTTCTTGCGTAATTCCAGTAGCGCTCCTGGAGATTGGGTGAACTGTGGTCTATGTGGTGAATGGGCACACTTTGGTTGCGACAGACGACAAGGCCTAGGCACTTTTAAGGTTTAAAAAAAGGCTTTGCTTTCATTCATTCTTTTCTGTTGGTCGTAGCTTGATCTAATTTGTCGACTTTACAGGATTATGCAAAGACAGATGGGTTGGAATACATCTGCCCTCACTGTAGTCTAGCAAACTATAAGAAGAGGCCTCCTCCCCAAAAGGTAGCTAATGGCTTTGCGAATACGGTGTCTGTATCACGAAATGTTTAATTTTTCCTTTCTTTTTTGCCCTGTGTTTCGGGGAGAAGAGCCAGTAGAGTAGAGAATAGGCAGGCTGCTGATAGAGAGGAAGGTGTGTAGTCTGTATTATCCTATTAATTTGGTTCAGCGTAGGAGCTTAAGTTTATATAGAATGTAACAACTGACGACACAGGTAAGCTACTACGGTAGCTGGTCAAATTAAGTTGAGAGCCTGTTGATATATATTTTTTGGTTGTATCTCCAGTTTCTACTCCGTGGCTGCATTGTTGCCATGTCATCCTGACACAAGGATTGGTTTAATTTGTACCAAGGCTTTTTGTTATTTGACACTAACTGATAAACAGAGCCTTATCTTTACGAAACGCATTCTCTAAAATATAATTCCGTGATATTGTATACTCTGGTTAAAAATATATGCCGTCTGACTTTTAACGGTTTTTGAGGTATGATGTTTGACTTTTTAATGGTTTTTGATGTGTGAATTTGACCATAAAATTTTGATGAGACTATGAAAATACTTCTAAAGACATCAAATGAATATCTTTTTTCCAAACTAAGTTTTCTAAAATTCATTAATCATTAATTTTTTGTGTTTTCAGACTATGTATTTTTTTAAATTAATTAATAATCAAAGTTTTAGAAGTTTGGTCAGCAAAAGTGAAGCTTTTTATTTTTTTTATTTGAAACAATAGTATATTGGCCACTAATGCATGCTCCAATTGTTATTAGGTTCTAGTGGGAGTTGCAAAAAATGCTACTAGGCCATTACAACGTTAGGTTTTAGGGCTGACAAATATCGAAAATAACATTTATTTCTGTTGTTTCCCTCTGCTTTGGCTTTTATTTTTTGCATCTTCCTGTCATGCGCGTGGGAACAACGAGGCTACCGATGACTGCACAAAGGAAGAGAAAATAGTTTTTCCTATATATTTTGTTGGAAGTACTTGGGTCTCTAGGGACAACGAGGCTGATATTTTTCTATATTGAGAGTACTTGGGTCATAGAGACAGACCTTTGACTTAACGGTGTTAGCGGTAGCGGAAAGTAACAGCGTAATTGTATTTTAACAACTCCAGGGAAAAAAAATGACATATGAGCACTTAAGGGAAAAAAAACAACGATGGTAAATTGATAAAGCACAAACTCTAGTGACAAATTGATAAATAGAGCAATTAGGAAAAAAAACGATGGCAAATTGATAAACAGCACAAACTCTAGTGGCAATTATGCAATTGGCCTTTTACAGTAGCTGTTTCGTGAAATTTACCATTTGTACAGATGTAGTTCTTTCTATACATAAAGCGGACAACTACTGGACAACTACTGAGAAGAAGATTTAAATACAATACAAACAGGACTTGTCCCTTCTAGAGTAGTCTGGCCATTGTAACGATATATATACTCTTGACTATTAATAGATGACGTCACCGATGTTTGATAATTTATCTTATTTAAATTAAAAAATTTACTCATCAACGTATATTTAAAAGTAACGGGATCATCTGTTAAAACCGGAGAGGGTAGTAGATCACAACTTACTCATCAAACTCTACACCGAATCTACCAGTTTCCGCATAGCTCAAACGCAGTCGCAGTAATTCCAGCACACATGTACATATCACAAGCCAAAGCTAGACAAGCGAGACGACAAAGCCACAGCTGCTTAAGCTACATCGTCAGAGTTGGGACGACGACCACCTCCTGTAGTTCAGGCATGGCGCGGCTGCAGATATGTAAATCTGTTATTCCCTTTGCATGAAGCTCACCGACGCCGACGGCATCAACCGCGGAACTCGTCCATGAACGCCTCATGGAACGCCCGGAGACGAGGAACCATCGCCGCGATCTTCTCCTCGCCGGGGAGGATCGTGCACCGGATGTGCGATGTCCCAGAGACCTTTGCAGGCGAGGAGACCAAAACCAAGTCAGGCAATGCAGTTTCAGACCAAAACAAATTCAAAATGCCTGCAAGCAAAAGAGAGATTTTTCTCTGACCGGGTGAAACCCAGAGCCTGGGACGACGGCGATCCCGGTGGCGCCGAGGAGGCGGTGTGCGTAGAACACGTCGGGGGAGACGCCCTCCAGCTCCGCCGCTCTGATCGCCAGCGGTGGCAGGCGCAGCCGCGGGAAGAGGTACATGGCGCCCTCGAACTTGTTGCACGACACGCCCTCCAAGCTGCTGAACGCTTTCTGCAGAGTCTGTGGGAAAGGTTAAAATAAAAATTTTCCAAAATCAAAATAAGCCATGAATTTTCTTAGGTACAACGAGGATACACACCACACCCACACACATCAACCATAGAGGCGTGTTTGTGAACTACACCTTACACTCTAGGGAAATTATCAAAAAGGGCTCCACTATTCATCTAGAGCGTGGGAAGTGTGTTATTCTAGTGAAAGTATGCGTATCTTTTATCCATTTAATCCTGTTGGAAAAGAAGAGGATTTTCTAGGCACATAAATTCTGATTTCTGGCCTTGTGTGATTCCAATATGGATATACGATAATATAATATACATTTACCAATGTGTATATTTTGTTCCATACCTTTGCGCTCTTGAGTAGAGATGAATAAGTCTCTTCCTTCTCAGTCATGAAAGTCTCGAAAGATTCATCCCCTAGCTGCAAATCTCACCCACAGGTCAGTTAAAACACAGGTCCTTGGTGTACTATTGTTTAATTCAAGATGTAAGATCTTTAGTATTCTCCCACAAATTTTTTAAAAAATCATGTTTCTTAAATTTTATAGGTAAAAGTGAAGGGAAAACATCCCAAGGATAAAAAAAAGTTCACAAAACCTCCCCCAAGTACTTCGATTGTACAAGAAAATTGTGAAGAAGTCAATATGCCGAAGTTGAAAATTTTAGCAAAAGCAGTATCTTTTGAGAAACCTTAGGTGGATCCATAATAAGGCTGATAAGGATTTGGCCTGCTATGTTGGGACAAATTGTTAGAGAAGACAACTTGTAAATCTCATCGATCACTTCAGATCCAAAACCACAAATCTCCATGTAGCCTCCCCTTCTGCCACATTCTCCATAGTACCCTGCAGAGTTCAGAAATGAGAAGATAAAATTTTGAAACATACTCTGGTTGAAATGAAGACTTACCCATAGAAACCGAGTGAAATGACACTACAGAGAGGTCCTCTTGATCGTAACCAAGCGACCTGGCCACTTTTTTGAAGGAATTGAATTTCTTATTCTCTGTATAGACATTATCTTGGTATACCTGCAAATGCATTTACGTCAGTAATCTGCAACACAATTACCTCTGATATAACAGAGGTTTTTTTTTACATGATGAGTCTAATTCGACCTATTAAACAGCCAGCAAGTGCGAACCTCATCAGCAAGAATAACCAAACCTTCTTTCCTACAAAATTCCACAATCTCCTCCTGACTGGTCATAGACAGTACCTACAGCAAAGGTTGCAAATGTTTTTTTTTGAAGCAAAAGCAAACGATCATGCCTTATATATTGGCAAATGTGGAACAAGAAACATCTTTAATGACCTAAATGACAGTTAGTTAATTACTAGTATCATGTAGTACAATATAGGATCTTTCTTAAGAAACCTCTTAAGAAACCTTTTGATCTTTCTTCATTATTCCATCAACACATGAAACTGTAAGATATAAAAAATTCAGCGCACCTGTCCAGTAGGATTGCCGGGATTTATGACTACCATGGCTCTAACAGTCAAACCTGATGCACGAGCGTCCTCCAAACACCTCTTGACTTCGAAAATCTCAAGCCCCCAACCATTATCTTCAGTAAGATAATACGGTACCTTTAATTCAATTCAGATCCTGAGTTATTTCTAACTCATGAGCATTCATCTTATTGGATTTTGTTTAGACGTGTAAAAGGTACACGGACTCTACCTTATAACCAATGTATTGATGGTGAGTCAAAGAGTTGCAAAAAAAGACTGGAAGGCAAAAGGGAAAAAAAAGAAAAAAAGTAAAGGAAGTAAAATAAAAGGAGAAAAAACTGTGATAGGCGAGGCAATGTAACAAGTCTAGTCGACCATTGGCAGATTTACACTCAGTGGCTTGTTTCTGCATATACTCCCAAAGGTGTTAATGGAAGTTTGAGATACCATTGGCATATTAATGGACACTTTCTTGAAAAATCCAATGTTGCTTGTGTATTTCAAAAGAGTCCCTTTACACTAAACTATACTAGTGATAGGAAGGAATTAGTATGGGTGAAATATAACCATTCATTTGAATGGGTATTTTAGTAAATAACGTGTTAATTATAAAAATTATCTACATTGCCACTAAGGTTATTTTAGTCCATATAAAATTTTCTATTCCAATCAGGTTCGATCGTCGTCTGCACCTGGTGCCATCGCCCATCGTTCTCTTCACACAAAGCGACGCCGACGCCATCTCTTCCGTTCGTCACCATGCACCACAGCCCCTTCCTTCCATTATAGCCCTCACGGCACCAAACATCCCTCCCGTCCTGCACATCGCAACACCGCCCATCCCACATGTCGCGAGGAGGGTTGGCCTTCCCATCCTGTCGCTAGGAGCATATGGCTTCTGCGCCCTAGCCGTCCCTTCAACACGAGCACAATCTGATGTCCTTGCCATCGGGAGTGTTATCTAGATATGTACAGCGGACTGGACTATGTATTTGTTTGTGGTCACGTTCATGAGTGTTGTGCTCATCTATTGTCATAGTTATCATATGGTTCTCAAATTTTTTGGTTGTGTGATGCTATCTCGTTTAGATTGGATATGAAGCAAGAAATCGTAATAAACAGAACCGACCTCTAGAATTAAATATTTTGAATAATTTTTTGTTTGTAGGAGAGTACATCTCTTAATTGTCCAAGATGATCAAATAGTATATTAACCTAGGTAATAAAGCCAGTATATAATAGTCTCTTGGTTAAATGCAGACTACTTTGCAAATAGGAAATCATGGTAGACCATGTATTATTCTCTGATATATTGCAAATGAGAAGTCAGTCTACCAGTGATGCTAAAATATTCTACAGTGCATATGGTGTGTGATGTGTCCGGTACTGTATCTAGTCTATTTCAACGTTCGTTTTGCAGTGTTTCAGTATTATAGAGGAAGACACTTGCTCTGGTGACAGATAAGAGACATGGGGATAGGGCCCTACCAGTGCCAGCAGCAGACGGTTTTAGCTCGGCAGAGGAGGAGGGGGCACCTAGGAATGTCGTCCCCCTAGTTTATGATGTCAGCATTACACTTCTCTCCCGGCAGGTAGGCATCATGTGGAGTCTAGCAGCTCTAGGAGCAATGACATTAAGCCCACAGTTCTTCGACAGCTTACGAGCTTGCGTTCACTGTTCGAGCGCCACACAGACTACATTGCTTGAATGATGCACGATATGTGGGAGCAGGTATAGGATTTAAGAGAGGCTACAGGATTTCCACGCTCTGCTCCTCCGATGCCACTTGCATACACGGACAGGTCACCCCGGGACCCCCTATGTCCACCTACTTCCACTACTGCCACATGACCTACGTCTGGTCACCTCGGGACAGACATGCCTACTTCAGCCAATACAGCCGCATCGTCTTTCGTGGTAGTTCAGCGACCAAGGCCACATACAGGTGCTACAGAGGACCACCCCGCCACCACTGAAGAGGGTACAGAGGACGACACCACTGCTACTGCTGAGGTGTCATCCACCACCTTCGCCAACGTTGATGAGGCAACTGGGAGACCGACACCGCTTACAGGTGCTACAGAGGACCCCCCCCCCACCCGCAGAGGGCGACACCACCTCTCCTGCCACGGTGTTATCCACCGCATTTGCTGATGTTGACGAGGCAGCTGGGCAACCGGCGCCGCTTACAGGTGCTACAGAGGACCGCCCACCTACAGAGGACCCGCAAGACCACCACCACTGCTACCGAGGTGTCATCCACTATTGTCGCTGACATAGATGATCCTATTGCCGTCGTCGACATTGCAGCCATGAAGATTATTGATGAATAGCACTAGACTTTTACACTTTATATGTCTTCTTAATGTATTTTTGCTAAACTCCACTGGACTCTTCAGATTGTGGATGTTCGTACTTTATCATGTCATTTCAGACACTTATTTACCTATATTATGCTTATGTATGACATATCTGGTGATGAACATATTGTATGAATCACTCATTTGCTTCAACAACGTTATTTTTTGTGAAAAAAGACAATTTATTAGTTGTACAAAGGGATTGTCAAAGTTAGGACGTTGTTTGCTTCTAATGGTCTGACACCTAACATCTCCTAATATGCATGTGAGGCACAGAGTCTTGGTTGATATGCATGCGAGGCAAAGTGTGAAGGTTGACTGGGAAATTAATTCCATTAGGTGCATTATCTTTCATTTTAAACTCTAGCTTTAGCTGTAAGTTTCAAATGGTGTAGAAGTTTCAGGCCACTGATGTACCTTGGTAGTGCCTCACCAATGTTGCTTTAAGGCAAGGTAATGACCCATAAATTCTTGCAGCACAAAAAACATTGTTCTGGATTTCTAACTTCGGAATATATGAGAATATGGTTAGGACGGTCCATCATCAGTTATGATGGTCCGTACTTAAGTGTCACGCGATGGGAGGGCGACACGGAATTCCTCTGCCAGGATCGTCCATGCTTGGTCCGGACGGTCTGATTTTTATTGTCACACGAGGATAGGGCAACAGGGAATTCCTCAATCTAGACCATCCGTGCTAGGTCCGGACGGTCCGTTCTTCACTGTCATGCGATGAGAGAGCAACACGGAATTCCTTTGTCAGGACTGTCCGTGATGGGTTCCGATGGTCGCAACATGGAATTCCTTAGTCAGGACAGTTCGTTTCTGGCACCGCCACCAAGTGATCACATCGGCACCTAGCGTCACCGCCTGTCTCACACGTGCCGCCAACGCCCTTCCCTCCTTTCCCCTACCTCACGCCACCGCCCATCCCTTCCCGTCTAGCCCTTGCGCTACTGCCCATCCGTCCCTCAACACCACGTTCCTCCGGCCCACAAGCTCCCACACGCACGCAGGCGAGCCGTCACACCTCAGCGACGTCACGTCGTGCGACGAGGCGGCGATCTACCCGTCTGCGTGGGGGTCGGCCTCTGCACCATTGCTGTCGATCTGAATTGTCCTCCCGCTGCCCGTGGGGACATGGCACAGGAGGAAGAGCGCGGTCGCGACATCTGGGGCAGCAGAGGCCAGTGACCTTGACAGAGCGGACAAACTGATGATCCTTAGTCCTTACTATCATCGTTAATGAAAGCACTCCAAGCTACGCTATATGAGTTGTTAACAGATTCTTTTCCGGGTGGAATTGGGTTGCTAATCGATGGCTAATACTGCTCTAACAACTACTACTCCATACTCGTGCCTTTGTCGTATTATTTGGAATTACTTCTAGCTCATCTTGATCCATGTTTTCCCTTCAACGTGCACATTCCTTAGGTGCTCTGTTTCAGCCCACGGGTCATGGGATAGATCCCCCATCTTGCGTGCGAGCAAGCATTTTTTTATTCTCGTGTCCCCTGGCACGATCAGACGATCAAAAAATATCACAGATCACAGAAATTTATTTCTCATCCCAGCTAGCATGAATCTTAACGCCGATCAGATGGTAAAAAAAATGATATAATGAGCCAAAAATTACTAATAAATTACATATATACTATTTTTTAAATTTTTTTATAATACCCTTATACTAGTTATACTAGTGATATATCCTTTATATGTTATAAGAGAAATTTTATGGTCCTTAGGAAAGTAACTTAAGGTACCAAAAATTTATACTAAATGATATTAAATTTTATATAAAAAATATGGTACCTTCTGGTATCATCTCAAGGATGGTAAAAATATTCATACTATAAGTTTAAGTTTTAGTAATATAGAGTGAATCTAAACTGTTAGATTACTGGTACGAGTGAGAGACCGTAAAGGAACTCTTTCTAGCTAGCACCATACCATTGTTCCGCCATGAAGTATAATAGAACCCGAGTATAAGGGATATTCAGGCAGCGGGCACAAAATGCTGTCTTCAGGGGACCTAATAAGTATTTGCATCATCATGTTGATCTGAAAAGGAGGGAAAGTTGAAGATATCCAGATAGACCAAGTATATATTGTAGTGATGGAGCTTGGAAATGCAGAGCATTACCGCTGAACTTGCACCGTCTGTTAGAAAAATGTCTTCTGCTCTTGATGGAAAACCATCTCTGGCAGCTATCCCGTCAGCAACTACTTGGCGCAAACTTCTGACTCCCTGGTATGTAACAAGAAGTGCCAACAGTGTAAACAGCGTGAGGAGGAAGGTTAAAAATCCTCTTAGGACAAGACCAGGTAGAAAGCCTTTTTTGGTTGTGATTTGTTAAATATGGGTTAATCCAGTCATTTTACAGAAGTCCAAAACTCCAAACACTAGAGCATGTATTTACACTACCTGGCTACTAGTATAGGAACCAGAATCTTTGGCAGGAAGTGATTCCAAAATCCTGTTGGCTCTTTTTAGCGCACATGCACTGCATTTGTAGATTGAAACAGTATCAGCCAATTTTTTGCCAAAAATTATTGCGAGCAAGAAGTGAAGATACAACCCTTGATACTAAATGAAATTCGGCTATTTGCCTATTTGGTCCAACCTGAATAAGGCACGAGCTTCATCTCTGTATATGAGAGGTGGATTGTCACACAGAGAAAGAACCTGAACGCAATAATTTGAGCCATGAAACAGAAATGTCGTACGATCTATTGGACCAATTTGAAATGTCGAGAGTTTAGTAATGCTAACCTCGCGAAAGAAATTGATTGGTTGCTGGCCAAGAGCCTGAGGGTTCCCAAGATTGCAGTATATTATCTGCTGGAAAACAGTTAATTATAATGGATTACTATATAGTGCAGTAACACATTTGTGTATAGCAAGGTTGAACGCACCTCTTGAAAAGGGAGAGAGCCTGGATTGTCGTATATCTCCTGCTCTAACAGCTGGTTAACGTATAGGGAGTATTAGTAAACACTAAACAGCATATAATTTAACAAGTGAGGAGTTTACACCACATATGCCATGAACACACGTTGTAAAGCAGTTCATCATCTAGCAAACACGAATCTATGTTCTTTGGTTGGTTCAGAGGTGAACCTGTTCTTAATTATAGTGTAGGCTAATTAATTAGTTACCCGTGCGTGCCTGACAATCTCCCCACAAGGCTCGTAGGTGAACATCCTGACCTTCAAGATGAACGAGCAGGCATGTGATTAAACAGAGAGGAGCCACCGGTCGAGGGGAGCACGAAGCCACTCCACCACGCACCTTGGGGTTTATGGTCTCTGCGGTGATGGACGGCATCTTGTTGTACGACATGGCGTCGGCGGCGCCGGCCGATGGACGGCGGAGACGAAGCGAGCGTGGCGTCGGCGGCCTGCGCTGCTACTGCCTTGGCAGCCTCGGGCGTGGGCGCATGGCTCGGCTAAATGGATGGCACGCACGCTCGCGCCGGCGCATGCATGCAGGCGAGCTTGGGCGGCGGCCGCGGCTGCGTGCAGCTGCCACGTCCCGGGTGGGAACAAGGCTCGGTGTCTGGGCCTCGCGGACTCGTGTCGTCGTGGGCGCGCGCGCGAGCCGTCGCCGTCGTTGCACGTACATGTGGCAGACGGACGGCGCACCGCGGTTGTACATGGGATGTTGGGCGGTGCTTGGTGTTGCCAACTTCTGGTCGACCCGGTTAACAGTTATTGTAATTTAATTTGCTAAGGAGAGAATGTAGATAAAGAAATTAAATTGTGAAATATCATTATTAGTTGAGAATATAATGTAGGTGAAGAAATTATTGTATTTTGGATAAATTTTAAATACTAAAAATTATTATATTTTAGAATGGAGAGAGCACTAACTTTTCACTGAATAAAAAAAACTTGTGGCGGACACGTTTGGAACTTAAATAGAAAACTGTTCAATATTCGTAAGAGCCAAGAATTCTTTAATTTCAGTATTTTAATTTGTAAACAGAGCATGAGAGGGTTCACTCGTCATGTGTCAAATTTTGTCCGTACATGCTCCTAAGTTTTCGCTCAGTTCCTTACGTATATTTGAATTTTGTCTCATCCTTCATATACCACCGAGTTTTTATTTTGAATCACTCTATAATTATTCCGTTAGTTGACCGTGGTTTAACTGTTAGATTTTTCAAAATAGCTATATTGCCCCTCTCGAACGAATGCGCTAGCTTCTGGAGAAAAAACACGACTCTCAGTGTGAAAAAGATTCATTTATTAAAAAAATAAAAGGAATAGAATTATTGGAACACAAATTTTAAAACTAAAATTTAACTTTTTTTACATGAATTTCAAATAGAATTTAATGGAATTCGTACAATATTTTCACTGAAATTTAATCGCAAATAAAAAAAATTGGTCTCAATTTCGGGGTGGGGGGTGGGGTATGGCACTATAAATATGCATCTTATAAAGGAGAAAGAAAGCTCATAATCTATCTATCTATTATATTATAAAGACATCTTGAAAGGAGATACCCCGTTCACTTTAGAGGCTAGAAACTTCTACATTAATCGGAGAAAAAGAAAAATAAGAGTTCAAGTAGAAATACGGTTTAGAAATAACTAAAATTCAGAATAAAATATAAGGGATATTAAAAGAATAGTCTATCTAAAACACAACACGAGATTAATTAATATTCAAACAAAAAAATAAAATAAATTCTGCAATTGGATTTCAATACGAATTCCAAAAAAAATTAAAATCATTAAAATTCAAAATTAAAATAGAATAAAAACTTGCACTAGACACAAGAAATTCATTAATCGGAGAAAAAAAAATAAGAGTTCAATTATGAATACAATTTAGAAATAACCGAAATTCAAAATAAAAAAAAGAAATATTGAAAGAACATTCTATCTAGTACACAATAGGGGATTAATTAAAATTCGAAATAAAAAATAAAATAAAATCCGAAATTGGATTTCAATACAAATTCCAAATAAACTTAAAAATCATTAAAAATTCAAAATTAAACTATAATAAAAACTCGCTCTGGATGCTAAAAATCTATTAATCGAAGAAAAGAACGAAGATTTCAAGTAGGGATATAATTTAGAAATCACTAAAATTCGGAATAAAAAAATAAGAAATCTTGAAAGAAGAGTCAATATAGAACACAACACAAGATTAATTAAAATTCAGAATAAAAAATAAAATAAATTTTGAAATTAAAATTTCAGTTTGAATCTTCTATAATTTTAAGACAACCTTCAAAGAAGACACCACATTCGCTCTAGAGTCTAGAAATTCCCGCCTTAATCATAGAAAAAGAAAAATAAGAGTTCAAGTAGGAATAAATATAGAAATAACTGAAATTCGGAATAAAAAAAGAAACATTGAAAGAACAATCCATCTAGAACACAACACGAGATTAATTAAAATTTGGAATAAAAAATAAATATATTCCAAAATTGGATTTCAATACGAATTCCAAATAAACTTAAAAATCATTAAAATTTGAAATTTAAATATAGTAAAAACTCGCTCGGAACACTAGAAATCCTTTAATTTGAGAAAAAAAAAAGGAAGAGTTCAAGTAGGAACATAATTTTGAAATAACTAAGATTTGCAATACAAAATAAGGAATATGGAAAGGAAAGAAGAGTTCATTTAGAACACAACACAAGATTAATTAAATTTTGGAATAAAAAATAAATTGAATTCCGAAATTGGATTTTCAATACAAATTCCAAATAACTCTAAAAAGATCATTAAAATTCAAAGCAAAAATATAATAAAATATTAAATAAGTAAAGACTACGTACCAAGAAAAGTTGAGAGCAAAAGTCAATCTGTAAATATCTAAAAGTATGATTAATTAAAATTCTAAATGAAAAAGAAAATAAATTCCAAAATTGGATTTCAATATGAACTCCAAATAAACTTCAAAAAACATGATAATTCAGAAAAATATATAATAAAAAATAAATAAGTAAAGATGGCATACCAAGAAGAGTCCGTAGAAAATATAATCTATAAATATGCAAATGTAAGATTTAGAAAAATTATAACAACAATACATATAAAATAACATTGAAATGGAAAAATAAAAAATAGAGTCCATAAGGAAATACAATTTATAAATAACTAAAATTCAGAATAAAAATGAAGTAATATTGAGAAGTGTCCGTCTAAGACACTAGACGAGATTAACTATAACTTGGAATGAAAATCTATTATATTATTATGACATCCTTGAAAGGAGGCACCATATTTACTTTGGAGCCTAGAAATTACCATGTTAATTATAAAAAAGACAAAATTTACACCATTAGATCATAGTGGACCCATATTATAACAGTTGAGATTTAATTGAATCTACGAACAAATTTAATTAGGTGTCTTGTTTCCAATTTGAATACAAGATATTACTGTTTTGAATTGGATATAGATGTGCAAGGGTAGCATAGTACTTGAATATCTATATGTGTCATCTAGAATAGAAAATTCAATTGCTATCCACGTGAGACAAAGACAAAAGTATGTCAGCGTTGGTAAAGTTAGAGTAGAAATTAATTTTGAATAGAAGCAACGCAGTTGCAACCGAAAAATGCCCATAATAAAGCATCTAGCACCTTTACATGGCAATGCATGGACTCAAATTGAGTTCTAGTTTGATTCTCCTAATTAACCATCTAGAACTTCATACGAATTAAGCTATGCACATCAATCCGTAATGGGTGGTGACAAGAATCCACAGTAGCAAGCCAGTCAAGCAGCATAGATTAACATCCGCCTTTTCTTGATTGTAACAAAAACTCATGAGTAACTAAGAGCATTGATTGATTAGGAGTCGGACAGGCTGCATGTAGTGTTGAAGCTGGTAATTAGAGTATAAATTAATTATGGTCATCCATGTCTATGTGTAGCTGAAAACAATAGCACAACTTAAGTATATGCTAACTATGCAAGTTGCTATATTTTGGAACGGAGGGTGTAACAAGATTCAAAATAATCCGTAATAATTACAATACATATATAAAGATGTATCCTTAATAATTATTTATTGGGAAAGAGTCTATTAAAAATAAAATTATAAACAAAAATATTCAGACAAAAATTATTTAAAAAAATCATGTGAAATAATATCTAAGAATAATTTTAGCTTGGACTAAAAATAAAATAAATGGCATTTTGTTTCAAACCAAATTCCACATTAAAATAGCTTAATCACTAAAAATTTAGAGTTCAAAAAATATCAGTTGAGTCCATATCAAAATACTGTCTAAAAGTTACTATATTTTGGAACGGATGGAGTAACAAAATTCAGAATAATTCATAATAACTACAATAAATATAAAAAGATGTATCCTTGATAAATATTTATTGGGAAGAGTCTATTCAAAGTAAGATTATAAAAAAGTTAATAAAAAATATTTAAAAAATTCCATGTGAAATAATATCGAAGAATAATTTTAGCTGTAACTAAAAATAAATTGAAATCAGTGGTATTTCGTTTCAAAGAAAATTCCATAATAAATACCTAAATCTCTAAGAAAATTATAGTGAAAAAAATATCAATTATGTCCATGTTGAACATACCGTCTGAGAGTAATTGAAACTTAATAAAATTATAGTTATTGATTGCCGTGGGAATTTCAAATATCTAGATGTTATGATTTAAAATATGAACTAAAAATATTACAAAAACTAATGTGGGAGATGAATATTGTTTTAATAAAATAGAATTATCTACCTATTATCTAATTGAACTCATACAATCTACATATCTGCAATAGCTTAGAATACGTGCATGGGAAAGGAATGGTTGAACACTATTGCGGTGCATGGATGGTGGATTAGGATACATGATCGCGACTATAAAGATAGATCGAAAGGAGACACCAAGTTTGCCCTGAATGTCTAAACATTCTCACATTAATCAGAGAAAAAGGGAGATATTTTTGGTTGATTCCATATATCACTTTAATTTAAAATAATAAATAGTAAAAAATAGCAGAAAAAGTCCATGTCAAATATTACCTCTGTCAAAAAAGAGTTGATTTGTAATAATTCTGATACAAATTACTAGTTAGAGAAAAAAGATTAAAGTGCCAGTAATCAATAGGAATTTGTATTGTCAGGTGGGCAAATATAGAGGATTAAAGTGATAAGACACATTTAATAATTTACCTTGAGGTAAAGGGCTACAAATCAACTCAATCTTTTTAGAGCAAATTTTGAACCCTACAAATTAACTCCTTTTGAGATGGTGGGAGTACCATATAAAAAATAAATATATGAAAAGTCGACGATGAACATAAATAATTAGATTTGAGTAAAATCCATAATTATCTATCTTATTTGTATACAAACAAAATATAGAGCCATATCACTTTCTCGTCATTTTGTTGAAGAAAAAGCCGATACACCAGAATAACTGAGGGAGATAAAATTCTAGCCGATAACATAGATATCAAGGGGTTGATAGGAGAGAAAAATAGGGAAAGGGGAGAGAGATAGAGAGAAATAGGGGCTAGACTTACTGGAGACGAAGGAATGCAAGCCACTAGAAACTAACCTAACGGTCACATGTATATGTTATAAGCTCACCTCATATCAAACGGCTATGAATGATAGATTTGATCTTGATTCAAGTGGTTGAGAAGCATATATACGAGATGTTTAATTTCGACGTTTTTAACTTTATAATTTAATATTAACAAAATTTTCTTATATGCTCAAAAAACTTTGCAAGCTCTAGAAGGAAAAAACTAATGGGATGTCCTATCGGTAAATGAACTATACAATATTCTCTATAACATGAGATATTTTTCGCAAACAAGCGGACTAGATGTTAGCTCTTAATCACCATTGAATAGAGACTAAATTATAGGAAGTGAGAATAAAATAAGTGAGATTGAGCAAGATGCAGACTTGCTATTATTGGACGAACAAGAAAAATTCTGATAGTGTGTGTTTGTATGAATAGATAGAAATACACATTATCAACTTACAAATATATAATTATTTGTTATAATTTTAAGTAATTTTATTAGATAAAATCTAGCCGCTACGCGGCCTGCTAGTTGTCATGTATGACAAGGTTGTTCTTATCATGATGAAACTACTGGAAAAGGTTATTGTGATTTTCTATCTATTAGTTGACTATGGATATTCTTCATCCCGACATATCGATACGTGAAAAGTACTCCGCCAGAATCCTCGTAGTAGTAAGTCGTGGGTTACAAGCTATCCCTCTCGAAAAGCTAGTTTGAAAGTATGGATTTCATCAATTTTATAAAATTTTGAAAATTTAAATTTTATTTGTCAAATTTGGGATCAAATGATTATGTCTTGTTTGATTTTATTATAAATTAAACTTTTTTACATTGAGAATTGTGTTTTCTCAATAAGCTAGCACATAAGTATAAGAGAAAGATGATATAGTTATTTTAGAAAAAAATCTAACTATCAATTTACATTCAACTAACGAAATGGATATGTATGGGATCAAAATGAAACTCAAGTACATGTATAAGATGAGATAAAATTGAAGGGCATATGAATTGAGCGAAAACATGAGCAGGTAAAGAATTTTTCTCGTTTAACTAACAGAACCAACTTTAAACCAGGCGAATTAAACATCAAGCCTTTTGATCTTTTTTGAACATATACATCTTTTGGCTTAATCAAACTCGATGTTGGTTCTCTGTTTGTGTAACTCATACTGAAAAGTTCGGATCTCCCAAGGATTAGCAGAACCAAAGTTACGTTCTCATAAGTAAGACGAAATGCTTTAAATACTAACGTGCCTTGCTGTCTCTAACAGCGGGAAAGTTAATTTATTCACCAAAAACATTAACAAACCTATCTACTACATTTAATACACACCGCACTACAGGCACAGATGTGAACGTCCTTGAATTTTTGCCCTAACCCTGCAG
This sequence comes from Oryza meyeriana var. granulata, assembly GCA_003991445.1. Classification (NCBI taxonomy): domain Eukaryota; kingdom Viridiplantae; phylum Streptophyta; class Magnoliopsida; order Poales; family Poaceae; genus Oryza; species Oryza meyeriana. Next base: position 9,813 of record RYFJ01002293.1, on the reverse strand, counting down.
AAACACTCAGATGTGAAAGGTGCTTTTCCTTGTGCACCAGACCACTAGTTGATGGCCCAAATGAGAGTGAAGAAATAAGCAAAACATGAGGGCAAAAAGCTATCTATCTAAAACTAACAAGGTCATACTAAATACATCTAAGAAAAAAACATTTTTTATTTCATGAAAAATACAAACGCACACACTCACAAGTTCGGCCCCCAAAGACACGCTAAAAAGACAAAGCCCGATGATAAATCACTAATTTCACTAAATTTCTACTGAAAACATCCTTTGCGCATATGTAATATCATGAAAGTTAGATTTGACCTTCAATCGTTTCGCCTACAGCTGATTATAAGCTGTAACGCTTATCAGTGACAAAAATTAATTTATAGGTAAAACTTTTATATATGTGTTCATAGTGATTTAAAAGCAAATGTTGGAAATTAAACTATGATGAGAAAAAAAACCCCAAATCCAACTCCAAAATTAAGTTTTAAAACTCAAATTTTGACAATGGCTTATAAGCTAGAATGTAAATGATGGGCGGTATTATTTGACTGGTGCCTTAAGTCAAACTTACACAGTAAAACACGTGCCCTAGTCATGCACGCATAATATATAAAGGAGTAAAGTGCACTGTTGGTCACTAAATTTGTATGTGGGTGCCATCTAATCCCTCGTACTCTCAAAATGCATTTCTATCTCCCTAATCATGTTTTGGCGTCCATTAGTAGTCTAAACAGACCCTGACATGCTCCGCCTACTTACGTGGCATATAGAGGCATACAAGGGGTAGAGAGGGTAGGGGTCGGCGGGTGGAGCGTATCAAGGTCCGTTTGGATTACTAATAGATGTCAAAGTAAGATTACGGATATAAAAATTCATTAAGAGAGTATGAAAACCTAGAAAATACACCTATACAAGTTTAAAGACCGGACATACACTTTACTTTATATAAAACAACTTAAGCATAACTGTACTACAGTGTTGTGGGCTTATATTTTCATAATGGTACGTAGGGATCCATCAAAAGTACAATTTTTTTACACGCTATACAAATTTCTAACCCTTGCGCAACGACGAGAAAACGTTGCAATAGGCCCAATTTGGTTGCAAAAGGTAGTTCTTGTCACCAAATCGCGTTCGTTGCCAATGGTTGCAAAAAGTCACGTTGCAATAAGAACTTGCAACCGTTGCTAATTTGGTGTTGCAAGAGTTAGCTTTTCTTACAACCATAGCTGTCCGTTGCCAAGCATGGTAATAGGACGTTATCGTAACATTCACTGGCGTGGTAATACGAGCACTTGCCACGCTCGTCTTCGTAGCAACAGGTGGTAAATGCAACGAGCGATAGCATAGCAATAGAATTTTGTTGCCACGCTAGAATTTTGTTGCCTAAGGTGTTGTTGCCATGACCGTTATGCCGTGGCAAGTAAACCATTTGCCACGCAATTTTATTCGTTGCGAGAGAGTATACATTATTGCCACGATCGCTGTGGCGTGGTAAAAGTATCATTTGCCACGCAATTTTATTCGTTGCGGGAGATTAATTATTATTGCAACAATAGTAATATCGTGGCAATACTATTATTTACAACGTAAATAAGTCTGTTACCATAGAGCATATTGCCACGTATTGCGGCTCGTAGGCATAGTTTTTATTGCAACGCTAGTAACATTTAATTTTGGTTTAATAAATCATCATTGCAAATCAATAAACCATAACAAAAGCAATTGCACTCACATATATTAATTATAATCAATCATTCAATATGTTGCCAAACCATAGAAATAGTAGCTAAAATCATAAACGAGTGTATAGTTCACTCATTATTTGACAACTTTTTAAAAACTTCCTAACATCTATGCAGCACTCGAGAGTTTCCTAGCAGCCCAATATGTCGCCTCGGCTATGTTCTCGCTTGATTATGAGCCTCCCACTGAAACCTTATCCACCTACTGTCAAAAGAATAAGATTGGGATATTAGAATAATATTAAGTTTACTAATTCTTGCACAAAATGTAACAAGATTCAGATATAACATGGTTCTAATTAATCAAAACTATGGAAACAGTGATGTACATCTAATCAGTTTGCTATCAAATTCTCTGAATTTTTAAGGCAGCAGCAGTACAGTTGATTAGAAAAATCATAACTAGAGTTCTAGACAACAAAAAATTATATTCTTTAACAATACGGAAAACCCATGAAATTCTCTACATCTTTCTAGTTATTTATTAAATAAGATTCTGCAGTTATCATGGTCGAAAAACATAAACGCCCACTGCTGTTCAGAGAAAGGTCAAAACCTGACCGGCTACTTACAAAATTCATAACTCCTAATTCTCCAGGGCTAAAATCATGACCTTTCACGACGACAAACATCTCTAAACCCTCTACAACTTTGGTATTATCAAGTATCACAAAAAAGGTAAATTACTACTCGGAACAATTCACCCAATCAAAACTGCAAAAGCTACAGTTTCAGCACGTATGTTAAATGTATTTCCTACATTTCCTAGTTCTACAAGGAAGGTCACGATATTAGAACAATATTAAGTTTACTAATTCTTGCACAAAATGTAAAGAGATTCAGATATAACATAGTTCTAATTAATCAAAACTATGGAAACAGTTGTGTACATATAATCAGTTTGCTATCAAATTCTCTGAATTTTTAAGACAGCAGCAATACAGTTGATTAAAAAAATCATAACTAGAGTTCTAGACAACGAAAATTTATATTTTTTTACAATACAGAAATCCCATGAAATTCTCTACATCTTTCTAGTTATTTGTTAAATAAGATTCTGCAGTTATTATGGTCGAAAAACACAAACGCCCACTGCTGTTCAGAGCAAGGTCAAAACCTGACCGGCTACTTACAAAATTCATAACTCCCAATTCTCCAGGGCTAAAATCATGACCTTTCATGATGACAAACATCTCTAAACCCTCTACAACTTTGGTATTATCAAGTATCACAGAAAAGGTACATTACTACTCAGAACAATTCACCCAATCAAAACTGCACAAGCTGCAGTTTTCAGCACTTATGTTAAATGTATTTTCTACATTTCCTAGTTCTACGAGGAAAGTCACATTTGATAAAATTTCAGCAAATGATGCAAGAATTTAGATTCCAATTAGCTGATAACATATTGCAGTAGTTACCTTTCTTCTTTTGGGATTATTTCTTATTCTATTCATCAGCTGCTGTGAAGTGATATATGTCTTCGGTGCAGCCACATTTGCAGTGTTTTCGTTGAAAAGACTTTTGCTGAGAGCTGCAGTACTTTTACTGGAGCGAGTAGGTGCTGGTGCATCTTTTTGTACGGTGACAACGCTTTCAGGCTGTGTCGGAGGATGAAACCTCGACGGCGGGAAGTCGGGAGACCCCCCTTTTGAGATTCGGCCAGGGGAGTGGTTCTCAGGTGTACGAGGCGTTGGAGAAGACGAGAAACAGTGGCACACAGAGGAGGCAGGAGGATTTATACAGGTTCGGGCCGCCGGAGCGTAATACCCTACTCCTGTGTGTATGGCTAGGTGGGAGAATGAATACGGTTACAAAGTGAGCTCAGCCGGAGCTGAGGAAGAAGAACAGTCGTCTGAGAATGAGATAGAGTCGGGGAGCCCGGGGTCTAGTCAGAGTCGAGCTCGAGTTCCTAATGACTCAAGCTTTGCTTGCCCCTCGGTTCGGTGGCTTGGATCTCCTTTATAGATTAGGGGAGTCCACAGTGCCAGAATACAGAGAGCAGAGCGTTTTCGGCGAGCTCTCCTGTGCACACGTTTGCCTACGACGCCCATGCGGAGCTGTTGCTGCTGTGGGCGCGTGGAGCACCTGCATGCCAGCAGCGCCCGTGCGCCACGCCTGGAGGAGCCCCTGTCGGGTGCTGCGGGCGGCTGGTCTGGTCGCCTGGTTGCCACACACGCCGGAGGCGGCCGCGCGCCCTGGGGCCCGGAGGGGGCGCTTCCGGGCGACAGCGGCGCGTCCGGCGCGCGGGGACGAGCACCCGGGGCCGCGGGCGAGCATCCGGCACGGACGACGGCGGGAGACACGCCTCCCTGCCAGGCCGCCGGTCCGTGCAGGGATATGCCCCCCGGAGGAGCCGATGTGGCCGGAGATCCACGCGTCCCGCAGGCTGTGGACCCCCCAGTCCCATTTCGCCGACGTGGCCCCTGGCCCTGTTGCTCGGCCGGGATCCACTCCGCAGGAACAGGGCATGTCTTGAAGAAACGAGGGGACGCTGGGTCCGACCTGGTTCGCCATGTACTGACGTAGCTTGACGATTTGTTGACTTTAGATGCGATCCGTACCCGGCACCCGGGCTGAAAATATGGAACGAAGTTGTTGAGGAAGGCCAGCGGCAGCGGTCGCGATGGCGCTGCGGGCAGCTTGCCGCCCGTACTGTCGCCACCGAGTTCTTCGTGGCGACCGCTGTCCGGAGGCACGAGGCAAGCAGAGAGGTGCGTCGTCCGATTGAAGGGCGCCACCGAATCCGCCGCCAACGAGTTCTCCCGCGCCTGACCCGAGAGGGAGGCATGGGAGAAGGAAACGCTCTCCTGGGGAGAATGCATACGGGCCCAAGAGGCCGGGCTCGCGTCCCGGGGGTGTGAGTTCGCCGTGGGCGAGGAAGTCGCGGTAGTTCGCGAGGAAGTCGCGGTAGTTCGCGAGGAAAACGCGGGAGGCCGTGGTCGAGTCCGCTGCCCCGGAGGCAGGGTTCTTCGACCGCGGCGACCATCTTGTAGAGCTGATGCTTGACGAAGAGGTTGAGGAAGACGCCGGTTTCCTTCTGACGCCATGCGTGGGCGCCTTCGGGGCCCGGGGGCCCTCCATGCCCCCGGGCGCCCTTCTTCTGTCGTCGTCTGGGGTCCGGTCCGAAGGAGGCTAGCGACCTCTCCCCGTGCGACGGCGTCTCCGGGTCCGCTCGTGCTTGCGCTCTGGTTTTGCCTGTCTTGTACAAGGGAGACATTTGTATATGTATATGATTATGTTTATATTTTCGTACCTTGGTTTATTGTGTCGCCTGCTCCGGGATTTCAGCCAGTTGACTCGGAAGGTCCGATCCGTGAGGGGACGGTCCGAATTTAAGCATTCGGTCGGGATGTCTTGGGGCAACCGCTAGACCGGTCACCGGTCCCGATCCGCTCCCGCCACGTGGGGGATGTTCCGGGGTTGGCCCCGTAGACGCTGCATAGGTTACGTACGGCCCAAGTGTTAAGCTCGTGCCCTTTGGCTCGCCGGGAGCCTCTCGGAGACCGACCTCGACCGGGCACGGGGTCGCCAGGTAGCGAAACACCCGGCACTTGGCGGTGGCTGGGGAGGAGCTTGGCCGGCCGGGCACCGCTGCCCGCCCGGGAATCTAAGCTGGCCCGACTGGGGGGCGCTGCCCGAGACCCGGGGCATCGACAGTGTCCGTGGCGCGGTCCACGACCCGATCACCAGGCCACGGTAACCGGGGCGGCACTGACCCAGCAGCCCATATGCGCGGCTTCGGCAAATCCCATTTGCTCCCGGGGCCGAGGAGAGCGAAACGCGTGGTCGTAGAAAAGAGAAAAGATAGATAGCCGGACAAGCGTAAAGTTGAATGAGGTGCGTATCTGGATGTTGACGAGCATGGTGTGGTTGCGCGGGTACGACCTCGGGGCCGGGAGCACTGTCAGCTCTAAGCTGGGCCTGAGGACCGCCCGGAGACGGAAACGCCTTCCTGGGCATACTCGCTATCGGGCCCCAGTCCTGGGAACCGGCTGCGCGGGCACGACTCGGGGTAGAGGTTACTGCCAGCTCTATGCTCGCCTGGGGACCTCTCGGAGATGGTGCGCTCGCCTTCCCACTTAGCGCCCCGGGTCCCGGGGCCTTTTTGGGTGCTGTACGCAAGCACCCTTCTTAACCTTCCGGGGGAGATCTGGTCTGCACACGATGGACGTGAGAGTATATGGCTCGTCCCCTTGTCCACTCCATGCTACGAGCCGTGGGGTCAACCACCTCCCGAAGGCACCTCTCCGGTCGCGACCGTGCAGAGGAGAGGGTTACGCACAAAGCATTTCGCCCCCATCCTCCGGAAAGGACCGGTCCGAAGCTAGCCAGGCAGGGCGTCGGAGCCGCAGGAGCGCGGGGTCGACGATGCCCTGGACCTAGCACGTGGGGGCTCGATCACTCGTCGGCAAGGGACTGATGATAATGCGCAGACCCCAACCGGCACGGCGCGGCCCGGGTATGCCCCAAAGGGATGGGGCCCCCGCGAAAGGATAAAGGGCAAGACTAAAGAGGATATTGAAAAAAGCTGTTTATATGAAATGTACACATATGGGGGGCCCCCGGCCAGTCGTTGAGTTTTGAGAGGAACCGACGCTGGCCCGAGCTCCCTGCAACTTACGGGATATGTTTATGGATAAAACTTGCGAAGATGTTCGATATTCCAGGGATTGGGAAGCGGGGGTCCCATCCTCCTGGCCCAGTCTTACGGAGCCCGGTCGGGAGACACTGATCACCAGGAAGGGGCCTTCCCACATGGGGGGGAAAGCTTATTCTTTCCGGCACGTGTAAGGACGGCGGAGATAGGTCCCCGACCTGAGATGATCGGGCCGAACTTACGCTGGTGATAGCGCTTAAGGCTCTGCTGGTAACGTGCGATCTCGGAGCGAGGCGCGTCGTCTTCGCTCCTCGAGGAAGTCGAGGTTGTCGAGCTGCATGTTGTCGTGGTCGATGTTGTCCGCTGTAGCGCTGTACCCGGGGGGAGCCGAAGGTGAGTTCTGACGGCAGAACGGCCTCGGCCCATATACCAGGAAGAACGGGGTCTCCCCGGTCGCCCGGCTCGGTGTGGTACGATTGGCCCACAAGACCGCTGGGAGCTCGTTCGATCCACTTGACGCGTGTTTCTTGAGGTCGTTGTAGGACCTTGTCTTGAGGCCCCGTAGGATCTCAGCGTTTGCCTCTCGCCTGCCCATGTGCTGGCAGGGTGGGCAGGGGAGGCGAAGCAGAGCTTGATGCCGATGTCGGAGCAGTATTCGCCGAAGAGCTCGCTCGTGACTGCGTGCTGTTGTCGGTGATAATGCGGTTGGGGATCCGAAGCGGCTGGTGATTCCCCGGATAAACTTGAGCCTGAGTGCTTGTCGATGTCGATTACGGGAACGCCTCCGGCCACTTCGTGAACTTGTCGATGGCGACATAGAGGTGCCGATAACCGACTGCCGGGGAAAGGGGCCGGGATATCGAGTCCCCAGACCGCGAAGGGCCAGGACAGGGGGATCATCTGGAGTGCTTGCGCCGGCTGGTGGCTCTGTTTGGCATGAAACTGGCACGCGCGGGCAACGCTGGACGAGGTCGAACGCGTCCTGCAAGGCTGTGGGCCAATAAAATCCTGCCGGAAAGCCTACCGACCAGGGATCGAAATGCGGCGTGACTGCAACTCCCTTCGTGGATAGTCGGCGAGGATCTCGACTCCGAGTCGGCGGAACGCACTTGAGCAGGACGCTGTTTGGCGCCCAGCGGTAGAGGTCCCTTCTACCAGGACATAGCGCTTAGACAAGCGAGCGATCCTTTCTGCTTCACGTCGTCTTCATGGAGATGGCTCGAGAAGATATGCCCGATTTCGTCCATCCAGGAAGGCGCGCTGGGTCCGGCCGCGAGGACCAAGTCCTGGGGCCGGGAGCGCGTGTCAGGCTCAGGCCGGGCTTAGGGGTGAGCCCGAGGTCCGGATAAGCGCGGCCGAGGAGGTCTCGAGGGCTTCCTGGAAAATCCCGAGGGGACTGGCGCCGCGAGGAAAGCCAGTTCTTGAGAGCTCGTCGGCGGCTAGGTTGCGACTGCGAGGGACGTGCGAAGCGTGAGCGTCGTCGAAATGGCCGCTCAAGCCTCGCACTTCGTCACGTATCGGGGCCAATTGGGGGTCCAGGTCTTGTACTCCCCGGGAACCTGGTGATGACGAGCTCGAGTCGCCTTGCGCGCATAGCCGTCGACACCCGAGGGCGATCGCGGCCCGGAGGCCGGCAGAAGGCCCTCGTACCAGCCATGTGTGGTGGCCCCGAAGTTGAGGTACGACGAAGCGGAACTCGTCCCCGGCGGGCGATACGAGGACGGATCCGGCCCCGGGCGCGGGGCGGCAAGCCCGCGGCGGGAGCCGTCGGAAGTTCATTATCCAGTGGAGTCGCAGGTCAGGGGCAGCTCGGGAGGGCCGAATTCCGGCGTCCAGTACAGGATTCCGGACTCGCGGCCCCGGGTGTCCATTCCGCTAGAAAATCCCCAAAGGACTTGGCTTTTTCGATGGCCGTGCGCGCTTGGAGCGGAGGTCGAAACTCAGCGAGCTCGACCGCCCACTTAGCACGCCGCCTCCCTCCCGGTTTTATGCAAAATTCTGCACGAGGAGGATGGACTACGAATACCTTTTTTCTGCGCACTGGAAGTAGTTGGCGAAGTTTCCTGGACGCAGAGAACAGCCGTAGAGCATCTTTTGCCGCCCGGGGAATAGCGCGATTTGGCGTCACGGAGTTACCTCGCTGACGAAGTACACCGCTTCTGTTGCGTGTTTTCCCGAAGCCGGCCCGCAAGGGCCGGGGGTCCGGCTCAGCTCCCACGGGAGCGAGCTCTCGCTATGGGAACAGGTATGGGCTGGACATTGGGGCCCCGGGGTGTAATGTTGGGATGTTCCGGGCGCCGCGTTCCGGCTCGCACTCGCCTTGGCGAGGCCCCAGGTTCGGCTCCGCTGTGGCGGGCCCGAGGGTGAATCCCGGGTGGGCCCGCCTGCTGGCAAGGGGCGCCTCGACGACGAGCCGCCGGTACCACTGCGGGGTTGCCGCATGTTTAGAGCAACAAGGCTCGTCTGGTGCCGGGTGCCACGAGGACAGGGGGCTATCAGGTACCTCTTGAGCCATCAAGGGCTTTGATCCGCCTCATCCGTCCAGGCAACTGCCCGGATTTCTGAGAAGTTTGAATTAGGGGGAGGACACGCTCCCCAAGCCCTGGAGATGAACCGACCTAGTGCGGCCACGCACCCGCGTCGCTTCTGGGCCTCCCGTAGCCTCGTCGGGCGCATGCGGTCGTTTGCCGCTGTCTTCTTTCCGGGTTGCCTCAATGCCCGGCTGACACGGGGAACCCGAGGAGCTTGCGGCCGGGACCCCAAGACGCACTGCCGGGTTCAGCTTCATTCCTGTGCATCGAAGGTACTGAACGTCCGCCAATCATGGAGTTAGAGTGCCGGGTATCGACGCGAACTTCCAACACCAAATCGTCGACGTAGGCCTCCATGTTTGCGGACCAAGCGATGCGATTCAAAAGTCACACGGACAGCACGCTGGAAATTGGGAACAAGCATCTTCAACCCAAAAGGCATGCCACATAAACAGTAAGGCCCCCTGGAGGGGTAATAAAAAATTTTCCTCATCCTCCTGCTGCCATTGCGGATCATGGTATCCTGCATAAGCATCAAGGTAGCACAAGAGGTTCACACCCGACCGTTTGAGTCGCTATCTGGTCTGCGAGCAGGGAGGGGGTATGGCTTTGGGGCAAGCCTTGTTGAGGTCGGGTGAGTCTATGCACATCGCAGCTTCCGTTGATTTGGGGACGACGACTGGGTGCCAGCCATTCCGGCCGGACGACCTCCGATGAGCCACCGGCCAGCAGAAGTTTGTCGATCTCCTCTCGGACGAAGCCTGCGTCTGGCCTGTCGTCCGTAACCTTCTGCCGCACCAGGGCCGAGCCCCGCGATGCTCCAAGCGGGCTCAATCACCCCCCTGGGGACCCCGGGGCATGTCCGCACGGTTGCCAGGCGAGACGTCGTTGTTTGAGCCCGGAGGAAGGCGATGAGCGCGCTTTCCTATTTGTCGATCTTTCT
>RYFJ01002292.1:0-42176 GCA_003991445.1 Oryza meyeriana var. granulata | reverse complement strand
CCCCCAGGAGGAGATTCTCTCGAGGATCATATCACCTGAGGCTACTGAAGAGGAAGCCAAGGAGGTCAGCAACTGCTAGAACGCCACAATGCGCCAAGAACAAGGTAAAGTCGCTTTGGAGGCCAAAAGGAGCAAGCTAAGTAGACTCGAGAGTGAAGATGAAGACTTCGGCTTCTTGTGGTGCGGAAGTTCAAGCATTTTCTTCGTCGAGGTGGTTTCGGTAAGGACAAGAAAGGTAGGATGACAAGGGAAGAAGGCAATCAAGGGCATGCTATGAATGCAAGGAGTACGGTATTTCAATCACCGATTGCCCCTAACTCAAGAACAAAGGTGAGCAAGTCGCAGGTTCAAGAAGAAGACCGGGTGTGCTCACATTTGGTGAGGATGGTTTCTCCAATGATGAGGACGACGACAAGGAGAAAGCGATGAAGGTGGGGTTGCACACATTGCTATCAAGTCACCGTCGGCGTTCAACGGAGCGTCTCTTTGACAACTTGAGCGCGACGAGCATTGTGAGCTCACTGTGCCTCATGGCAACAAGGGCGAAGGTAACTCCATATCCAATTTCCTAAATATGATGATGATGATCTTAGTGATGTATGAAGTGAGGATGACATGGATGAGATGCTGCAAGGGTTTTTTAGCAAGCCGGCCATGTTATAATTGAAACAAAGCTTATGAGGCATTGGAGTGTAAAGAAAAGTCCTTGAATAAGAGGACTTGCTCATTTGAGAAGGAAAGAAACCTTGCTAGCAGGAGACTTGGCTAAGGAGAAGGAAAGGATTGAGGATTGACAAAGAGCTCCTCTTTGGTCAATAAACTCATGTCCTAATCTAACAAGCCGTTGTAAATGAACAGCTTCAAGAGAACCTTGTGAATTGAAACGCAAAATCACAAGTCTTGACAGTGCAATTTGACACTCTTTTGAGTAGCCTCCACCTTTCTAATGGGCCACCAATATTCTCCCATGCTTCCACAAGGCAACGGTTTATGCAAAATGCTATAATTATGATTTGGAGCATATGCTACTAACCTTTGAAGCTTTGAGGCGTTCAAAAGAAGGAATTGACTGGGTTGGGTACTTTGGTAAGTTTGGATATTTGAAAATATTTCAATCACAAGGATGGCCTCTACAACTCTCTACCCCACCCTAACAGATAAGAACGCTTATGGTCTTGGCTTTCTCTCCTCAATGAAAGTAGACCATTCAGAAGGACGCATCGCTCAATGGGAAGCAATGCCTGAAGTTCGTGAAAGAAGATGTTCGTATTCGCAAGCCGAGTAGGTAAAAAGTTCCTCAGTGCAGTCGGGTGGGTCGGAGCTCCGACCATAGGGCCGGAGGTTCAGCCAAGTTCTCGCCAGGCCGAGAAGGCGGTCGGAAGGTTCCAGCCTGTTTTTCTCAGGTAGACCGAGAGTTGTCTGGTAGGAAGCTCCGATCAAAATGGGTAGGAGGTTCCGACGCAGCCAACCCAGACAGACATAGGAGGATGGTAGGAGGCTTCCCGACCAAAGTGGTAGGAGGCTCCGACTCAGAAAAACTGTACTATGAGTTATATTGAGATTACAAGACACGCGGGGTAAAGTTGATTGCTCTTTCCATTGGTGAATTGCTATGATGAGTACATGGCTTGTGTGTGGTGCCCAAGGCGCTTGTGAACTAATGTTAAAGGACCAAACTTGACAAAGTTTGGGTACCTAAATCCCAGCTTGAATTTCTTTTAATAGGCATACTCTCCGGGTGGATTCGAGTTTGGGTTGTTGATAGCGGATGCACCAACCACATTGAGGGAGAGAGGAGTATGTTTGCAACTCTTGACGGATGGAGGAGATGCAGAAATATTGTCTTTGGAGATGAGGTAAGGGAAGATAATGGGTCTTAGGTAAAATTGCCATCTCCAACAATCTTCTCCCTCTAATATTTCTTTCTGTCGAAAGTCCTTAAGCTTACTAATTTTACTATTGGTTGTCTCAATTGTGCAAATTAGGCTATAATTGCTTGTTTACCGACGAAAATGTTAACCGTTTTAGAAGAGATGATAATTCCATCGCATTCAGGGGAAGGTTGAAGGGAGATCTTTATCTAGTGGATTGAATACCTAGATAAGTGAACCCGGTAGGCTTGCTTGATTGCAAACTCCTCTAATGAGGTGGCTTTGACTATCTAATGGCTAGGCGCCATGCGGGGATGAGGTAATTTATAAATCTTCTAAAGGGGAACATCGCTCAGATCTATCTTAACGTCTTCTTTTGAGAAAGACCGTGTGTGTAGCGCGTGTAAGCGGGAAACAAGTTGGGAACCACATCCCGTGAAAGCATCATGACTACCTCAAGGCCATTGGAACTACTTCACATGGATCTTTTTGGTGCCTGTGGCCTATCTAAGCATCGCAGGTAACAAATATGGGTCGGATTGGGTTGATGATTGTTTCTCGCTTCCACTTGGGTGTTCTTTTGCAGATAAGAGTGAAAACCAAGAATTTTTCCAAAAAATTCGTAAAACGAGCCAAACGACGTTTCGAGGCTCACATCAAAGAAAGTTAGGAAGCGACAATTGGGGAGTTCAAGAATACTCAAGTGGAGGAATTCCCTTGAGATGAGGGGATTAAGCACGAAGTTGCTCCATCCATACGATCACCTCAAAATGAGTGGTGGAGAGGAAGGACGCGATCTCTTGTCGAGATGGCAAGGACTATGCTAGATGAATACAAGACCCCGGGACATCTTTTTGGGTGGAGGCGGTGAACACCGCGTGTCACCGCTAAATCGCCTCTACCTCCACAAAACTTCTAAAAAAGACAGCATATGAAACTCCTCCCGGTAACAAACCTCAATGTCTCTCTATCTTTCGTGTTTTTTAGTTGCAATGTTTTTTTTGAGTAGAGACCTCGCTTATCCAAGTTGTGCTCCAAAGTGATGAAAGTTCTACTTGGATATGAAGTCAAATGCCCACCACCTATCGTGTTTTAACACAAGTCTCCGGAATTGTTGAAACCACGAGAGATGTGATATTTGATGAAACTAACGGCTCCCAAGTGGAGCAAGTTGAGCTTGAGAATGCTAGGTGAAGGAGTCATGGGACCACGACATCGAGAAAAGGCAATTGGAGAGGTGAGGCCGCTAGAAGAATCGAAAGGAGCAAAAGAGACACCGAACAAGCTCCTCCACTGCAAGCGGCGCTCCAGCACATAGAGTTGATCAAGAGGATGATCTACAGGCGAGTGGATGGGATCGATGCCTGAGGGCACTAGTGAGGCAAGAGAACCGTGCGAGCTCACAAGTCCCCTGCGTGCAGCATCCAAGAATTCAACCACACCGTGCAAAGAGATCATCCTCGTTCGACAAACATTCTTTGGTGATATCCAAAGAGGGGTAATCATCTTTCTCTCTTTTGCTCTGGTACAGCTAACTTTTGTGAGAATTAGTCTTTTGTCTCGTCTTTGGGAGCCATTAGGGTGGAAGGACGCATTTGGTGATCCGGATTGGGTGGATGGCCACGAAGAAGAAGTTGAACTACTTCACCCAAATAAGTATAGTCATTAGTAGAGAGGACCGCAGCAAACATCATCGGCACCAAATGGGTCTTCCGCAACAAGCAAGATGAAATGGAAGTAGTTACTTCGCAGCAAAGCAGGTTAGTGGCTCAAAGGGTTACTCAAAGTCGCGGCTTGACTCGTGAAACCTGTTGCGCCGATTGCTACCTTGAGTCCATTTTCGAATTTTATTAGCTTATACCAGCTAACCATAATTTTCAAACTTTATCAATGGACGTCAAGAGTGGCGTTTCTTAATGGACCAATTATGAGTTTGGTATATGTGGAGGCAACGGCGCCCGGGTTGAAGATCCCCAACTCCAAATCATGTCTACAAGCTTCACAGCGCTCTACGGGCTCTAAGCAAGCCCTAGAGCTTGGTATGAATGTTTCGCGATTTTTTATTGAAAAATGGCTTTGAAATAGGCAAAGCATGACACTACTCTTCTTCACTAAGAAATTCAGAATGATTTATTTGTGTGCCAAATTTATGGTCGATGACAATTTTGGGCTTTCTACTAATCTCTCTTTTAGTGAAGAGTTTAGAAGATCATGACTAGGAGGTTCGGATGTTCGATGTGGGGAGCTCACTTTCTTCCATCGGGCTTTCAAGTCAAGCAAAAAAGGATGGAACTTTTATCTCGTAATCCAAGTATGCTCAAGACATCCTCATGAATGTTCGAGATGGAGGGAGCCAAGCCCAATCGACTCCAATGCCAAACAAATGGCATCTCGACCTCCGCGCGAAACAGGGGCAAACCGGTGGATCAAAAGGATATCGCTCCATGATTGGATTTTTCTTTACCTTGTGCATCTAGACGCGGATATTGTGCTTAGTGTGTTGGGTGGTTGCTCGCTTTCAAGCGGGACCGGCCTAAAGAATGCCATCTTATTGCCGTAAGAGAATTTTAAAGACCATATTTGGTGGGGCACACTCCTAATTTCGGGTCTTTGGTACCGGCTAAGGGTTGTGATTTTGAGCTAATTTGAATATTCCGAATTCTCGATTATGCCGGGTGTAAGGTTTTGACCGCAAGAGGCACAACGGAGACTTGTCAATTCCTTGGACTGGTCCTCCTAGTTTCTTGGGCCTCGCAAGAAGCAAACTCCATGCTCTATCCACTGCGAGGTGGAGTCACTGCCGACGGCTTCGCGTTGTGCTCAACTCCTTTGGATGGAAAAACTCTCAAGACTATGGCTCAAAATGACCACAACTACTCTCTTTGTGACAATGAGAGGCGCCATCAAAATAGCCAATAATCTCGTCGCAACACTAAAGAACCAAACACATTGACATGACGCCACCACTTCTTGAGAGACAGCCAGCCAATGGAGAATTAACGCCATTACCCATGTGAGAACCGAACACAACTTGTCGATATCTTCACCAAGCTCTTGGATGAGAAGAGGTTTTGCGAGCTTAGAAGTGAGCTCAATATCTTAGATTCTCGAAACATTACATGACTAAATGCTTGACTAATCAATAGTCAAGAATGAGTCAAAAGGATGTCAATCAAAGTGAGCTTCTGTGTTTTTAAGGCCTCTTCTTATGTAGAAAATGGTCTCAGCACATGGAACGAAGCTCCAACATTTCCAAACTCATTTTCTCAAATATTTGCGAAATCCTTGTGTGATAGTTTTTTACATTGTTAAAAATTTGGTTCTTTTCATTGTTGATCTTCATTTGTGACCATTGTTATGTACTTATTGATTGCTGCTGGTCACATATGGGTTAACGGGAAATCATGTCCACCTCCTTTTGGCCAAAATACCTTGTTTACCTGTTCCTAGAAAGTTCTGGTCGGAGGTTCTAGCCTATGGGCTGGATGCTCCGATCCCACTTCAAAAAAAAAAAAAATCTGGCCGGAAGCTCCGGCCTCCTGCAGCCCAGAGGTTCCGACCCTCCATCGGTTTTTACCCCCTGTGAGCAGTTGGGAGCTCTTCTCTCTCCTCATTTCATTCTCTCTCAGCCCTATCTCTCCCATTCCCCATTTGGGCGATTTTCAACTCCAACCAACAAAAATCCTCGGGCATTCACGTTTCCCTCCTCCTTGGTGGTCGGAAACTCCGTCCCGTCGATGTTTTTGTGCTTCCTCATCTTAAGGTATTGATTTCGATCTCTTCTCTTAGGTTTTCATATTTTTTGACCCGATCTCACAATATGTGAACCTAGGACTAGTTTCCCTTGGTGGAAAACCTTCCTACACATCCCTAGAATATCAATCTATAGTTTTGGATAAAATGCACTGGCTAGTTTTGTAGATCAAGTCGCAGCCATGTGTCGGTCGGAGGTTCCGGTCCTTATGGCCGGAGGTTCCGACCAGCACTCTCGGCCTGGTCGAGAGGACTGGCCGGAGGCTCCGGCCCCTTGGTCGGACCCTCTAACCGGCTATTTCTGCTAGCCTATGCAACCTTGGCTCTTCCAATATTTCCTTGAACTCAGTACTTTCTTTGATTCCATGGTTATTTTTCAGTGTCAATGGCTCGTGAGAAGCGTCAAAAGGCTAGACAAGATGGCTCCACATCCGATACCCAAAGTGACCAAGACTCGCCTCCTAGATGGGCTGACAAGGGAAAGGGACTGGCTCGAGCTAGCAGCAGCAGGAGGGCAGGCGGAGGCAAGAGGGCCGCTACACAGCCTCCATCTACAAGACAGACTCGCAGCTCTGCCTTGGTTATTCGGGATTTGGATGCACCACCACCACCGCCACCAAGGCATGGTGGATCTCGCAGTGGTGGCACTCACAGCTCTGGCCGTGGGACTTTCGATGACCCAATCCGAGTGATGAAGCACAGAGCTGTCAGCACTACTCCATTTGGCCACATTGGCAGACAACGTTCAATTATCTACACGATGTGGCAAGAGGCGGCAGAGACAGGAAGCTGAACCCTGACACCCTTCCTCAGGAGTTGGCAGATTCTCGCTTTGTCACCGCCGTCCAGGTAGACTGGTACAACTCAGTCTTCATGAGTCGACCCAAGCCGGTCGTGGAAATGAAGTATATAGACTGGGAGTACATGCAGCGCCAGAAGGACCGGATCTTTAAGGATGTAATCAAGCTTTGCCTGGACAAGGATATTGGAGATATTATGGGGTTGCAGTATGACTGGAGTGAGAAGGTCATCGGTCAGTTTTATGCGACCGTGTTCTCTGAGGAGAGCCCACAACATGAGTATCAGATGAGATGGCGCACTCAGGGTGTGGAGTATACAGTTACTATCTCTCAGTTCGCAGCCATCTTGGGATTGAACCCTGAGGATCTGAACCGGCCTAACCTGCACAGTGAGAAGACACTGCCCGTTCAGAGGACCATATTTCTCTATGCCGATGGGGCACCTAGAAACTGCATGGGCACCACCAAGGGTCTTTTTCCCCCTTACAAGATTCTTTTGAACATGATTAGGGCCACTCTATCTCCTAAGGCTGGTGATGCCACAGCTCTTCCCGCTCGCCACTACACTTTGCTTGCCAGGCTGAGGAGAAATCAGCCTCCTGTCAGTGTGATGAAGTACATTTGGTTTGAGATCTTCAACATTGTGGTGGAGCCCAAAAGAGGATACGCCTATACTCCATACATTATGAAGATGATAGAGGACGTGTCTAGACTTGTGTTTGAGAAAGAGGTGAAGCACAAGGCTTACCGTCCACCAGCTCCGCTGGCAGCAAAAGTTTTCCTTTGCTACTTCTCGGCCTGGCTCTTCTTCTCAGTCTTCCGAGTCGCCTATCAGGAAGGCACTCAAGGCCATCTTCAACATTTGCACCAAGACTACTGTGAAAATAAAGAAGATGGAGTGCCGGTAGAAGGAGATGTTGAGGGATGCCGGCAAGACAGTCTCAGATGATTCTTCTGACGAGGTCTTTGAGGACCCTTTTGCCGCCTATGAGACTGCTCAGCACATTGCTAGTGGGGCCGGCTCTTCCAGAAGACCATTTGAAGATTCTGAGTCTGAGGCTGCTTCTGAGGAAGACACAGAGGAGGACACATATCATGATAACAATGGGAAGAATGATGAGGAGGATGGGGACAGCAGTGAGGAAAAAGGGGATGAGGATGATGAGCCTATCGCAGCCCCTCCACCAGTACAGCCTGACTTTGTGCCAGATGTTCCTCTCTTCCAGGCTGGCTTTACACATGTTGCTCCCTCTTTTCCGCCAGTCTACGAATTTCCTCCCATCATTGAGAGAGATGATGACACCGCTAGTGGCAATACAGAGGTTATTGCCCCAGATGATGAGACTGGCATTGCAGGCAACACAGCGTCCGGCAACACTGAGATCATCCCCTCCGACGACAATTGAGTCCTTTCTTCCCCTGTTTTTTTCTCTCTTTTTGGTGCTTTGATGCCAAAGGGGGAGAAAATTCAGAATGAAGGGGCCTCCTCTCACAGTCTTGTTGGCTGTTCAGTAGTGTGGTTGGAACCTCCGACCCTGAGGCCGGAGGTTCCGACCCTCCTCTCCTGTCTTTAGGTTTTCTAGATTTTCTATTGGCCACTGGACATGTCTTGAGATGTAATGAATGTTTAATTATGGTTCTAGTTCAATTTCGTAGTTAAAACTATTCTTGTGATGCCATGCAAAGTGATGTGATGTTATTTCTCATGTTTTGTGTGATTGCCATGCCATATGTATTTGATATTCTATCTATCATGTCACACTTTGTACCCCACGGATGAAAATAAATAAATAAGGCTTTCCATGTTTCTCAAATACTCAATATGCATATATACTTCACTCTCACTAATATATGTATATTTCTAGGGGGAGCAAAATTCATCTACTTTCATTCAAAATAAAATTTATATATTCATTCTGTTGTAAGCTTTAACTGTGTTGTCATCAATCACCAAAAAGGGAGAGATTGAAAGTGCATCTAGCCCCTAAGTGGGTTTTGGTGGATTAATGACAAAGCGGTTAAGGGACTAATGCGTTTATCGAGAATTATACAGAGAATTAGTCCCAGGTTGCTTAGTGTGGTGCATGGAGACCCCCACAAAAACATGACGCAAAACGGCGAAGCGACTCGGAGTTTATTTTAAATTCTTTTGAATTTTCTTTTGGGTCGTAAGTAAACGATACTATCAAGAGGGATTGCAAACGGTGTTCCAAGACCACTCAAGTGCTTAAGATCCAAATAGCTGAGAGTCCATCACTTTGGCACAACGCATACACTTGGGATGGGAAAATTTCAGTGTCAGGGTCAGAGGTTCTGACCCCTAGGGTCGGAGGCTCCGACCAGTCAACTCGGCCAGAACTAAGTGTTAGCCGGAGGTTCCTACCCCTGGGGTCGGAACCTCCGGGCCAAAATCTGTGAGTAACGGCTAAGTGACGTAAGCCATGTCCTATAAAGCCCAAACTTTGATTCTAGCCGTTGTTGAGGCATTCCACTTCATTCCAACTGTTCCCTAGCCTCTCCTAAGGTTCTTTGAGCTCTCTCAACTAGTTCTAGTGCATCCTTTGTGATTCTTGTGAAGATCTAGTGTGAAATTGAGTGAATTTTGTTGAGAAAAGGCTAGGAGGATCTTGTGCACTTGTGGAGGTCGCGGATTGGCTCCTTGGGGCTTATTTTTCTTGGAGGGAAACCTCCTAGATGGTTAGGCGTCTCCCGTGAGCTTCCTTGTGTTGTGAATTGTCCCGGGAAAGTTTGTGAAGGTTAATCTCGCCTCCTCAAGGAAAAGAGGTAAATTCTAGTGGATACCAAGTTTGATCTTTGTGGTCGCTTAGTGAGGAAAGGGGTCAATTGAGACCCGGCTCTTTGGAGCTTCTCAACGGAGACGTAGGATTTTTGTGATCCAAATTTCGGGAAAAAATCCTTGTGTCTCCGTTGTCTTTTCTTGTTATTGCCTTATTTTGTATCTTGTCTTGCTAGAATTTATCTATTGCCCTATTACCTGTATTACACTTGATCTCTGTCAAAATTATCCATTATTGAAGTATCCTGGTAGAGTTAGAACTACAGGGTCGGAACCTCTGGCGTTCTTGGCCGGAACCTCCGACCAGCCCTCTTAGCCAGCCCGTGAGTGCCGGTCGGAACCTCCTACTATTTTGGTCGGAGGTTCCTACCAGTATTTTACCGCTGCATTTGGAGAATTTTTTAGGAACGCCTATTCACCCCCCTCTAGGCGACATCAACGGGCTTTCAGCCCCAATGTCTATGCCAGCTCTTACACTAGGTGCGGGGCCAGCGGAGGTTCCACAGGCGATCCCGATGTACCCGTTCCTACCTAGGTATGCTGCAGTACCCTCTCAGTATGCGCCAGCACTAGCCGGGCTCGGCATGACGCCACTCTATGCCTTGAACAGCTCCCTCACCTCACTGCCACCACCTTATCTCTTTTTACTAGTTTACTATAAGATGGTTTCTGGGCCCTATGTGGGCAACCCCTTTTGTAATGATTAAGTGTTGTAAGAGTTTATGACGATGAATGCAATAGTACCAATTATGTTATGTATGTACCAAACTATAGATCCAGTGATTTGGTATCGAATATATGAGAGGTTTGTGGTCTTCAAAACTGGGGGCCAACAACATGGGCCTCCCATTTTTGTGGGTTTTGTAGATATGATAGAATGTAGCTATATGTCCATCACCCAAACATAACTTGCAGCGAATGGGCCCAACACAATTAACAGTAGAATGGCCCATGTTTAAACAAGGGAACAATTCAAATCTTGAAAATTCAAATATGATCAGGCGGTAAAACAGGATCTGGCCGCATGCCATTTGGATTTTCATTGATCTTCTTCATTCCGGCAATCACCGGCATCGAGCGAGCAACATTGGTCAGGGGAAAAAAATTAAACGTTGGAATACCAACATGACTGGCACATCTTTAGAAGAAGAAGAAAATCCAGGCAGCTGCTGACTCCGCCTAGAGCATCAGCATAAGAATGAGAAGGCAATTTTTGCCGATTAACAAGAATCCATTCACTTTCCTGCTCACCCTCCCACTGAAAAAATTCTTGCTGCCAAGTTAGGTCCGCCATCCCTCCAGAGGAAAAAACGAAGACAGAAATCCTTACAAGAATAAGATTTGGTATGATAGATACATAACTCAACTGACTTCGAACACACCACAAAAGAGAAGCATCGATCCCCAATATGATCCACATATAAATCAGCCAGAGAACCTCCAATTGATGCCCTTAAGGCAAGAGAGACCGAAGAAGAAAGACGAAAGTTGAATCTTGGAATATCCACAACCAAATGGAACGAAGAAGAGCTAAAAGCCTTAGAGAAATGCACCGGAGAAGCAAACCGATGCCAAACATCTTCACGAATGCGATCCCCCGGGGAGAAATCCCATCCCCCCGGTGGATCCGGCGTGACCATTGGCAATAAGCGGAGATCACCATCAGGGTTGCCAGAGCACTCCATCGTGCGTCCCACCCCCTAATACATCAATTTAGATTAGAGCACCAAGATCTTTGCATCTTGACAGATTAAATTATGAAGGAAGGAAGCACTGCATATGTAGGTGTATCCCCATTTATTTCTTTATGTAATTTTTATCTTTTTGCTGACTCCCTCTCCATGAAGCTTTCTTTTGCCGGCAGCACACAGCTCTTCTTCTCTCCCTTTATCTCGATATACTGTTATTTCTTGACTGGTAATTTCTCTTTATTTTTTGCTGAGTTTAAATTTGAGTCAAGCTAAGTATGTTACATGGCCCAAAGTGAAGAACGCTACTTTTCAGTTTAGTAGATGGATTCTAGACTTGTTTTAATGAACCAAAGCAACTGCTGTTGGGCAGAAAAACAATGAAGGCTTAAAAAGGACAAACACAAAACGGGCCATGCAGATCCGTTAAAGGCCCACATACGACCCAAAAACAAATCCTGTGATCTGCACGCGTGGGAGTAGGGGTGAAAACGGATTGGAAACGGTCGGAAACTAGCTATACCATATTTGTTTTCATATTTTTTCAGAATCGAATTCGAAATCGAAAACCTCGGATACAAAAACAGAATCGAATATTATCGGATACAGATACGGAGTGAATACGAATCGGAACGAATACGGTAACAAATATTTATTCGAATATAAAAACCTCTCAAACTGAACTTTACAAACCAACGAAGAGAGACAACTTATTATTTTTTTGTAAAACAATATATCAATATTTCCAAATTTTTAGCTAAACAACATATATAACAAATTTCAACCATCCATATCAACAACACATTACTAATTTCTATGCAAGTATACAATCATATCACCATCTTCGATTTAATCACAAATTTTAGCTATAGTAATTTTAAACGTTTATATCAACAAAAATAGTTTAATCACATGATCAAATTTTTTATCATAAAATAGTTCATCCATGTCACAAATTTCCCGATGCACCTCCCCTCCTCGTCCAGCGCCAGCAGGCTGGACTGCGTGGCGAAGAAGGCGTCGATGTTGGCCAGCTTCTGGTCCACAGTGGCCACCTGCACAGGCCACGACATGACATCCCCGAGCTTTGCTGTCGGACTCATCTGCTCAGCCACCGCGAAAACATCAGATCCAACAACTCCTCAAGAAGCAGAGCAGCAGGACCAGAGAGAAGCAAACCAACCTTGTCGGTGGTGACGATTTGCGACTCGAGGTAGGCGCGGAGGTCGGCGTAGCTGAGGAGGGAGAAGTTCTCGGGCCACTCGCCGGAGAGAATCCCCTCCGGGTACTCGTCGATGGCTGGGCGCAGGTCATCCGGCGCCGCGGCTGCTGCCACCTGACGCCGCGGGGGTTGCACCGCAGCCCGCCACGCCACCCCGCCGTTCTGCGCCATGTTGCGCAACGACGGCGGGACGGGCCGGAGCGCGAGGGCGCCCTGGACAGTGGCGGCGAAAGGCGAGGACGCCATGCGAGGTGGGATGGGTCGTGTGGCATCTCAGCCAGCAGCATAGACCGCGCCGAGCAGGGTACTACAGCCGCCGGTGACAGGCGTTGCTCGGCCGGAGTCACGCCGACGCCTCACTCCGTCGTTGCCACCTCATCGCGAAACCCACCTCGAATCCCCAACACATCAAGCACACTAACCCCAATCCACTACGGCGAGAGCTAGCTCGATGGAGGCATCGTCGCCGATGTCACCGTCATCGTCGCTGCGGCACAGGCTGAGGATGATGGTGTGCTACTGCTTCGGCTCGGGGGCAGCATCGGGGGAACGGCAGAGCGGCAGGGAGAAGCTCAGGTGGAGGCGGCGGGTGGCCACGGGGGAGTTTGGGTACGACCCGCTCAGCTACGCGCTTAACTTTGACGAGAGGGGCGATGACGATGATGTCGACGCCAGCGCGGCTGCCGCCTTTCGGTACAAGAACTTCTCCTCCCAGCTGCCGTCCTCGCCGGTGGCGCTGGCACGGCGGTCGACAGCCATCGCCATCGCATGAACTATGTGCCTGTCTCCCTCCTAACTCTTCCATGTCACTACGAAGTGCGCCGATTAATTTGTCCAGATAGTTTCCGACCGATTCCGAAATCTGCCGGATAATGCCTTTACTGTATTCGTATCCGTATCCGAGAAAAATTATCCGTTTCCGTTTCCGAATCCGAGATTATCCGAGAATTATCCGACCGATCCTATCCGTATTTGAAATTTCGGACGGTTAGCGAATAATATCCGAACTGTTTTCACCCCTACGTGGGAGTTTCGTGTGGAAAGCGTTTCCGCAAGTGAGAAGTTTGGTGCCCTTTCTCCGATGGTAGACACTTGTCTATATGGATCTAATCGTACGATCTAAAATTTCAGTGAAATGAACAAAAATTTCACTCAAGTGATGTATGACAGTCCTAAAAACAAATACACCCACAAAAACTCTGTTCCTTAAGGAAACTATTCTCCTGGTTGTGTTCTCTCTCTTAGGCCTCTTTTGAAACACAGGAAAATCAAAACACAGAAATAGGAAAAATACATGAATCAAGTGACATGTAATCTTAATTCCTATAAGAAGATAAACTATAGAAAAACTTCAAAAAGATATTTGATTGCAACACAAGAAAATCATAGGATTGCAAAAGACAAATGACTGAAAACAACACAAATGATTGAAAACATGAGCTATGACCTCTTAGTTATTTTCCTCCAAAATCTACATAGGATTGTCCATTCCATACAAACTTCAAAGGAACCGATAGGATCCAATCCTTTGCTTCAAAGGCTTTTTTAGAAAATTTTCCTATAGTATTAGAATCCTCCAAATTTTCTATGTTTTTCATGCAAATCAAAGGGGGCATTAGCATTATGGTCCCTGCCAAGACCCAGCTCGTTGCTTCAGCGTTGCATGGAGGTGCTGCAATGACCGGCGAGACAAACAGGTAGCTTGCTGGTGGGTTTTGTAACTTGTCTAACGACCTTGCAACTCGACAACTGTGGGTGGGATAGCATATGTGGCGTGGGGAATGGGAAGCCATCGTGGAGGTGGAAGCATTGTAACTCCCTCTCTTTCCAGCACAGTCACCATTCGCCACCTCCTCCCCTTCTGATCCATATTCCCTATTATTTTCTGCTTAACAGATGAGTAGATGAATCTGCACATTTCCTGAGCTTATAAATGATGTGATTTTTACAAAAACATTCTACATATAAATTTCATAGAATATTATTGGGGAAAATCTCCTGAACCCTCCCTCTTCTCTAGAACCTGTAGGCCAATTTCAAAAGGACATGGATCTCCTAAAGGAAAGCCCTACCCTAGCTTTGGAGGCACAAAGCTGCAAACCTTCTTAAGGAGGCCTCGAACCGTGACAGGAAGCTCCCTTTGATGAAGGTCCTTTCACCTCTGTCGGAGGCCCTGCTCTGAAGGTACTACAAGCCGAAATAGCAGACTAAGGGTGCGTTTGGTTTACAGGCGAGGTTGGATGTGATATGGCTACGTTTTGTTGAATAGGATGATCCATGCTAGTTGTTTGGTTGGATGGATGAGAGTGGATGGAATAATAATAGTAAATTATTAATCAGAAATAAAATAAGTTAATTTTCACTAATCATATCTAATTAATACTAATTAACAACAAAATATACTAACTATCCCTAACTAACACTAATCATGAAATGATAATCACTAATTAACCTAAAACATGCTAATTATTACTAATTAGTTACTAATGATCAATATTAGAGAAATTGGATGAGCTCATCTAGCCAATTTTTCTGGATCCATCCATCCAGCATTTTTGAAGAATATTGCTAGGATAGCCGTCCAATCCATCCCTCACCTGCGAACCAAACATAGTGAAAAACTTGAAGGCCATGTCCTACCCAACCTCATCCATCCAACCAAACACACCCTAAGCAAACACACCCTAAGGGTGGCTCCCCATCCAGTGTCTTCGCATCCCTACCGAATGGCGGAGAAAGCGAAGGTAGGCTTCGGTCCTGTCTCACATCACTGCCCGAGGGAGAGGCCTTCAGGCCTCCCTTAGTGTTGCCACCCCACTTAGAGTGCAAGCGGTATTCAAATGCTTAGGATGGGCTCAACGCGCCCATCCCCGTTCTAGCACATCCAGCCCTGCAAGGGCATTCAATGACGTGACCCAATCTGACACTACATGGATTCCCGACTAGACAATGGCTCAGCGCACTGGTTAGCACAACAAAAAGCCTATATCCCCAGGCCATACAGTAGTTGTTCCATCCAGCAAGTGGATGGATTATGGCCGGCCTAAGGCCCGACTAGCCGCCCACCGTTATTATCCTTGTGCTTTTATCGATTAAGGCTGCCAAGGGGCCCACCGGTCATGACTGAGTAGAGAAATAGATTATCTCATCCCTTTTGGGCATATATGTAATTTGTACATTGGGCATTTGCCCTATATAAATGAAATCTTGGCCATCAAATGAAATCTGGAGAACTCTTTCTATCATCTCCCCTGTGTTGCCGCTCTTCTTCCTAAGCTTGTATTCTCAACCTTCAAGAGTACTCACCACGCTCATTGACATGCAAGATTTTCAACCAACAAATACTATTTTAAATCCATTTTTCAACTTTATAATAGTTAATTTATTCATTTGTACCATCAAATAATTATCATAATCATTCAGGTTATTCAACATTCAGCACAAAAGAACACACCATCGGCCCCCGATTTTGGAAACCGAAAACCTCATGTGTTTTCCGGTACCAATCCTTGGATTAGTAGTTGATATATATATACATAGCTAGTTCATAACATAGATCGAAAGGAAACAAGACTAAAGGGTTATATGCCTTTGATAAAACCGATAGGGCCTTATCTTATCAGATTAATAGCAGCAGAAACCGGAATAGTAGTAGCCCCAAGTGACATGCCACGGCAATCGAACTAGGGTCGCGACCTAGTTCTTGATCAGCACTCTGATCATCCTGTTAAGTATGCAGGTGTAATAGCAATGTTTTCATCTTTCCTGTATGATGTATCCACAATTTGAGCAAGGGTTAGTACTTATGTTCTTTGCGAGCCATCACGGAATATGCAATAACATGCATGGGTATAACAAGGATGGCCGTAGGTTCATTTGCATAAGGCCAAAGTTGCAGTAGTATAATAAAAGATCTAATTTACATTTTCATAAATTGATTTTTTGCACATCTTTGTATCATGGGTTAGAGCCTCATACAAGATGGGATAACCTGATATGTGTCATGCCCGGAAATTTACAAAAAATTTCCAAAAAAAATTTGTGTATTAAATCCTCGTCCAGGAATCAGCCGAAGTACACAAACTGATAATTTGATAAACATAACCAAAATAAAATAAATGTTAAATACTTATAAAAGAGACACTTAGTCCTCATTAAGGAAAAAAATCTACAACGAAACGACGATTTAGCGGAGCTTCAGCACCACACCCACAGGCATCTCAACTGGGGTATAAGCTAGGTCTCTAAGTCCATCTCCTCCATCGCAATCCTTTCTCTTTCTTTGATGATTTTTGTTATGCAAAACTGAGTACCACCCACCGTACTCAACCAGCCACACAAGGAATGCAAAGTAATGCATAGTGGATTCAAAGGAGGCATAATAGGATTCTTTTGCATAAAACAATATTTAAACATTTGCATTTTAAAAAGTGCAAAAAAATTATAATTACTATCATTATTAACCATCACTGAACAACACACCAATGCTGTCCAGGCCCAAACCCTCCATACCTAGAGCTATCAAATTCCCATCCAGTACCATTAAGTCCATATATGATCAGTGTGAGACTAATCACGAAAACATTGCTAGGCTCGCCCATAACCGCGGGCACGGCTATTCGAATAGTTTTACTCTAGCCAGAGGTGTACAAATTTACCCACAAGATACAACCCCACAACATGTTACTATGCGCCTCAATACCGCCACAATATCTCGGAAAGGAGTTGTGACAGGACCCTTTGCATAACACAGCCAACGGAATGGACACCCACAAGCATTCTTTCTCCGGTAGGGGTGATCAGTTACCTAATTATAGGGAGACTACTTGGTGCCCCAAACATATGGACCTATTATCTACCATAGAACTGTGAACTTATTATCTGCCACGAAACCAAACACACCATGGTGCCTCCCGTTGGACATGCTATACTACAAATCCAGTCATTACCCATGTTGACTTGTGGTTGTACAGTAAATGCTTTGCAATAGTAGTTCACGAGCCGGTCCTTAATTGTTGTGAGCATGACCAACACAACCATCATCAATCCAAGTGCTTACAACACACCATTAGTCAAAATTTTTAGTTAAGTTAATAATTAACCAACCACGACCAACCGTCGTGAACTATCATCATTAGACATTAATTAATCTTGAGTGAATCAATAGTTATCCCACATAAAATGATACTAATGTTTCTAAGCATGGCTAAGTAATTATTCTATAAATCTAGCCAAACCATTATGTAAAACATGGCTAGTTAATATTAATTACCCAAGGTAACAAGGTATAGGTAAGCAATAACAATAATGGCCATAATCAAGGATATAGGAATATAATAAACCATAATAATAATGTGACATTCAAAAATGCATTCAATATTAGTGAAACAAATTAGTTTTTGCAATTAGGATCAAAATGCTCAAGGGGATTGTTGTGTGACTTGCCTTGCTTCTTCAATTAGTCTTCTGGAACTCTTCCTCGAACCTTGTGATCCTTCGAGACATCGGAAACTACACGATTACACACAAAATGAGGAAACAAACTAAGAAACCCCAAAAAAATAGTACACAAAAAGTAAATAGACATGTATATCTTGATTTTTGATGAATTTTGAGACTTGAACAACCTCATTCTGAGTTCGTATGAATTAGTTATGAATTTTAGAAGATTTAATCCAATTAAAGCCTACTTAAAAGAATTAAATAGATTTATTGCGTCATCATTAACTATTTTTATTTAGGAAAAGAGAATTGTGACGTCAGCCTTGGAGAGAGGAAAGTCGAGGCTCACTGACTTGCGGGACCCACATGTCATAGAGATAGGGAAGCTGGTCTACGGTGGACTGAGTTCTCACAGAGACGATCACCGAAAACCGATCTTTAAGATTGGATCTAAGGAGATTAGATGGCTAAGATTTATCCCAACCTGAACAAGCCACACAAGCAAACACGCAGACTGGCAGGGTGATGTGGCAAAGGAAGTGGCGATGACAGGGCGGTGACGCGATAGTTCCACGTAGGCAGGACGGCCGGCGGGCACAAGAACCGACGGTTTTGGCAGATGGTGGCGCGACAAAGATGGCGAAGGTACAAGGAGATAGAAAAAATGACTGGCGACGGACGACGACGGGAACAGCTACAGCGTGCTTTTGGTGGCGGAGGCCTTCGGGTCCACGGCGGTGATGGTGTTCTGGCGATCTTCAGTGGCGTGGAGGTGGTGGCTATTGTTCCTCATGTTGTTGTGGTGCTGATGGTGGTGGCAGCGATGACCGGCGATGGTGGAATCAACAGCGACGAGCGGCTGAAGTCCAGCGAAGGCGGCAGAGCGTGATTGGATGCGTCGGCGCTCAGTTTTGTGACCAAGACAACGGCAAGGGCTCATGGGGCTTCGGCAGTAGAAGGAGATCAAGGAGGGTTGCGGCGTGATTTGTATAGCCAAATGAAGAGAAGATCGAGCCGGGAATGACACGGCGATAGCTAGGGTTATCCCGAACTCGCGGAGGTTGATGGGGAGCCATTCTAGATGCGGATTCCGAGCAAAACGTGGGAGAAAAGGAAGAGAGGGGATAGGGATCGAAAACCCTCAACCAATATTGGGGGAAATCGATTGACTCCGGCCGAGGGAGGAAGACGACCCTGACATGTGCCTACATATCAGCGGCTTAAGGCGTATATACAGCTGGGCTGAGGCAACTGGGCCAAGGCGGCCTGGTTGGCTAGACTGCGCGCTTCAAGGAGGAGGGAGGAAAAGATGATGGGCCAGAACCTAGAGGAAGAAGGCCAAGGTTGGGAAAGGAGGGAGAGGAAGGAAATAGGCCAGAATTGGCCTAGAGCTTGAGGAAGGATTTTTTATTTGCTTTCAATTTAAATAATTGCTGAAATGATCTTTGTAGTCTTAAAATTAATTCTTGAGCTTTGAAAAATCCGAGAAAATTCAAGAGGATGTTATTTAACGTGGAGATTTATTAAAAATAAATCCAACCATGATTTATTATGGAAATTTTATTTCCTCCATTTAATTTACTTGCTTAATTTCTTTTCATTTTAATATGAATTCTAGAAATACTTTATTAAATATATTATTAATCCCTGGAAAAATCAGGATGTGACAATATGATCCATAACACCCATCCATGTGAGATCCTCTGATATCGAAGTACCTCAACCATACCCTCCGAAGATCGTTTCGCATCGCCTGCTATAACGCCCAGAAATTCACAACCAGAATTCCGAACATTCTTGTATATTAAATCCCTGTTCAAGAAAGCTAAGGTACACAAATACCAAGTTGTCATACAGAGTATGTCTTACAAATAGAATAAAATTTTCTTACGTAAATGCAGCGGAAAAAGATAAATAAACCTATAAACAACTAAGACACATAGAGGCTTCCAGTCCACAGGCAGCTTGACGGCATATCCAGCCTACTCCTCCTGACGATTTTCGAAGGAGAAGAACTCCATCTCTGAGAGGGGAAAAGGAAGCAAGATTGAGTACTACTCATAGTACTCAACAAGTCACACCCGTAATTATACACAATGCACAAGAGACAAAGATAGGCTCTAAGCTCATTTGCGTAAAAGCATTTGCAAACAGTAGTAGTTCGCAAACGAGTGAAAAGGTTATTGAAGTAAGCAGTATTAATCCATTACTGATCAACGCTACACCACGTTGACCAGGCCCAACCAACCATCCCATCCCTATAGCATATTTTAAGTCAATTTATTAAGGTGAGATTAATTACGGTGAGTCTTGACCAAACGCCCATAACCGCAGGCACGGCTATTCGAATAGCTTTTAACTCTGGCCAGAGGTGTACAATTGTACCCACAAGACACAGCCCTACACACGTTTTCATGTGCCGGCGTGTCACCACGATACCCCGTGAGAGGCTGTGACAGGACTGTTCACGCACTCCTCCCTAATCATCCACACCATGCTGAGGTTGCACCTGCCGACAAGGCACACCATATCGACCAGGCTATCCCCCTTGAGCCACAATGGATCTGGAAGCCGATCAACCTGAACCCGAGCAGATCCAACTCCATCACGCCCATTCTCACCAACAGTGCCTAGGAGAGGGAGAAGCTACGCTA
Source organism: Oryza meyeriana var. granulata (assembly GCA_003991445.1). NCBI lineage: Eukaryota > Viridiplantae > Streptophyta > Magnoliopsida > Poales > Poaceae > Oryza > Oryza meyeriana. The sequence goes on along the minus strand of RYFJ01002292.1, from coordinate 21,949 downwards.
CAAGCCCGGCCGTTGCCCACGCTGGCTTGTGGCATGTACGAATAACTGCTCAAGGGGTTCCCGCGAACCGGTCCTTAATTGCCAAGGGTGCAACCAACAAACCATGCACTCACAGCCCATCATTAGGGTCATATTTGTCACGCCCTAAAAATCACTTTAATTAAAAATTGTTTTTGGGGTAAATTGAAATACAAGAATACGCAAAAAAAAAATTGTTTGAGAAACGTGTTTGAATAAAATTTTGAAATTTCCAATATTAAAAATCCCAAGTTTAAATTTTAAATAAATGCTTGGACGCTTTTATATTCCTGGGGTTTTGGTCGGAATATTTTAAGCGTTTAAGTATTTATGATGATAAAACTCTATGTGTTTCGTGGTGGTATTTATTTCTGGTAAATTCCCCATGATTTAATAAACTCTCTGAAATTTTCTTGGAATTTTCAGAGCTCCAGAATTAATTTTAATAGGACAAAGATCATTTCTATAATTAGATAAATCTATAATAAAATCCCTATCTTTTCTCCTATCCGGGTCACTTCGGTTCAGTCCTTTGAACTCTCCCCGTTCATCGTGAACTCTGACATCCTGTGTCTTCTAGGGTTTCTTGTCGCTCCCGGAACCCTAAAACCTCCTCAACGTTCCAATTCTCAAAATACACCGATATTTCAATCGATCGCATGTTTCCTAAACTATTTCCTCCTCCGTCCTCGACTCCCAAAATATTCCCCATTCCAATATTCTCAAAATTCCCGAAATATTCTTATGCTTTGAGAGTTCCAAAAATTCCGGCGAATTTCCTTGATTCCGAAAAAAATATTTCAGTCCCAAAGGTGTTTCGACGCTTTTGATTTTCCATATATATATATATACGCCAACATTCGCGACCCTCCAAAATTCCAAACAATCTCCCCCCCCCAATTTCCGATATTCCTAATACTTCTTGAAATTCTGAATTTAAATTCTAAATTTAGAATTCCAGAAAAATCCCCAAAATCCCCACCTTTTCTCTTTTCTTTATTTTTCTTCCAATCTTCCGTCTCTCCTTTTATTTTTCTCGAAGTCTGTTTCCTCCCTCTTGTTCATCTCTTCCGTTTCTCTCTCTGCTTAGGCCTGTAGCAAACCGAGCCGCTGCCGTCGCCTGTGCCGCCCCGGCCCTCGGCCTCGCTCGCCCGGCCTGTGCCGCCCCGGCCCCGGCCTGTTCCAGCCCGCGCCGCCCAGGCCTCCGCGCCGAGCTCGCCCGCCGAGTGCCGCCCCGGACTCGGTCCGCTGCCCCGCAACTGCCTGCCGCCGCGTTTTTCGGCACGTCGCGCCACACGCCCCCACGACGCCGCCATAACCGAGCGAGCCGATGTCGCCATCCACTTCCCCACTCCCTCTCCTGTTTTTCCCTCAAAGCCGCCGTCGCCTGTGCCTCCTCGCCACACGCAGCGCCGCCGGCTCTCTGCCGCGCCGTTTCCTGCCCCTGCACGCCGAAGCCGCCGCCCTGCTCCTCGCCCCGGCCGTCACCGCCGGTGCGCCGCCTGCGCCTCCTCCCTGCCGTCGCCGCCGCCCCTCTGCTGCTCCCGTCGCCTGCCTCGGCCGGCCGCGCCTCCAGTCGTCACCGCCGGCGTCTACAGCCCTTTGGGCCGTGCTGCCGCCGCCCGGCTCTGCCCCGAGCCACCGTTGCCGTCGCCTGCTCTCCAACTGACGGTCTCTGCGTCGTCAACCTCGTCGTCGTCTTCTGCGCCTCCAGCCGCCGCCTCCGCTGCTCCTCACTGTCGGACCTGGGTTTGACCCCGAACCCTATGTGTGTACCGTGCTAGTCCCACGATCAATTGCTAGCACACACATTCAACATTGGCATCATAATCCATACATCATAGGTCCAGCTCACAGCGGACCAAACATAAGTCGTACAAGAGTCTAGACTTTAGCGGTTACATAGAGGCCGACCGGCCAAATAGAACAGCAAATTAACAAAGAGTTCAACAGCGGAAACAAGATAATAGAGGCATCAAAAACCAGCAAGTATGCCTCTGCCCGCCCACAGGCAACCAACCGGTAAGCCCTAGTAAGCACCGTCGTCGTCGTCTCCAAAACCCGCTGCATAGAAGTACCCGATTGTCGGGTCCTCCTCAACCATCTCTAAAAAAAAGAAGTCACACAAGCGTGTGTGAGTACAATACGTACTCCGCAAGACTTATAGTGTTTGCAATGGTATTCCATAATATGCGAAGGTAAACAAGGAATGGTTCAGGTCCTGCAGTTTGCATAATTCATAATATACATAGCGAAAAACATTGCGGTTTTGTAACGAAATTTTTGGTAAAACAAGCTAGCACAGCAAACAAGTATATAAGCATCAACCCCCAAGCGTTTCCAACCATATGGGCTCCCTGCCCATGCCAGCCAACAGTGGCAACACGCTGCCACAACCATCCCAGCGAACTCCCCGTTCGCACCAAGATCTTTCCCCAAAACAGTTCCCAAAAATTAAAACTACTACGGTGGAGAATTTCCCAAGTCATCCATAACCGAGGACACGGCTATTCGAATAGTTTTAACTCTCGAGAGTGTGTACAACTGTACCCACATGACAAGGATAACATGAGCTACCACACAGGAGGCTCACACCATCAATGACAAAGCCTTTCCACCGTTGACCTAGCAATATCCCGCGCTTATGATCCATCCCTAGGGAGTTGGGAGGCCTCCCAAAATCCCCAAGGCTCATACAATGTGCTGGTCACCCTTGAACAATAATCAAGGTACCTTCGAGCTATGGACAACAACCATACCCCGCACTATCCCAATGTCAACAAAAATGACCTACTACTACCACCGGCGGGTCTATTGCTAGGTATCAACAATATACTAAGCTAGGAACCCCATCAGAGCCACATGTGGTTTGCACTGTGCTTCTTGGTTCTAGCTACACCATAGAATCGGTCCTTAGTGACCCGGGCGAGACAACCACCTAATCGATACCACAACAAGGCACCGAACACTACATCCACTCGCCCAAGTCCAAAAGCTTGTTTTCAGTTTTTGTTTTCCACCAAGAGCACAGGGGAAGAATACCCACTGTTCATTTCCATAATTTCGCAAATGCTTCTTTTTCTCAACATCCCAAAATCAAGTAACAAGTAGCCTTGATTAAAAAACAAACTAAGCATACCTATTGACGTCTTCCCAACCACATGAACCCAAATTTTCAGTGGCAACATAAGTGACAAGGAATTCATGATACTCAAGTAACAAGGATAGGGCATATGCAACAAGAGGTTAACTACCCAAGAATCCCACACATTTTCAAGTAAAACATCGCATGCATAATAGTTTGCAATCAATATAGTTTGTAAGTTTGAAATATAGGAGCAATTGATCAAGGGGGTGCTTGCCTTGTTCCTGGACTTCTTGGAACTCTTCTGGTCCTTCCACAACCGGGTCAACGACGTCGTGTTCTACGAGAATGCCAAACGAATGCAATGAAAACAACGGCAAAATTTAACAGTACAGGAAGTACGAATATTTTTGCAGAATATGCAAGTGCATGATTTTAGATGAATTTAGGAAAAAGAATCGCTTGAATCCGAGTTTGTATGAGGGAGATACGGCTAAACGAAGTCTGCTCTGTCCTAAAATCGAAAATAAATGAGAAACAGCGTTTTCGCTCGACCGAACAGCAGAAACGGCTGAAAACATTCTACCGACTTAACGGGTGGTCTATTTGAGACGTTTTCGGTTCTAGGGCATTTTTATGGTACGAAACCTACATGTGTGCTGCTGTGAACCTAAGGACAACTCCCAAAAGTGGATATTCTCCAACTCGCTAGGATATTAGTCACACACGCTCACACGTCACTAAAACGGCCTAACACGTGAAGTCCACCGGGCGTGAAGTTTTAACCTAAGGCATTTGGGGGCGTGGAGGGTTTCTAGGGCCTAGGAGTCACTGGATATACAAGTGTAACCTATGGGAAGGCTTCGGTAGCGGCGAACGCCTTGGTCCAAAAACGATGTCTTCGTACGCGCAAACTACACGTCTTCGCTCGTTAACGATGACCGACAAAAACAGGAAAACGACAGCAGCTGCTCTACTCGTGGTTTTATCCCGTTCTAAAGCTAGTGAGGCCAACCTGGCTTGCTTGGGGCTGATGGGGTGGCTGCTACTCACTCAACACAAGCGCACCTAAGGTGCTCGGTGAAGGCCAAGCTAATGCACGGCTTGTCTACCTCTGTCCTCTCATGCCCGAGTGCATGGCTAGCGCATGCAGGGCACGAGGAAGCTCTAGGGGTCCTGCATGCAAGATCGAAGGGCTCTACCACAAGCGGCCATGCTCCGATTGAGCCTCATCCACACATATGGCCACGGTGGTGATGCTTGGGCGGATGGCAAGGAATGGCATGACAGGCCAAGCCAAGGACGTGGGGAGAACAAGTGGTCTCCCAGGAATAAAAAGGAGGTACATGCAGAAACAGAAGCTCACCGAGGAGTGCAGGCGGTAGGGAGCAATGTTGAGGCGGTGATCGGCTCGGCAAAAGGGTTGCTCGCGATGGAGGCTGCAGTCAAGCACTGTGATGAGTTCAAAGAGTGAATGGAAGGTGGTGATACCGCCAGGACAGCGCTAACTCACCAGGGCGCAGATTAGCGGCTGCAGGGTCACGGCGGCACCCGGTCGGCGTTGCAAAAGACGATGAGGCTGCGGTGGTGCTTGCTGCTTGCCGAGGGCGAAAACGGAGTTAGGTCGGGCAAGAACGCGTGGCGACACAGCTGAGACAAGGTAAAACTCACCGGAGCTCTCAGACGAAAAGCGTGTGCTCGCCGGCGCCGTGGGCGGCACCTCACGTCCTCAGCGAACCAAGGGACAATCCTTTGGGTCCTTGGCAGGTGAGAAAGAGGGCGAGCTGGGGAGGCAGGAGGGCATAGGCTTGGTTAAAAGGAAGGCAGGGAAGGAGAGGAGAGGGGAGGGGCGCTGCTCTGCTCCACGGTCTCGCGAAGGCGTGTGCACGGGCAAGCGTGCAGCAGACAGATGGGACAGGGCAGGGCGCTGCTGAGGTTGTCGGGGTATCTCGCGAGGTCCCAAGGCGGCTCTGCCTCTCCCTCTCACGTGGTCTAGGGCGCGCAGAGGAAGCCACCTGGCCGAGCCGCACGGGCGGAGAGAGATCCTGGCGTGATCTCGTTTGGACGATGGAGGACAGGGCACAGCCGATAGCATCACGTATCAACGATTCACGCCTAAGGACTATCTCTGGGTTGACACCGAAACCAATCGGCCGATACAGATTGATACAAACCGATGATGTTATAAGTGAGAAGCAAACCGGCCGATTGCCGATAGTATTCGCATACATGAGCATCGGCTAGAAGCCGATGACAACATAGGCGGAGTAAAAAGCCAGCTGACTGGCGCGGGCTCGCGAGAGAGGGCGCGGGCGCGAGCTCGGGAGAGAGGGAGCGTGGGCGCGGGCTCGCGAGAGAGAAACAGGCGAGGGCGTGGGCGCGGCAAGGGCGCGGGCGCGAGGTCGGGAGAGCGAGGGCGCGGGCGAAGGTCGGGGTCGGGACGATGGCGCGGGCGCGAGCTCGAGGTCGGGAGAGAGAGTCCGGGCGCGAGCTCGGAAGCAGAGTCCGGGCGCGAGGGCGTGGACTCAAGAGAGAGCCAAGTCCCCGGGCACGAGAAAAGGGCGCGGACTCTAGAGAGAGGGCGCGGGCGCGAGCGAGCGCGGGCGCGGGCGAAGGTCCGATCGGGAGGCGGCTGGTCCGATCGGGAGGCGGCTGGTCCGATGGGGAGCATCCGGACCGTCCAATCCCCAAGAGGATGGTCCGATAGGGGCAGCATGCTACCAACCGAAAGAAACTTCGGGGCAAGGCTGGGTTTTTTTTTCATGCATGAAAGATGATATGAAGAGCATGCAGATGGGAAAACAGTTTTATGCACCAAAGATCCAAAGTGGGCTGTTACACTCACCCCGGCCACCACGGCCCGTAGCCATCGAAGGTCATCGTCGCTGCCGTCGGCGTCGTCATTTTCGCCCGCCGCTGGTGAGCACCACGCCTCCCTGCCTGCCCTCCCTTTTGTTGGTTGTCGCCGTTGTCGTTTGTCCCGGTGCCCAACTCCTCTTCCCCGTCGCTGTCTTGTCACCGTCATCGCTGCATCCTTCCTGTCGCGCTACCACCGCCCCCGCCTCAGACCATCGCCGCCGTCGTCCTGTTCCCCAGGCCGTCGCCGGATGACATCATCCTCTGTGCCCACGCCGCCGCTGGTGAGCCACGGCCGAAGTTCCTCCCCTGCTCCTCCTCCTCCTCCTCCTCGTCTTTTCTCCGCCGGCTTCGCCGCCTGCCACCGCTGGACCAGCGTCGTCGCCTCTCTTCCCATCCGTCGTCGCTGCCGTCCGCATCCAGCGCTACCGCCCCATCTCCTGCACGCGTCGCCCTCGCCCCGAGCGCCTGCCGCACCGCCCAACAGCCCGCCGGTGAGCACTCCTTCGGTGTCGGTCCCTGTCTTCCTTCCCTAATCCACCAGCCGTCGCCGGTCTCGCCGTCCTCAGCACTGGCACCTCTGTCCTTTCCCATCGCCGTCGTCGGCATTACCGTTGCCATCTACACCCGCACCTGTTCCCCTCCCCTAATTCGGCGGCCGTCCATCGTCGCCATCCTCCTCCGCTGCACTGCGTCGCCGTCTTGAGCCGTCGTCGTCGTCATCGCATTTCTCGTCTCTCCTCGGTCTCGGCTCGCCGACACATCGCTACCGTGCCATCGTCAATCGCTACCGTCGTTGTCGCTCTCCCCGGCCGCTGCGCCGGCGTGTCTCCTGTGCTGCGCCTTAGACGGCCGAGCTCGTTTTGGCCCCTCGGCGTGTCACTGTTGCATAGACCCTAGCGTCTCCCCCTCCCTTGTGATCCCGGCGTATATGTCTCCAAATCATCCAATCTTCATAAACCGTTGATCGGATCTCATCCGTCCGATCCTTTCGAGTCCAATTTGGGTCATTGGACCTCCCTAAATCCAATCACCTCCACACGTCTAAATCCAATCGTCACGTCAATCCTAGCCAGACCATCTCGTCTGCCACCTCAGCCCTGATCTCCTCGCCATCGATCTACCTCATCACCATCTCACCTTTCGTGCCACATCGGCATCCACCTCAGTCATGACATCGTTTCCTTGTCCGTGAGGCAAACACATCAGTCCAGTCCACCGCCTCACCTTTTCCCCTCTATGAACCTAGTCCACAGGATCTGTGTCCATGACAGTAGGCCTCACTCTCTTTCTCCAGTGCCAAAAATAATTCTTTTAGTGTAATCCCGAGAGAATATTCTTTTCCAATCCATTTCGGATGTATTCCGAATTCAATCTTCCAAAAGCCATATCTTTCCCGTCCGAACTCTGAATTGACCCGTTCTTCTTCCTAATTTCATCTAAAATTATAATCTACTTGTTTGTATAATTTTTATGTACTGTTTATTTGGAGTTTCTTAGGCTTTTTATCGTTTTGCGTGTAGTATACCGTAATCGCTGTTTCGGAGGACCGCGGAGTCTACGGAAGAGTTCGGAAGAGCGATCGAAGATGTTTGGTTGCAAGGCAAGTCACACATTCATCCTTGAGCATGTTGAACCTACTTTGTGAAATATTTTACGATTTATAAATAAATTGCATGTTTTGCCAATTACATGGAATATGGAATAACCTATCCACATACCTGAGACCCGGTTCATTTGTTATCCATTCTTTGATAACCTTGGGTGATAATTTGACTAGCTTAGGTCTCATTGGAGGACCTGGCTAGAGATAGGACCTGCTTAGCCATGCTTAGCAACATAGCTCACCTGGGAATTAAATATTAACTTTTTATATGATTCGACTCAATGTCGGAAAAATGGAACCTTGGATAGGCTGTTGTTAAATTCCAAAAATTTGACCTAAATGGTGGGCTGTGGGTGTATGGTTTTGCTTGTCACACCCATGGCAATTAAGGACCGGTTCGCGGGAACCACTTGGGCAAATTCCCGTACTTGCCACAAGCCAGCGTGGGCAACGGCTGGGCTTGAAGCGTTTCTTCTCCCTCTCCTAGGCACCGAAGAAGAGGGTGGGCGTGATGGAGTTGGGTCGGCCCGGGGTAGGGTTGATCGGCTGCCGGATTCACCGTGGCGCAAGGGGGGTAGCCTGGCCAATATGGCGTGCCCTGTCGGCAGGTGCAACCTCAACGTGGTGTGGATGGTTAGGGAGGGGTTGCGTGAACGGTCCTGTCACAGCCTCGCACGGGACATCGTGGTGATGTACTGGCACACGGGAACGTGTGTGGGGGCTGTGTCTTGTGGGTACAGTTGTACACCTCTGATCAGAGTAAAACTATTCGAATAGCCGCGCCCGCGGTAATGGGCACATTGGCCAAGACTCACCGTGATTAGTCTCACCCTAGATAATTAATCTGGTTTTATCAAACTGGTGTTGTGGAAGGTGTGTGTCCGGTCGGCGTGGTTGAGCTGACCGGGGGTGACCGGTTAGCGTGGTGTAACGCTAGTCGGTGGAGACTGGTGAGTGTGGTTTAACTCTCATCAGTTTCGCCTGGTGGTCGTGGTGTAACTTCCATCAGCGCGGCCTGGTCAACGTGGTTTAGCGTTGGTCGGGAAAAGCTGGTCAGCGTGATACGTTGTCCAGTGGTGACTGGTTAACGTGGTGTAGCGTTAATCAGTGGAGTCCGGGTAACGTGGTGTAACGGTACCCGGAGGTGTCTGGTGAACGTGTAAGCGTTCATCAGTGGAGACTGGTTGACGTGGTTTAGCGTCAATCAGTTGGGAATGGTTGGGCCTGGTTAACGTGGTGTAACGTTAATCGGTGGAAAATTAATCTTGTTAAATTTATCAACATTTTACTGTTTACGAACTACTACTGTTTACAACTGCTTTTACGCAAATGAGCCACCAGCCTCCCTTTGAAATCCCGTGCACAAATGCATCATTGGTGTGGCTTGTTGAGTATGGTGGGTGGTACTCAGTCTTGCTCTTTCCCCCTTTTCAGAAGTGTGGACCTTGGCTTATATCCCAGTTGAGCTTGCCTGTGGCGTGGAGCTGAAGTCACGCTAGTTTCGCCTTTCCGTTGCTGTTTTCTTCCGTGTGAGGACTAAGTGCCTCTTCTGTATGTATTTACGCTTTATTTATGTTTGGAACTGTTTATTGATTTGTCGTTTTGTGTACCCTGGCTTGATTCCTGGACAGGGATTTTAATACACAAAATAGTCTGGAAATTGGCTAAATTTCTGGGCGTGACAATATTTTATATAAATAATTTTCCGTAACCAAAGTTCCATTATTTTGACCCAAAGTCGAACCATAAAGACTATATTGAATGATTAATCCCTAGAGTGAGCTAGTTTATTCTAAGCATGGCTAAGCATTCTAGGGATATTTCACAATCATATTGTCACCCAGGTTACAAATGAATAAGGGTCATCAACCTAGGGCATTCAACCATATACATAGGTTATATTTTCCCAAACCACATCAAATATTAAAAACATGCAAGTTCATTGAAATAAAACAAATCATTTGGCATAAATTAGGTACAAGATGTTTAAGAATATGATGTAACTTGCCTAGCTTTGGCTCTGCAAACTCAGCGACCACTTCGTAGTATACGAGAGGGTCGGAAACGTTGGCTTCTATAACAATCAAAGCACAAATAAATAAAAACAGTACATGAGAGTACTGAAACATGAGCTGAAACTATTTTTAATGGATTTTTGACATTTTTCTAGATTTAATGAAATTTGAATGGAATTAATCGGAGCTCGTATGAATTAATTATGAATTTTTAAAGGTTCTCTGTGTTTTACTATAAAAAAAATAAATACTAAATCAATTATTGCACATTATTCCGGGATTATGGTGTCAACCGACCCGGGAACCGGAGCCGATAGGTGGGGTCCATGGGTCAATGACTCATGGGAGACCAGTGCACGGTGGACCGCGTCCACCGCAGCCAGGCGCAACAGCGCCACGTGGCTGCTGATGTGGCAGCCACGGCGGACGGGGGAGCCGACGCGGCGCCAAGGTGGCGCCCACGTGGCGAGGCACAGGCGCCCGTGACGGGTGCCACACGGCCGGCCTCGATCTACCTTGAGGTAGATCGGACAGCCAGGAACAAAGAGCCTAGAGCCGCGTCGGCGCGGCCAAGTAGCCAGGAGGCGCACGGCTCGATGGTTGCCGCCGGCGACCATCTGACACGGTGGGGGAGATGGGAAAACGCATGTGAACCTCATCGAGGGTTAGTGGCGATGGGAAGGATGCGAATGGCGGTGAACCGAGGCCAGAAGCGGCGCAGCGGTTCGGGAAGACGACGACGACGACGGTGTTCCGGCGACATATGACGGCGATGGACGGGTGAACATCGGCGAGGGGGTCCTGGCCAAATTGTAGAAGGGAGTTAGGGGCAAAATGGCTGGGCAGATCGGCAGAATTTAGTGGCCGGAGGCCGGTGGCGGCACATACTGAAGACCTCGACAGGGAGAACGGGGATCTGGCGGCGAATTGAGGCCGACGACAGCTGGACGAGATGCACGTGGGTGCGGCAGAGCTAGCGGATGCGAGCGTGGTGGCTAGCGGTGACTATAGCGGCGGTGGCACTTGGCTGAAGTCAACGGAACGTGGCAGCAGCTCGGGATCACGGCATGGCGAGGCTAGAAGGCACTAGGGGCTTCGGCATTTGGGGGAAAAGAAGGGGAGGAGCGCGAGGAGAGCTTAAATAGGCACTAGGACTTGAGATCGTGCTGAGGCGGCCGAATTTTGCGAAGAGGTGGAACCGATGGCCGTGGCGGCATGGGACGAAATCCACTCGGAGGCGTGGTGGTCCGTGGTGGAGAACGTGGAGGAATCGTGTGCGGACTTGATCTACCCATTTTGAACCAAGGGCCGAGGCATGAGGGGGCGGGAATAGGCAGAAATCACATGGCGGGGAAGATCAATCCCCTCTGGCCGATCGGCTAGAGGTTGAAGACGGGACTGACATGTTGGGCCGCGGTCCAACATGTCAGCGGGAGGGAGTGAGGGGGAGAGGCACGGCGTGCTAACGAGCGGGCCCTGGCGATCAGTGAGAGATGAGAGGGAGGGCCGTGCGGGGCGAGCGGGCCGCGCGAGCGGGCCACGCACAGGAATGGGCTACGGCCCGGGTGGGAAAAGAAAAAAAAGAGAAAAAGGAGAAAAGGATTCCCAGAAGGTTTTTAATTCAGATAATACCTTTTGATTTATTAAAAATACTTCCAGTGCTCTAAAAATTCCAATAAAAATCCTGTTAGTGTATTTTGGCAAGAGGAATACAAGAAAAAACTCCCAGCCATGATGGATTGCCATTTTGTATTTTCACCATTAATTAAATTCCATAACCTTATTTAAATATTTTCTTTGAGTATTTTCTTTAATGTATTTTTGTGTGGCTCTGTTAAGGAGAAAACTCAGGGTGTGACACATGCCAAGTCCTAACCTGGCTCGTATTAGCCATCCAGGCTGAGTTGGGCCTATATGAGTGGATGCAAAGTGATGTGTTTGGTTAGCTGTTCCAGTTAGGCCCAGATAAACTAAGATTGTGTTTGGTTGGTTGTACGAGAGATGGATAGGATAACTACATGGATGGAAAATGTGTTTGGTTAGCTACATAGGATTGGGTTTGGTTACTCCTCTTTTGTAAGGTGAGGTTACCCTTGCATTATTATAGATGAAAAATTTTAATTCCTCATAATCTAATCATTAATTGATTTGGATTTTTTAATCATACAGAAAATATTGCATTGCCATATCACATCCAAAACTAAAACCCATATATTAATTAATGATCTAGGTCACGGGCAAAAAAGGAAAAGTAAAAAAACAGAAAGGGCCTTGTTCTGATCGTTGTGCTTCGCCTAACCCTGTCAGTCGCTGCTCACTCCCTGTGCCCACCGTTCACTGCCAGGAGTTTCTGGTTGCCGGATTTGGTGACTACAAGCAGAAGGCTGCCAGATCTAGTGCCGAGGAGTTCATGTCCGCCAGATCTGGTGGTCTAGTGGCTAAAAGAACTGGATTAAGTGGCCGGGGAAGAGAGGTGGTGGAGGAGGAGGAAGATGATGGTGACAACGACGATGATGACACTCGAGCTTCAGACCTCCAGTCTTCTCTCGAGCTCATTGTGCGTCTTCGAGCATCCAGATCTGCAAGTTCCACCTCGTCGACCTCCCTCTTCCCCTGGCCGGTGTCGAGCTTCTTCAGTTCTTCTCCCAATTGGTGAGTCCTCACCTGTCCTCTTCGATCTAGTTGAGCATGGTCAGAAGTGAGCGAAGAGGAAGAAAGGGAAATAGAAGGAGAAGGGTGCAAATGAGATGGGGAGGTGAGCAGACTGCAAGCGCTGCAACACGTGGTCTCCCGGGCTTGTCTCGGAAGCGAATCTTGCATCTGCGGGGCTAGCTGAGAGCTATGGATAGGCAACCAAACATGGCAAAGTTGCATCCTCCGATGTGAGCCAGGTCCCATACAGCTAACCTAACACTCACTAAGTCGTTGGAGCAGTGCGGCTCCCTCTGAATTGCCATTTCTTCCTAACCCATGTTTTTATAAAACCCAAACCAATCCAAATGGGCATTGCTCCTCCCATGACTGTGAGTATGACTATTCCCATAGTTTTCACTCTGCAGAGGTTGTATGCTTGACCCACACACCATGCACACTCATATGCCTAGCCGATGAAGGCATTTAGTGCGGGTGCATGACATGGCCTTTACAATACATTCCAACTAGTAATATCCTAGCGGCATCCTATTGCGCTAGAGCAGGTGACTCTACCCTAGAGTAAACCCTCGTTGGATAGTTAATGGCATATCCCAAACTCCTAACACCTTCCGAACCGAGGCATCATCAGGCCCTTCATACTTGATGGTCTTGGTGTCCCACAGACCTAACTGGGATGTGAACCTGTCTAGACCAGACCTCCTCGCCTAGCCTGCCCATCGTTCTAGGTATATACCCGAAGTTCAGCAAATTAGTCAAACATATTTGTCCCATTCTAGACATGTGGTCGTACTGTAAAGTAGGTAGGGGTCGCAAAGGGAACTGGCCCTTAATTGACTTGGGCGTGCAAGTATAGACCTTCCCCACCTCAGTCTCTAACATCCTGCACATCCAAGTCCTATTAGGTAAATTTATTTTGTTTTAAAGCATCCCAACCGGTTCTCCATTGTATAAGTAGCCATCTCCCTGATGATTGCCCACTCAAGTTTTAGTGGTAATTAAATGAATGGTGTTTCACCTAGATTTGTCTAAGGCATAGCTAAGCATGGTATGTAACATGTAGGTTAATCCTAGTGCTTGCAAAGGTTGGATATTCAATAAACCAGACCATCGGGATCGAAGCAGGACGGAGGCGCGACGTTATGCAGCGGTATCGAGCGGGTGACCTTCTCCTTGAGGCTCGTAGCACTGGCGCGGGGTCAATGCAGAGCGCTGGGCGCTATACTCGAACCCTGCTCCAGGTCGAGGCTCTAGGAGCGGCGGCACAGAAGCATGGCTGAGCGGGGCGCATGCACGCCATGACGGCGATCGGGTGGTGGTGGGAGATGTCAAGGTGATGCGAGGTGCATGTGGGGCGGAGTGTCCTTGGTATGATGGTGAGCTCGTAGCAAAGCTTGAGCACAAGGTGCTCGACTGTGGGTTAGGGATGGACTGGGGCTCGGCTTCCATTTATAGGAATGGTGAGGCTTGCAAGGGAAGGCAAGGAGGCAAGGGCGCAAGGTAGCGAGGACAATAGAGTAGCAGGGCAGAGGCATGCGGGGTGGGGGGAGGAGGTTTACTTCGCGGTGCACGCTAGGCCTTTTTGGTACGGCGTTGTGCCCTTTGGACTGGTAGGCAAATGAGGTGCGTGGCATCAATGAACCACACGTCGCATAGGTGGTGTTAGACTGTTGGGTTTAGTCCCACATCGGTAATTGATGTTGAGGGAGCACAACTTGAAAGGTGGGGGCGGTTCTCACCTATTAGACTAGTCTTTTAGGTTGTGTAGGCCTAGTACCTAAAGTTGTGGCTCCAGTTGGGCGTGTGGTATAGCAGACCCAATGTGACCCGGGTGGCCCATAGTTGGTGGGCTGGGCTACACATTCTAACAAGTGCTATCAGAATCGATGGTTTCAGTATTGGATCTAGTTGATATGCGAAAGAGAAAACACGAGGTGAGATCACGCATTGATAGGAGATCGTCAGCCGTGGCACCTCGCAATCAGACCGGCGATAGCAAAACGTGGCCAGAAGATGGGACGGAGAGATCGAAGGGGGTAGCACTACAGACAGCACACCCGACGCATGCGGTGATATGCTGATCCACGGTGGCAGGGTGAAGCCGATGAGCATGGCACGGCACTGCAGAACTGAGGACGATGACCTCATCGATAGTAAACACGAGGGCTGCGAGCCTACGACTACGGTGTATGAGGAGACATGGACGACACGTATGATGTACGTGTTAGACACGGACATGAGTGCACACGACAACCGAGTATGTAGAGGCACGAGAAAGCCAACGATGACACAAACATCGATTCAGCAGATGAGATCAAATCAGTTTCAGAACGGCAGGCCGCAGGCTGTACAAGTTCGTAAGGTGGAGGCGGAGATTGACCTACTCACTTTGCACACGAAGGTCGGATTAAATCAGGGAGACGTCGTCGAGTCAGAGGGCAGCTAGGACTCGCGTGCCCGAGTCCGATGGGGACATGCATTAGTGAGGCGGCAAATTTCTGTCCACGTACGTGGTACCGAACTTGGTAAGGCAGCTGTGCATGGGTCTATTTTTGATCGGCTTCAAAACGTGAGCGGGCACACAACGAAGGCATATGTGCAGTAGGATTCATGCAGCTGGTTGGAACCTGTGCAAAATTTGGACACTTTGTCATGCAGATTTCACTCGTACATGGTTTGTGTTGTGTAGTCCAATGGAATTCAGGGGAGACATACATATTTCACATGGGCGGCAGAAGCAGCGAACACGTGTGGGTCTAGTACGCACGAAGGTCGAGGTCAGGTGCAAGGAGGAGTTCGCGTGATATCTGGACTTGACTCGGACAAACATGGCTCGGCAGGAACTTCAGCAAAGCGAGTCATGGTGGCCACGGTTGCATGGTACTGCTTTGAGGTTACATGGTCCTGGCCATGTAGCGGTTTATGTGGAGCAATTGTTACTATTTTGGTCTCTCTCCTTGAGAACTAAAGAGCGTCATGTATATCGTTTGAGCAAACCACACTATGAAGCAAGTGGTTATAGAACTTTTCAACTGACTTGATCGAGCTGCCAGGCTGCACGTAGAGCCAGGGACTAAGATTGCTACAGTAACTTCTATGTAGTTAGGCCATTCACAGTGCATTGATGTGGCTAGTGGCTGCAGCTCGCCACGTAGATGTGAGGGCTCCAACTCGGCGTTACCCGTGGCCCTGCGAGGCTTCTCCTAGCCTGCAGAGGACACAGTTGCCCCAGCAGAGCTGAGGGCCAAGGCATGACCGTGAGCGGAGGAGAGGCCACGGCCAGGGCTAGGAGACGCACCGATGGTCGGAGACAGTAGAGATGGTGCCAAAGCTAGGAGAGGCGGTAGCCAGAGCAAGAAGAGGAGTTCAGATCTAGAGGGATGGCGGCTAGGAGTAGCGTACCAGGAGGACCTTGCCACCGCATGCTCACTGCTGAGCTCGCTAGTCGAAGTCACCGCTTCAACCTATGCCACCGTTGAGCTATCGCTTTGATCTACGCCTGCCTGCGCCACTTCGCCGGGGACCTTGCCGAGCTGACGCCACCTTTATCTGAGCCTCACTGTGCCGCCTCGATCTGTGCCCGCCCGTCCTAGGAGGATCCGCTACCGAAGAGAGAGGGGGGAGAGGTGAGAGTGGAGAGGAAAGAGACGGCACTGCCTGGGAGCTTGCCGCCAGGGATGGGAGGGAGTGGCTGCGTCGGGGATGAAAAAGATTTAGTCTACATGTGTCGATGTTTTGTATCGGCAATAATAATATGGGGCTACTCGTTAGACCTAAACTTGATGGATTGCAAAGGAACACAGAATAATTTATACTGGTTCATGCCCTCGAGTAGAGGTAATACCCTACGTCCAGTTGTGATGTATTGCCTTTGAGGTTTCTCTGGTGAGATTATATGAGTTCTGCTTCTGCCCTTAGGGGGCGTCCTACCTCCCCTTATATACCAGGGGACAGGGTTACAAAATAGAAATTCCAGTCGGACTCCGACCAAGGGATTTTCCTCTAGGAATACAACGTGCTCGACTAGGACTATATCCTTTCCTTACCGTGTAAGATAATGTTTGCCGAGCCCTATTGTATCCCTAATTACAAGGTTAGGCCCATTCTCTGTCTGAGTGGCCCATATGCTTCTCATGAGGTACTTGGGGCCATGGCCCCCACAGCAGCCTCTGAGACCTTCATAGTTGAGTCACAGCTCAGGCCGAGTGCTTGTCCTCCACAGTGAAGAATTCTTGAGTGTATTGCTTCCAAGTACTCTTTGTCTGAATGTTCTTCTTCTAAGTCCTGCTTCATGTCAATTGGCAACGAGGCTATAAAGGGTTTTATGAAAAAATATGAATAGTGTGCGCCGAATAGGCATACCTATTAGGTGTAGCCCCCGACTTTATGTTTAACAATTTTGTGCTTAATTATGTAACAATTAAACATAAAGTCAAAGATCTTTAATCTTTTAGTCTTTTCTGAGTAGTGTACTATACAGTATTTAGACTTTTCAGCATCATGTCAACTGGAAAAATTTTTGCTCAGGTCAATTGTTGGCTAAGCATGTAAGCTGAGTACCGCGTTATGGATTTTAACCCAATATGTGGTCAAGTCTATTTGAGAGATACCTATATCCCTAATTTTAATGGAGAATAGCTGTCGATCCTTATAAGGATGTATCCTTAATACCTAGTAAATAATACAGATACCTAAACACATGTGTCCAGTAATTAGGCTTTCATGAAGCATATTTGATTATTTAATCGGTTTTTATAAATAGCATCTGCACTGTGATTTTAACACAGCTAGCGATCGGCACAATAAAGCATACCATTTAGAAACTCATATCTTGTGGCCCAGTACCTAATTTGTTGGCCCAAGCCTACTTATCACCACAGGCTCTATAAAAGGTGGGAGAGAGAGAAAAGATTCCTTCATCTTCTCCAATCCGTCAATTGTTTCGTCTTCTAGCTTCCGCGCCCAATATTTTGCGCACCGCCTCGCTAGGGTTCGCAATAGCTCGCACCCCTGCTCGAGACTCGCTCGATTCCGCTCCGCCACATCCATTCCAAGCCTCCACAAGCATTTCTCCCAAATCTCCTCACTCCTAGTAATGCCGAGAGCCCTCTTTGAGATCCCGGAGATGTCCACCGAAGCTTGGCCGATGTCGGACTGCGGTTCGATGAAGCTGAAGTTCTTGGAGAAGAAGCTAATGCTGCAGCGACGAGAGGTTATCCATTGGCGTATTGCGGAGGGGGAATCCATGCCGGCGCATAGATCCGGTGAGACTATCATTTTCACCTTGTTTTTTCACCATGGTCTTGCCTCTCCCTCCTTGGATTTCCTTCGCCAACTTCTGTCCTTTTATCAAATAGAGTTGGTGAATCTGAATCCCAACTCTATCCTACATATCTCCATCTTCACCACTCCGTGCGAAGCTTTTCTGGGGGTTAAGCCCCATTTCAATCTCTTCAGATATCTTTTCCATATTAAACTCCAGCCATCCAAAAATAAAATCCAGGTCATTGGGGGAGCTGGTCTCCAACTTAGGAATGAAATCAAGAAAATCTATCTCAATGTTCCCTTGAAAAACCTTCCTCGAAGGGCTTGGCACAGAGAATGGTTTCTACTGCTTCCAATCTCGAACCTTCTCTGCCCTTTCATTGGTTCTCCTCCAATAGTTCTGCTCAGTTGGTCCTCATTGCCAAGCTATGAAGAAATGGGCCAAGTAATACCAATTGATGGAGAAGATCGACTGTGAAGAGCTCTGGGGCTGACTGGTCCTGGGTGAGGTGTTTCTTGAACCGCTGCACTAGGCCTCTGAAGGCTAGAAGCCATTTTGGTTGGGATTATCAGGGCAATACCCCGACTTGGCCGACAAGAACAAGGTCATCGTTACCTTGCTTGGCTTCTTTGTCAACGGGGTAGTGGAAACCAAAGACAAAGAACGCGCCCCCATACCTTACAGCCAGAAACAGGCCTCGGTCACAGTAATCTTGAAAGACTAATATTGTATTGTTATCCATTTGTGATGAATGTCTGTGGATATCTGTCTTGGATAGTTCTGCAATGCATGATATATGTGGTTAAAACACTTGCAGAACTGTGTGGATTTTGATGATGATTCCCAGAACCAGCCGGCCATGTCTCAGTCGGTAAAACGAAAAAAAGCTGCTCGGCCAGCCAGTCCTTCTGCTACCAACTTAGCTCCTAGAGGGCTAGGAAGAAACGCAATTGAAGACCGGCCAAGAAGAGGACAGGCACGTCGAGTGTAGCGCTAGAAGCTGAGGATCAAGGACCCCGCCAGCTTCAGCTCCCAGACAGCCAAGCCCAAGCTGATGTCTCAAGCCGAGGCTAGCGCACCCAAACCAAGCTTCTCAGTCAGCAACATCGAGCCCAAGGCTCAGTAATATCGAGCCCAAGGCAAGCACCATCTGAGCCAAGGCAACCAAGCACCACCGAGACCAAGGGCAGCACCCGCCGATACTCGACACCCCAGTTGGCTACACCACGAACAAAGCCGACCGGAGCCAAGTCGCCACTGCCGACTGCCACGCCGACTGGCCCGACAGTCGGCAGCTCTCCTCCGACAGCTTCTGGAGCTCCTCAATGGAAATTCAAGATTTCCAAGAGGCAATAATAAAGGATAACTTCGATCTTCTGAGAATCTTGAATGATATGATAGTGTCTTGATACTTGATATATTGTGCAGGAAACGAGTTGATATAGATCCCAAGGGGAGTACGCCAGCTGCTCCTGCCACTGAGCCGACCCCAGCCAAGCCAGCACCAACAAGTTCATCTGCTGAGCCAGAGATTGCCCCAGCTGTAGAAGCTGAAGCAGTCCTGACGAAGGACACTAGTGCCGGCTAACAAGGAACAAGTGCTAAGTTGCGGGCTCTAGGCCCCGAGCAGATCACTGAAGCCCCTGCGGTCACGAGTCTACTGCCAAGACCCCCTCATCATCAATATCGTCGTCGTCTTCTGATGAAGTAGACCTTCCCGGCTCGAAGCCCCTCCATGCAACTTCCCGAGAACCTTTCATTGGGTCACCCCCGAGGGAGTTGCGGAGAGCGACGAGCACGACGAGCAAGCAACATCGAGGGAGCGCGAAGTTCTTCTACGTGCTGCAATTGCCGCGTGCTAGGGGAGTCAGGTATGTAGCAAATCTTGCCATGTTGAGTTCTGGAAGTTTTTGCTGCCGACTACTTGTTGCTTCCGACTGGCCTGTCTTGGCTAACAAGTGTTGGTGGAGCCACTATGCAGTAAGTCTCGCTGCTGATAATGATCTTGACTCGACTACTTGTTGCTTTGACTGCCTGTCTTGGCTAACAAGTGTTCTTGTTAATGCATCTAAACAGCTTCAAAAGCCAATGCCCAGATACAGTTTAATGCCTTGGCAGAGGAGATCAAGATTGTCAAGGAGTCACGGGAAATTCTTGTTGAATCCGTGAAAGGGCTCCTTGATATTATGGAATTTCACCATCCTGGGAAATACCAGCTCTCAGTACCCGTCTCCCAGATCAGGCACGCCTAAGTGAAACCCTGAGTATCTTGAAGAAGTACGTCAGATGAGCGTGTAAGCTATCGGCGTTGCCCAAACTCTTGCCATGACCAAGTCAATATACCCTATGGTTGGTATTGAGGCTATTGGTGAGGGCTTTGCTGAGGAGACGACTCCTGAAGAAGTACTGGAGCTGATTTGACGCCAGGCAAGGCCTAACTGCAGAGGCAATAGCCAAGGACCTGGTATAAGTAAACAAAAGTTTATGCAGTCGGTGTGTATAACTTTTTGTAATAGATAGTTTAAGTATTTGTACAATGCTGCATATAGCTTGCTTATTCTGAGTCGTATCAGCTTTACCGACTACGCAGTCTACGCCAAGTAGATCATTAAAGAACTTAAGAAAAATGTTCTCTCTGAAAACTATAACTCGACAAACTTAACATAATCATTGTAGAACTTCATCTACTTAGGAAAAACAAGCTTAAATTTATTAACAAGGCATATAATACATGCAGCCCCTGCTCACTACTCGGTTGGGACAAGCAATGTAGTGAGTCAGAGAAAAACTATTTTACATATGTATAAAGGAAATACAAAGACTCAGGTATAGAAAGTGATAGTGTTCTATATTCCATGAGTTGCTGACGAGGGCACCGTCTTTAATCTCAGTTGGTAGGCGCTCGGACGTGTCACCTCAGCGATAATGAAATCGGCCTTTCACAAAGGGGGATAGTTTATACTGTCTTTTGGTGGTTATATTTTTCTCAAGAACGAGATCTCCACTAAAAAGGCACGGCCACGAACAGTTTCGACTGTGATAACGACGCAGGTCTTGAAGATATCTTGCTGACTGGATAGTTGCGATGTCCCTCGCTTCCTCCAATTGATAGAGTTCGACCAATCGGTCTTCATTTGATTTGTGTTCTGAGTGGGCCCGAACTCACGGAGAGGCCGAACCCAACTCGGTTGGTGAACACAGCCTCAGCCATAGACTAGGAAGAAAGCGGATTGCCTGTTGTCGAGCTATAACTGTGGTTCATAGAGACCAGAGAACGATGGGAGTTTTTGTACCACCGCTGCATATGGTTGTAGTCGGTCAAAACCCTAGCCTTGATACTTGTAAGACATGCTATTGCACGCTCGACCTGCCCATTACTCCGTATTGTGCCATAGAAGCATAACAGATTTGATACCGAAATCGTGCACAGAAATCTTGAAAAACGCCGCCAGTGAACTGAGTAGTTGTCTATATGATGCGGTTAGGAATCAAATCGGTATAAAATATCATTATGAAGTCCTCTTGCTCGTGCACTGTATATGTAGCGAACGGTTTTGCCTCAATACATTGTGATTTATCTCCTGCGACGAACAAGTGTGTGAACCTCCTGGTACTTTTTTGAATGGCTGACCATGTCAAGTTCTAAACTGGCAATGGCCCAACTCTCGACTCTTGGAATGTGTTTGAAGAGTTCTTGAGCTAGAAGATGTGTTTGCCTTGCATAGAATTAGCACCCTTGCATGTACGAACTATGTCTTTAGGCATCTGTTAGCAGTCGGCCAGAAGAAACCCTGTTGTAAGCCTTTTCGACTAACGTCTTGGAATGCAGTATGTTGCTATACACATAATGCCGAGTGGATTGATTGCAGAATCTGCTGCCCTCGACTACCCATACGGTGTGCCAGTGCATGAGGACTCCGGATGCGCTTCGATGGTATAGGTCTTCTTCGACTACAAGGAAACATTTGCTTCAACGTTTGATCCATTCGGCTTCACTGCGATCTTCTAGGAGTTCATTGTCCAAGAGGAATTTGACAACTAGAGTCCGCCAATCTTAGAGGTGATAGCACTTATTTGTTGCCGGGGTAGGTTTCAGCACCCCTGACTGTTCAAAGCACTGGTTTCTTCTTTGACAGATGGCTCTAGTAGTTGTTCAAACAAAAAAATCCAGTCGGGACCATTTCTCGTTTAGATCTCATATTGGCCAATTCGTCTATAGCTTCATTATATTGTCGCACTACTTGAGTTATCTCCGGTCCATCGAACTTGTTTTCCAGCTTGTCGGACTCTTGATAGTAATGCTGCCTATATTATCGTCGAGACATGTCCAGTCTTCAAATGATTTGGTTGACACGGTTGAGAATCCCTGCGTATCGCACAGTCGCGGATGCCGAGTTGATCCCACTGGCAATGTGAGCCTGTGACGCCTCGTACTTTGGTGATATCGGTGG
>RYFJ01002291.1:7500-39736 GCA_003991445.1 Oryza meyeriana var. granulata | reverse complement strand
TAGGGCCTGCTCCCTGCACAGTCCGAGACACAGTGACGTGCCACTCTCACTTTCTCACAGGTGCGGCTGTTAGCCGTACACAGCCGCCCCAGCAAGGGGCCGACCAGACCAGCCGCCCGCAGCTGGGCGACCGGGCGACCCGGCGTGCCACCCGCACGGCTCAGCAAGCGGGCAGTGGGCGACTGGACGTCGCTCTCGCGCGGCGCAGCAGGCGGCCACGAGCGTGCAACAAGACATAGCAACTCTCTCGTCTATGTACGGGGCACTGTGGACTCCCTCGCCTATAAAAGGGGATCCATGCCGAGACGAAGGCAGGCAGCTGAAGCTCCAACCTTAGACACAGAAGATCCCCCCTCCTTCCTCGAGTCCGGTCGCTGGTATTAGAAAAACGACGACGCCACCTCCGGATTCCCGGTGAGCTTCCGAGCTCCCGGGGCCCTCCTTGTAACCACAATACCACATTCATCTCTCTTCTCTCATAGTCCAAAAACACAGGAGTAAGGGTATTAACCTCCGGTGGCCCGACACTGTATAAAATCCCCGTCTCCTCGGGTGCGCCGCGGTTCTTCGCCTTCCGGACTGTCGATCTATCTCCCGCTGGTCACAACAGATCGGACGGTCCGGACCCGATTCGGACGTCCGGACCTTTCTGTCTCCAGCTCGGGCCCCTCTGTTTCTGTCCGAGCGCTAATATCATCTTCTTCCAACCCGAAGCCGGCTCGCCTGAGAACTACTCCCTGGCCGAATCTCAAAGGGGTCTCCAGACCTCTCGCCGTCGAGGTTAACTCCTCCGACAGCTGGCGCCAGGTAGGGGGAGTTTCCTTTTCAGGTGTTGCCGAGCCCCGGCGTCTCACAACACCGACGCACTCCATGCAGGAGGCCACCGTCCGGGGACTCTGACGAAGAGTCCGGCGACTTCACCCCGCCGGTGGCATTAGCCCGGTGGTAAGCCCACCGCACCCCCCGTCCAGGAGACGCGCCGCGCGAGCCAGGCGGGTTGATGCTCGTGCTTGGCGGCCTGCAGTGCGGCCTCGCCCTTTTCTCTCTCGGAAAAAGAACCGGCAAGTGCCCGTCGGTCTGCCACGGCCTCAATCCTTGAGGCCGAGCGGAGGCGCCGTCCATGGCGCGCCGCAACCTCGACTTCACCAGCGTCACCACAGGAGCTCTCCTGGCGGCGGAAGCCCTCCTGCGCCACCCTCTGGCATTTAACGGGGCGGGGGCCGGGAGAGGCGCTGGCTAAACGAAAGTCACCGACCTCGTAGGCCGCGGCCCCATCACCGGTTGCTGCCCACAGCAGCGCAGGGGCCAGGAGTGCCGACCGCGCGGCATCTAGCGCGGGCCGGCCCCGCCCCGAGTCAAAGCAGAACCCGGAGCACGGCGCAACGCGCCACGGCTCCGGCAAACAGCGGCCACGGCGACCTCCGTGACCGGCTGAACCAGGGGGCGGTCCGACGAGGACGCCCGGGTCACTATGGAGCGCAGCGCGAGCGGCGGGCGGAACGCCGCCACGCGTTCCGAGGTCCATGCCTCCAGCTCCCACCTACTGAGGGGAACACCGCCATCCGTACCCGAGCCCGCTCTGTACGGCTCGGGTTGCCTGCGCTCTCTCCAGGCCTCCGGCAGGTTCGCTGGCCGGCCAGGTTCCGGCCCAGCTTGCCGGAGAAGTATGACGGCTCCGTGGATCCCACGGAGTTCCTGCAAATATACACTACTGCATCCTGAGCGGCGAGGCGATGATCGAGTGATGGCGAACTACTTCCCCGTCGCTCTCAAAGCCAGGCGCGCTCTGGGTGATGAACCTCCTCGAGGGATCAGTCCACTCGTGGGAGGACCTCTGCCACCAGTTCGTGGCCAACTTCCAGGGCACCTTTCCCGCCCTGGTACCGAGCGAACCTCCAATGCCCTACGTTCAGGGCAGGGACGAGACGCTGAGGCACAATTCCTACAACGCTTCAGCCATCGCAATACCATCTCCCACATCGCTCCTCACGCGGTTATCCATGCTTTTCGCTCGGGTGCGCGACAGGCGCATGCTCGAAAAAAATGGGCACCCGCGACGTCCAGACTACGGCTGAGCTGTTCAAGCTCGCCGTCTCTGCGCCCGCAAGGAGGAAGCCGGGCGTGGAACAGCCGTGCCCCGAGGCCCCTAAAGAGACCCCGAAGAATACGGTGAGTCCTCACGCTCCGCGCGCGTCGGGACAGGAGGAAGCGACAGAAGAAGGCGGCCGCCGACGGCTTCGCCTTGGCTCTTGCGGGCGCCCCACGGTCCGACGACGCCCGCGGGAAACAACATCACCGGCGAGCGGCCAAGGGCGCGCGTGCGACGCCTTCGCCGGCAGCGGCCCAGAAGTGGTGCGCCGTCCACGAGATGGATCGCCGACCTCACGGAGTGCCGCGCCGTCCAAAGCTTGGCCAAGCAGGTCAAGTACTTCCGGCAGGAGCCTTAGCAGGCCAAGCCCGTCGGGACGTTTCGGACGGTCCGGCCCCGGTTCGGACGGTCCGAGCGCAGGATTTGGATGGTCCCGATCCCTGACCGGACGTCTGGCCGAAGGCAACGGACAGGCCGACCAACGGCCCAGATCTGGGAAGCCCGAACCTAGGGCCGCCTGCCAAGGCGAGTGCGAGCCCTTGACGTGGCACCCGGAACAGCCAGACCGGAGAAATCGTCCCGATTGGTCCCACATTCCCGGGAAGCGTCGACTGTATCGTTCTGGTTCTTTTGTTTGGCTTTTGGTTTAAAATCTCTGCTCTCCTCCTTTATTAGAGGAACCGACTCAGTCCAGGGCCTCTGGCCCGGACGCGCAAGGGTACAACTACCCGGACTCCATCGGACGCGATGGCAAGCCCGGGCGGTTCGTCCGACTCAGTCCGGGGCCTCCGGTTCCCGGTTGATAGTCCGGACCACGCCGTCCTGTCAAGCAGAGTCCGGGCAGGCTGCTCCTGGTCGAGGATCTTCTCCCAGTGTCAAGAGCTCGCACCCTCGCACGGGAAGCTGAGCCCGAACACTGGCCCTAACAGCCAAAACCAGAGAGCATCCTCGCTGCCCTCGGTAGCGGAGCTCGTGCCCGCTCCTCGCGCCATGCCTCAGGTCATGACACGCGAATTGATGGTGGGCACGCACCAATAATAATCCACAGGCAGCAAGCTGTGCGCTCGTCGTAGAGCGCCCCTCGCCCGACAAACATATGGCCTGGGACTTGCCTCCCGGGCCCGACTCTGGGGAGCCCGACCCCGGCGGCATCCGCCAAGGCGAGTGCGCACCTGGGAACGTGGCATCTAGAATGACCATCACAGGGCACGAGTTACCCGGACCGCGTCGCTTCGGCAAAAGCGGGTTCGGAGAAATTGTCCCGAACATGGTCCATAATCCTTACCCGGCCCCCCGTGCCCGCACTTATGTCGACCACGTCAAACCGCATGACAGCGGAGGGCCCCTGGGTCCGGTGCATGTTTGAGCCCAAGATTCCCGAATCCGTGCCCCGGGCCCGACACCGAGGGTGCCGAACCAGGACGC
Organism: Oryza meyeriana var. granulata; assembly: GCA_003991445.1. Taxonomy (NCBI): domain Eukaryota; kingdom Viridiplantae; phylum Streptophyta; class Magnoliopsida; order Poales; family Poaceae; genus Oryza; species Oryza meyeriana. The sequence continues at coordinate 36,222 of RYFJ01002291.1, read as the reverse complement.
CTCGCCAAGGCGATGCAAATCTAGAACGCACACCGAATAGGGCGCGATAGCCGGACAGCACCGCCCCGGCAAGAATGCATCCGAAGGTCGCCCCTCGCGCACCTATATTCGGTCCGGGGCCCCTGGGTCACCGGGCAACATATTTGAGCCGAGCACGGATTCCCGAATCCGTTCCCGCACAGGCCCTCGACACCAGATCCGAACCAAGGGCGGCCTCGCCAAGGCGAATGCAGCCTAGAACGACGACACCCGGAATAGGGCGCGAAGCCCGGATAGCACCGCTCCCGCCGAGAATGCTTCCGGAAATAAGTCGTCTCACATCCCATATTCAAGCCCGGCCCCCGGAACCCGGCTATATCAAAACCGTATTTCAGTCTGGGGCCTCGGTCCCGGACACATATCGCATGAACAACCGGCCCCGGGCCCGTCCAGCACATGCCGACTCGGCTCGCGAGGGAAGCGAGCCGAGCTCCATCTCAGTACAAGCGACCTCCAAAAACACAATAGACCAAGGTACGAAAATATAAACATAATCATATAATATACAAATGTCTCTCTGGTACCAGACAGGGCAAAAGGCCAAGCGTAAGCACGGAGCGAGGCCCTGATCGTACGGGGCGTCACCGGAGTACTTTTGACCGGACCCCGTGACGACGGAAGGGGAGTACTCGGGGCACGAAGGGCCCCCGGGCCCGGGAGGCGCCACGGACGGCGTCAGAAGAAAACCGGCCTCTTCCTCGACCCCTTCGTCAAGCATTCAGCTCTTCAAGGCGCTCGCCGTGGTTGAGAACCCTGCCTTCCGGCAGCAGACTCTACGCACCTTCCTCGCAAAATACCGCGACCTCCTCGCGCGCAGCGAACGCACACCCCCGAGACGCGAGCCCGGACTCTTGGCCCAGACGTTTTCTTCTGGGGAGGGGTGTTTCCTCTCCCCCACCTCCATCTCGGACCGAGCACGCGCGGCCTCGTCGGCAGGCAACTTGGGCGCCCTCCAGTTGGACGCCGCGATCGGACTGTCCACCCTCCGATCAGGACCATCCGGACCACAGCGACCTCTCCGGTTCCAAAGAACCCGAGAGTGTCCTCGCTACCCTCGGGTGGCGGGGCACGAGCCCGCGCCTCGCACTGAGGCTCCGAGCTACCATGCACTGGTCGCTGGCTGTGGCTCCGAGCCCATATACAGCAGCAAACCCCACAAGTGGAACATACCCGCCGCGTTCATCCCGGGGCCCCGGGTCCCGGGCCCACATCGGACCCCCGGCAAACAAGCGCCAAACCAGGTGGGCCCCACGTCCCCTTATTTCTTTCAAGACATGGCCCTGTCTTTCCTGCCCGGAGTTGTTCCCAGTCGAGCAACAGGCCAGGGGCCACTGTCGGCGAAACGGGACTGGGGGTATCCACAGTCGCCCGGGACGCGTGGGTCTTCGGCCACGTCAGTTCCCCGGGGCCATGTCCTGCACGACTGACGACCGGCTACGATCGTGTCTTCTCGCACAAGGTGTCCAGGGCCCGGCGCGCCTGACCCCCCTGGTCCTAGGATGCGTCGCCCCCGGCCCGCGGACGCGCCTCCCCGTGCCCGGCCGTGTCTTCCCGCAATGGTGTCCAGGCCCAGGGCGCCCCCCCACGCCCAGATGCGTCGCCCCCGGCCCGGGAGCGCCTCTCTCGTGCCCGGGGGCGCCGCCCCCAGACCGGGTGACAGGGCGACGGGGCGATGCCGCGCCCCGCCACCCGGTGGACGCGCGATGGATTCTCAAGACGGCCCCCCGTGGGCCTGCTCCCTGCCACAGTCCGAGGACACAGCGACGTGCACTCTCACTTCTCAACAGGGTGCGCTGCTGGTAGCCGTACACAGCCGCCCAGCAAGGCCGACCAGACCAGCCGCCCGCAGCGGGCGGACCGGCGCGACCCGGCGTGCCTCCCGCACGGCTCAGCAAGCGGCGTGGGCGACTGGACGTCTCCTCCGGCGCGGCGCAGCAGGCGCCACGAGCGTGCAACAAGACATAGCAATCTCTCTCTCTATGTACGGGGCACTGTGGAACTCCCTCGCTATAAAGGGGATCCATGCCGTAGACGAAGGCAGGCAGCTGAAGCTCCAACCTTAGACAACAGAGATCTCCCCCTCCTTCCTCGAGTCCGGTCGCTGGTAGAACGACCAACGCCACCTCCGGATTCCCGGTGAGCTTCCGAGCTCCCGGGGCCCTCCTTGTAAACCACAATACCACATTCATCTCTCTCTCTCTCATAGTCCAAAACACAGGAGTAGGGTATTACGCTCCGGCGGCCCGAACCTGTATAAATCCCCCCATCTCCTCGGTGCGCCGCGGTTCTTCGCCTTCCGGACTGTCGATCTATCTCCCGCGTGGTCACAACAGATCGGACGGTCCGGACCCGATTCGGACGGTCCAGACCTTTCTGTCTCCAGCTCGGGCCCCTCTGTTTCTATCCCGAGCGCTAATTCATCTTCTTCCACCCGAAGCCGGCTTCGTCTGAGAACTACTCCCCTGGCCGAATCTCAAAGGGGGGTCTCCAGACCTCTCGCCGTCGAGGTTAACTCCTCCGACAGCCATATATTCAGCATCCATGGCATCTTTTCAATTTGAATCAGTCAAAGCCTCTTGCAAATTTTGTGGTTCTCCAGTCGAAGTAAGAAGACCCTACTTTATAGTTCCATCGGTATAAATTTTTTCTTTTCGAATACCAATTTGCAAACGCGTGCATGGTCACTGATCATCTTGGCACAGACAATCTGAACCGGTAACTGCTGCTTCTGTTGCCTCGGCTGCCTTGCTTCGGAATCGGGGCCTGCTGCTATGGAATTTGCGGGATCTTCTGTTGCTTTTCCTCCCCAACTAGCTATGCTCCCTGCCGCAGAAGATCCTCCAGGAGGCAGAGAAAAAGTAGGAGCACTGACAAGAGGTGGGCCCACGGAATCAGCTCGTGAAGGCCAGCAGAGGCCGAGACAGGGGTGACATGGCGCACTGTGGTTGGCTGGGATCCTGAGTTAGGGTCTCATCTGCACAAAACGCCCGCACTTGGTCAGTAGGGCGTGATCTCGAGGATGTCGACCCACCAATCAAGGGAGATTCGACCCTTGATGTGATTTCTTCTGATGCTGTAGGATCGCACGTAGAATTTCCTGCCGAATTTTGCTGCAATGACTCAGAATATGGATCAGTAATTTCAGCAGGAGTATTAGTCAAATTGGAATACCGCTGATGACCCCTAGAAAAATTGGAGAAAAAATCTGGAAGGAGAACACATTCAGAATAAAGATGGGCATCGGCATTTGGATTGAGAGTGGAAAAAGAAAACTGATTTTCATCAAAACAACATCTCTAGAAATATAGATACGGCCAGTGACAGGATCAAGGCACTTAAAATCTTTGTGGAGAGTGCTATACCCTAAAAAGGTACACTTCTTGGAACGGAATTGGAGCTTTCGATTGGGCGCAGGTTAGACCAACAAGCACAACCAAAAATGCGTAAAGCATGATACTCTGGTTGTTTATCAAACAATTTTTCCAAAAGAGATATATCATGGAGAACTTTGCTAGGAGTGCGATTAATCAAATATACTACAGAGACAAAGGCTTCATCCCAGAATTTTAAGGGCATGGATGAATGAGCTAGTAAAGAAAGTTCTACCTCAACAATGTGACGATGTTCTCTTTCTGCAGAACCATTTTGCTGATGAGTGTGAGAACAGGACACATGATGAGTAATGCCAGCTCTTTGAAAAAAAGAATGGAGCTTCTCATACTCACCGTCCCAGTCAGTGTGCATAGTGATGATCTTTCTATTGAACAGACGTTCAACAAGAATGAAATTCATGGAACTTCTAAAAAACTTCTGATTTATTCTTAAGCAAATAGATCCAAGTAAATTTGCTATAATCATCAATAAAGCTAACATAATATTTCTTCCCACCAACAGACTGTGGGGCAGGGCCCCGGACGTCAGAAAACACTTGATGTAAAGGATATTTAGACTTACTATGAGACTTAGGAAAAGGCAATTGGTGACTCTTGGCCTGTTGACAGGTATCATAAACTGACATTTTATTGGACTCATCTAAACAAGGCAACTTATGAGTTTTGATAACCTTCTCTACAACAATATAGGAAGGGTGACCAAGACGACTATGTCACCTCTCAAAGGATGGCTTGGAGACTCCATAGACTTGCTTTACTTGACGTTGGTGCAAAGATGCAAAAGATGCAGGAGGAAGAGGGTACAGTCCTTGTTTGCAGCGACCCCTAAACAGAATTCTCCTCGTGGCCAGATCCTTTATAAAGAAAAGTTTAGGATATAACTCAAGAAAAGCAAAGTTATCACGAGCAAGACGATGAGCTAAAACAAGGTTCTTGTTGGCCTTTGGAACATAGAGAACATTATTTAAATAAAGATTGCGACTAGGGGTCTTAACAACAGAATTACCAATGTGACTGATCTCCATACCTGCACCACTCGCAGTGTGAATCCGATTGTTTCCGCGGTACTTGTCTCGCACTGTCAGCTTGTCGAGTTTTCCAGTTACGTGATCCGTTGCTCTAGTGTCAAGAGACCAGTTGGTATCAATGCCATAGAAGGTAGCTCCTGCAAATCTTTCATCTGGAACAAAATTTTCATCATAGCAGTGCCAACAATCCATTACTGTATGCCCTCTCTTGTAGCAGAATTGGCACTTGGGCCTAGTATTAGCACATGTAGAGTTGCCACGGCCACCACTAGGGTTACCATGACCTCTGCCACGATTTGAGTTGTTGCCACCACTGCGTCCATGATTGTTGCCACCATGACCGCGTTGTTGTCCTCCTCGGCCACGATTTGTACTGTTGGCTGAAGCGTGAGATTTTTCTCTATGGCGAAGGGCAAGCCTCTACTCAAAGCTTAATAGCTGAGCAAAAGCTTCTCCAAAAGTAATTGGATCTGGACGTGTCACTAGCGCCGTGATGAATGGTTTGAAGTCGTCATCCAGGCTAGTGATGATATAACTGATTAGATCATTGTCGTCGACCGCCTTGCCTGAGATGGCGAGCTCATCTGCAAGGGCCCGCATCTTTCCAACATATGTGGAAATCATCATGTCGCCCTTCTTCAAGGTAGTCAGGGAGAGTCGTGCACGAGTCATCGAAGAGAACATCCCTTAGATCATGCTCTATGCGGCGACAGCTGTCTTGCTTGTTGCAATCTGCGCTAGAACATCTCTGGTCATAGAAGATAGAAGGTAACCTAGTGCCTGCTGATCCGTTGTAACCCACTCTTCATAGGCGGGATTGCTAATGAGGGTATCCTTCTCGCTGTCTTTGCTTTGAATAATAGCGGCTGGGGCTTCATCTGTTCCTGTGTGGTGGCCTTCTAGCCAAGCTTCATGAACGGCCGCCAGAACTTGAGCCTTCCATAGGGGATGATTCGATTTCCCAAGCTTCTCCGAGATAACTTGGCCGACCAGGGGGTTCCCAGCATGCGTCTTCGATGAACTCGCCATGGCGCCGAAGGAGGAAGTCGTATGTGTCTAGCCAAAGCAGGACGCCACGCTGATGTAGATCGATGTGTCAGATTGATTGATCAGTGTGTCGTCATGCGAAGCAGGACATCGCGATGCGTCAGATTGATGCCAAAGTAGGACGTCGCGATGCGTCAAATCAATGCCTTGTCGCGCGATGTCGAAGGATACGCCGAAGCCGACTTTTTTTTGGATAGATGGCTCTGATACCATGTAAAATAATCAGAGGGGGAAGCGTTAAACCCTTTGCCTCAGGCCGCAATGTATTTATAGGAGCAGAAATAGCCTCTGCTGTAGCATATACAAACTCTAAGATTAGCCCAAACACAACCGGACTCATATGGGCTTAATCCGGATAGAAATAGGACTCTAACTTATCTCTAATATATACATATATATCTAACAGGCTCAAGCCCTGTTGTCCTACAGGTCAAGATAAGTAGCATCGAGGCTAGCACCGTTGCCCTCTACTTCTCAGCCTCATGGTGCCCACCGTGCAGGCGGTTCACGCCTAAGCTTATCGAAGCATACAAAGAAATGGTTTCCCAAGGAAAAAGCTTCGAGGTTGTCTTCGTTTCAAGCGATAGAGATCTAGAGGCATTCAATGCTTACTTTGCAAAGATGCCGTGGTTGGCAGTCCCTTTCTCGGACTTTGAAGGTTGTGCTGACCTTAAGAAACGGTTAAGGTCAGAGGTATTCCACACCTCATTATCCTTGATGCAAAATCTGGTGAAGTATATACTGAAGATGGAGTTGAACTTGTGGGCGACTATGGCAAAGAAGCTTACCCTTTTACAACAGAGAGAATCAATGAATTGAAGGAACAAGAAAAGGCAGCTAAAGATAATCAAACTATGCATAGTGTGCTTGGTTCACCCACTCGTGACTACTTAATTTCGAACAAGGGAGATAAGGTAAATGAACCGATGGCAGTTCTTTATTGTCTTTTCAAATGATTTTGCAGGTGCAAACATTCTTAGCCATTTTCTTATTGTTGGTTGTACCCAGGTACCAATCTCTGACCTTGAGGGCAAGTACGTTGGTTTGTGCATTGTGGTGAATGGCTATGGTCCAGTTGTTCAGTTTACCTCACTACTTGCTAAAATATATGAGAAACTCAACGAAGTCGAGGAAAAGTTTGAAATTGTAGCTGTATCCTTGGATAATGATGAGGAATCATTCAATGAGAGTTTTGCAGGCATGCCTTGGCTTGCCATTCCTCAGGGAGACAAGATGTGTGAGAAGCTGGCTCGTTACTTTGAGCTTAGAGGCCTGCGTACGCTTGTCCTGATTGGTCCTGATGGGAAGACACTAAACAAAAATGTTGCTAACATAATTGATGAGCATGGTCCAGATGCATGGGAAGGGTTTCCTTTCAGTGCAGAGAAGCTGGAAATTCTTGCTGAGAAGGCTAAAGCTAAGTAGAATCACAGACCTTGGAGTCCTTTCTGGTCACTGGTGATTTGGACTTTGTCCTTGGGAAGGATGGAGCAAAGGTATGTTAGTTATGCTTTGTTTCATAGACTAAAATATCTTTTTTACGACTTGGAAAATTGTATCAATTGATAATCCCGTTATGAAGTAACTTGGAGACAAATTATGCTTATTACAGACAGCATTGGAGTATATTAGCCATTGTGATCAAATTGTTGTCCTTCATCGCTCAATTTTAATAAGTGTGAAAGCATCCAAATTTTGTTGCTTGAAATCATTTCCTACACTCTTTCTATCTCTTTTAGCCCTGGAATCTCAGTTATGTTAAGAGTAGTAAAGCACGCAAACTTTCCATATCATGATTTGCTATGCTCCTTAGTCATTGTTTAATTTTTTCGAAGGCTAGTAATTTTACTAAATGCACGTATTGTACTGCTAATGCCCTGGAACAAGGAAAATTAAGTCTGAAATCCTGTTCCCAACTTAACGTTTTGATAAAGCGCGATGTGACTATACATATGTGAAGAATATTATATGCTACAGTGTTAAGTCCCAGAGATTGACCATATGAACAACATTGCTTCAAAGAAAGATGTTATGATGCCTCCATAGTTGATTCTTGCAGAGTTTTGCCTACACTTTGATGTGCTGCTTACCTGTCTATATTTGTGATTAGTACGTGAAGATTAACATCTGCTTTTTAATGTGAAGGTTCCTGTATCAGAACTTGTTGGGAAGACTGTCCTCCTCTACTTTTCGGCCAAATGGTGCCCGCCATGCCAAGCCTTCCTGCCTAAACTTGTAAACGAATACAACAAGATCAAGGAGAAGCACAATGATTTTTAGATCATCTTCATTTCTAGCGATCGAGACCAGAGTTCGTACGATGAATTCTTCTCTGGCATGCCATGGCTTGCTCTTCCTTTGGGAGACGAAAGGAAGCAACATTTGAGTAAGACCTTCAAAATCACTGATGGCCCATGGAGCTGATGTCGCCATCGGTCCTGTTGGGAAGACGGTGACCAAAGATGTGAAAACCCCACTGATGGCCCACGGAGCTGATGCATTTCCGTTCACTGAAGAGAAGCTTCAGGAGCTGGAGAAGAAGATCGATGAGATGGCAAAGGGGTGGCCTGAGAAGCTGAAGCATGATCTGCATGAGGAGCATGAGCTTGTGCTGACTCGCTGCAGCACGTATGGCTGCGATGCATGCAGGGAGATGGGCAATTCGTGGTCCTATAGGTGCAAGGAGTGTGACTTCGATCTGCACCCGAAGTGCGCGCTGGAGGAGGACGAGGAGAAGAAGGGCGATGAGAAGGGAGAGGTGAATGCTGAAGGCCTAAGAGTTGTTGAGGCGTACCTGAATGTTGGGATGTGAATCATGTAGTGAGTAATAAATATGGTTTTGCTTACAAACGTATTTGGGTTGCTGGTACATTGGTGTTACTGTTGATCAACATTAGCTGTGACTAGAGCTTGGATTATTGTGTGCAAAACCGAATGTAAGAATGTTGCAGATTGGCAATTGAATGTCTTGATCTGCTTGGTGTTGAGTCCTGAAGCGTAATGATAGCATGAATGCTGTATGTAGTTCTGTTCTGCAACTTGACAACTTATCTTTGTTCAGGTTATATCAAAAGTAGTTTCTTTTCTATTTATGAGACGTCTGAATTTATTAACTATTAGTTGACTAAACTTGCACAATTCAAAAAACTGTAATCTAGTATAAGTTTAGTGTAACTTTTAGTTTTCTTTGTTTTTCATTTACTAGATCAATTTAGATGTACTTATATGCATATCTAGTTTCATATTTTACTTTTTTTGCGGGGAATGTTTTACTTAATATTAAAAGATAATTTTAATAAAGCAACCTTTGGGAACACTTCGACAACAAGTATTACAACGGAAAATATTCTCTTTTTTCTGAGATATACGGTAGGATTTCTGCCGGTTAGGGCCTGTTTGGTAGGGCTCCAGCTCCTAGATCCTAACTCCTGGATCCAACTCCAACGAGAGCTAGATCCTGTAGGATCTGGAGGTGGCCTGAAAGTGTTTGGCTAGCCTGATCAGCTCCAGAAATCCTAAAAGAGATAGGTGGGGGAAGATGGACAATTTTACCCTTGGTTTTTTTTTACTAATTGATAATTGTTGATTATGACATGAATGTACCTTTTGAAATTTATCATTAATATATAAATGCTAATTTTTCTTGTATGTTTTCAACACCACAAGTACGAAAGATAAAAACAAAATATATGACAACATTCATACTTGTAAAAAGTAAAGCTAAAATCTATGCATGGCGTTTATATAATAAATGTTCAATAATAATAATTAGTAGAATAGTCATCCAAAGACATTCTAAAAGACCAAAAAAACCATACATTACTTGTCCATTATCCTATAATACGATGGGCTAGGTCATCACGAAATGCATCCATTGATGCATCACTCGCACCCTCGGTTGATATATCCGATGTATCTTGAGAGATGATATATCTTCGATATCTAGATGGAATGGTAGGCACATAATTTGGATTTCTATCAAACCTCTGAAAATGCCTATCTGGCGCATCATAGTCACAAATAAAATTATGCAATGCCATTGTTGCCACCACAACCATCTTCTGTTTCCATATTGGAAAGCTAGGCATCTTGAGAAGAATTCGTCACTTCATCTTCCATACACCAAAGCATCTCTCAATGATATTACGTAGACTTGAGTGCAAGTAGTTGAATTTTTCTTTCACGCCACTTGGTGTTGTACCTCTTCGAAATTCCGGCACATGGTACCTTTGACCTTTATATGGTGCTAAGTATCTTGGGCGGTTTGGATAGCCAGCATCAACAAGATAATATTTCCCTACAATAAAGAAAAACATTAATATATCATTTAGAATCACTTACCAAAAAATACAACATATAACATGTGATAATTACCTTGAGGAGGATGAGCAAAGATAGCTCTATCTGTTTCCAATGCATTAAATAGAACAGTTGTGTCATGCATCGAACCAGGTTATCCAATAGATCCATATGTAAATCTCATATCATGCACAAATAGCCATCACATTTTGAGTAGTAGTCTTGGATCTACCAATATATCTAACCTTCTCTTTATCTGGAACAACCGCATAGATATGAGTACTGTCAACAGCTCCAATGCAATCCTTAAAATATGGCCACATGCGACGATCTTTTCTAATTCTCTTATGGACAATAGGGAAGTTTAGATCCTTTGGACGCAAGATGTCACGTCCCAAGTCTACCATGGCAAACAAAACTTCTTCAAACTTTCTCTTAATTGTCTCACCAGAATGCTTGAAACGGTTTTGCACCCTTTGGTTCGATGAACCATCACCGACTATAAAAGAAGAAATGGCAAGTGCCTCCATTGTAATGTACGTGTATAGTAGATGCCAACTTATATTTTACTAAACCCAAAAGATCATGCAAGGCAAGAAAGGCATTGGCATTCATACGAAGCATGCGATAGCATTCACCTGGTGTGGCCAAAGTTTCTTGCACCCATCTCCATTCCACTAAGTCCTGATTCCTAGGCGCAGCCCTTTTCCAAGTAGGTTGAGGTGGTAATTTTCTACAATTCTTTATTAGATGAAGAAAGATTACTTGCAACATTTTGGTACAATTACATAATAAGCATATCACAATCAGATTCTTCATCTGAAGAACCATCCTCTCCACTCTTCACTTGACATCTACACATAAAGTCACATACAAAATAAATTAGAATATACATGGATATAGTGCTAAAACAAAAGTATACATAGACATAGGGCTGAAAATAAAGTAGCACACATAAGGTGATTAAACCCAACAATAGTGCAGGACATTTATAAACATAGGTCTAAAAATATAACACCACAAACAAGGTGATACAATCCTACAATAATACTAAATTAAAGTGATACATTCCATAGGCACACCACACATAAAACTAATTTCCATACTTCACATCATACTTCTTCTTAAGCCATGCAAAACGTCCTGCAGGAGTACGCAATGAATTAATAAACATCTCTCTTTGATCCTTCTTGACAAATATTTTAGTTGCAATGAAGTGCTCATTTGTCCCTTCAACAGCACCACATTCCTCCTCCAAGGCCATAGCATCCTTTATTGAACAACCCGGAAGATCCTCTCTCAATCTACTAAATGATTGAATAGATGATAAAGTTTGTGTAGAGAGTTCATTACTCTTTGACATTTCCTCTACCATCTTTTGAGATCCACTCTTCTTCTTCAGCTTATCCACCTTTGAGCCACAACCTTTCTTTCTCTTAGTGCTTGGTTCATCTTCCTCTGTCTCGTCATCCTTTTCATTGTCTTCATCAATATTAATTGCATCATTGGTAGCTGTTGGTATGGTGCCTTGCGATAAAAACCAATGGTCAGCACCACTATTGCGAATGTATTTAAACATTTTCGCCAGTAACTCTTTGTTTTGCAATCCAACCTTCATAAACTTGTAATAGCCTGGTATGTCCTGCATAGTAGTACATTATAAAATGAGTTAGAACATTGAATTTAGATTCCTAGTTCTTAATATAACACCACATAAAGAAAAACTTACTATTTTCAGTTGAGCCCAACGTGCTGCAGTTGCCGTCACTGTTTTCTTTGTGTCATCCCATCCCAAACCTGTTTGAGAGTTTAACTTCTTCCAACAATTGTACTCGATCCTAAGTTTATCCCATTTGTTCTTAAATTGATGCCTAGTGTACCTAAGACCGGTTCTTGCAGCAAATTGCTCAATGACTTCGTCAAACCCCGTGTTGGATAGATGGGTATTTGGACGATTACCCGTACTACTGATCAGCAAAAATCTCACACACAACTCTAGTATTGTAGTCAGTCCAATCAGCAGGGTCCAGGGGTAGTTTAACACTCCCCGATGGCATAGTTTGATCCATGCCTGCCATCCACTTGTATATTACTGTATCAAAGAACAGTGTGTTGTAGCATAAATGCAAGACTTGGACTAAAAGGGGGAATTGATAGCTCTAGTAGCCAAGCCACTAATGTAAGAATAATAAAATAATATCACATAAGCCCTTAAAATTAGAAAGCAACACATATTTGTAATATCAACATTAGACGCATGATGTGAAACTATTGAACTCATCACCATATGACTAAGTTCATCACTAGCAAACTGCAACATATTGCTATATTTTAATTATCATGCAGCAACAAATTACCTAGAGGCAATTCTAACCTCTAAGATAAATAATTTTGAGAGTAAAAAGAAGAGCATTTTTTAACATGTTCTACCATTAGTACCTAGGGTTGGGTCAGGTATTTTCAGCTATTCCCTTCCTAGAAATTTATTTTTTGGGAGTACTCATGGTAAGCATGCTTTCTTATGCCTGCAGCAGAGGGTATCCAAATTTACTAACATATGTACTTGTGTTGTTCAGCAAGAAGCTACAAAACAAGGTACCATTTGCCAAGTTGATCAGGACAAACCCTAAACAAAAGCACCTAGTCTATGCTAATCAAGTGACCAAACATTCATAGAAAGAGCCAGCACAGGCACACATATATTCTAGTCCCATGTGAGGCAATGGCAAAGGCAGGCTAATCCTAGACCTAATAACCTCTCCCCAAGGTCAAACAGCATAGTCCCATGTGGAATATGGCATTGCATTGCATTGCTAGCAGCGACTACTCTTGCATTGCTAGCAGCGACTACTCTTTCTCTAATCTGAAACTTCACATACCTCTTCAACCAATCAACCAAAATTTCAGATCTGAAATTTTTCCCATTTGTTCGTTGCAAAATCGCAACCAATCAACCCAATCAATCAATCATTCCCACAGAAATTAGCCACAAATGAAGGAAAGAGGTAGGGGAAATTTTAGGGTTTGGGCAAAAATTACCTTCAACAATCAAATGCCATTAGCCACCTTGCGTCGCCCACCGCCGTCGTGCGCCACCCTCCATCGCCCGTGCACCGTGCAGAGAGGGGATGCAGAGGAGGATGCAGCGAGGGCCCTACCGGTGTGCCGCCCTCCGCCGCCGTGTGCCGAAGGAAGCTCGCGAGACGGGGTCGGGACTCCATGGGGTTTCGGGAGAGACGAGAAAGGGAGAGACGGGGTCGGGAGAGAGCCTGGGCCGCTAGGGGAGGTACGGAGTGGCAAAATGCAGGTAATTTTTGCGAAAATGGATGGGCATCGATGTCTTTTGGACGGGAGCGGAGTGGTGGAGCGACCCCAGCCCCGCTCCGTTCCACCAGTACAATTTTTCAGATCGACCCAGACCGCTCTGTTCCAAATCTGAGTGGATCTAGATTGTTTGGTTGGGCTCCAGCTTTAGAAAAGATGAATCTGAGAGCTGGAGCTATGCCAAACACACCCTAACAAGGAAGCAGAAAAATTACAAGGAACCCACGGTATCTAGGCTGCGCACCAAGGGTTAAAAGTACAGTGTAAGGCTAAATTACGTTGAAGTATATCCGGCTGGACTGGTCCTGTTTGAACTGGCTTATAAAGATGGCTTATAAGCAGTAAAACAAGAAACGTCATTAGTATAGGTAAAACAAAAAAATATTATTAGTGTACGTAAAATGAGAAATATTATTAGCGTAGATTAATTAAGTATTACGTTTCCCCGTACAAAAAATTAAGTATTACGTTCAAGTATATCCGGCAGGACTAGGTGGCCAACCGAACGCACCAATCGTTTCCTTGCTGGCCTCTTTTCGCTTTATGCGACTGAAAGCTTGCCACCAATTGGAATATCAGTAAATATCTAGGACCTCTATTGATCCTTATGTAAATAGTGTGTGGGTTCTGTAAGACACATTACATCCATTTCGGTGGAAATATGGCCCTTCAGGATCTGAATGCTGAAAGCAGGATGAAAAACTGACAGGCAATGACAAGAGAAATGTATGTCACTAGCGTGTTTGGCAACTTTAGATGAGAGAATTAGTGGTAACATTAGCATAGAAAATTAATTTTTAGTCACAACCTCATGTTTAGTAGAAGTGGTGGGAATTAGTAGGGAGTTTTAGATGGAGACTAGATCCTATGTAAAAATGAATGGCTGAGATTTGTCTAGACAACTTAAAACTAAAATTCTTACCCAACTCTCACCCCCTACCTAGATATTAAAAGACACAAAGTTCATTCCTCAATTATCCGTCCACATCCCATCAAAATTCTCATGCCCCCTAACCAAACAAGTCTTTAATAACCCTATCCCTCTAAACTCTCATTCTCTCCTAAAAACTCCCTCCAACCAATTTATAGTAGAAGCCATTCCTAAAAGTTGTGTCCAGGAAAGAGCGTATGCTACAAAGGACGAGGCCACTCCTAAGGACCTTATACAAAAATTTTATTTTAGCCCCTCTAGTTTTTATTCAATTGTAAGTTTTCCAATTCACTTTTAGTCTAAATTTAACAAAACAAACCTTATATGAGAAAATGCCCGTACAAATTAATTCCACTGCCTCATTCCTCTCATTTCCTCTCCGGCTCTCCCTCTCACATCAGACTCTTAAGCAAACAGCAAAACCACCCCGTCGCCATAGCGTCCATGCATTCCTTTCCCTCCCGTCCTCACCTCTCGCAAGGGCCGCTGCCCCACATGGCCGTCTCCATCGCTCCACCATCTCCCCCACCTCTACGTTGCTCTAGAGGCTCTGCCCGAGCGCCCTCCCTTCCCGTCGACCAGATCGAGCACCGCCACAGAGCAACCGCATTGATCTGGCACCACCATCCTCCAATCCAACGTCATCGACCTCTAATCTGATGCTTCTCCGGCCACAACAACTCCTCGGCCCTTCGGCTTTGGCTGTTGCCACCCCCCTCTCCTCTAGATATGACCAAATCCGGTCTTTCCGGCTATCGCGCCAATGATTCAAGGTCGGTCTCCTTTGCCAGCAACCACGCCATGGGATGAGTGAGTGGAGTAGGAGACCTACACAACTCATGGCGAGGTTACTCTCTCATCCAATGTGGCTTTTCTGAACCGTGCCTCCGCAGGCCACACGCCTTTACCTACCAAGGCTACAACCTTGTAGAAGGCACGCACGGCCTAGTGAAGCCACTTGCCCCCCCCCCCCTCTCTCTCCTCCATGGCGGTAGGTGATTGACGTGGCACGATGAGGTCACCTGCCAGGCAGGAGTAGTGTTGTAAATGCCCTAAGGCCATGCCAAACGCTCCAGCCTAGAGCATGGCCTCGCTAGTCCACATTGGCGGCAAGCTGCCGTGAAGGAGTGAGGAGAAAAAGCAAGTGGCTTGACATGTGGCACAGTGGCTTGCAGAAAACACGAGTGGCTTGAGGGAAAAGGAGGTGGTTCATGCTAAGAGAATGCTGCACCTGTTGCCTAGGAGAGGAAGGAGGTGGTCCTGGTGGAGGTCATTGGTCGAGCACCGCTGCCATTGAGTTTATCAACACGCAATCAGCAAGAAGATCAGGCCACCGATGAGCACATCACCCACATCGAGCTCACCAGCCCGAGCCAAAGGACGACGATGCACCTCCTGGTTCTCGCCACTGTCGCCGACTCCAGCGACTAGGAAGACGTGGCACAGTGGCGGCTAGATCTGGAGCTGGGAGCTGCGGGGAGTGGCGGTGGCAGCTGGATCTAGAGCTAGGACACGCGGCAGCTGCGAGACCAAGGAAGTAGGGATGGCAACCGGTTGAATCGGGCATGGGTACAATAAAATCATGTCCAACTCGATACCCAACTTCACTCACCCGATCCATGCCCATGCCCGTTGGCCATGGATAGCCCGACGAGTACCCAGTGGGTATCTCACAACATAAATAATATCTCTATGGATAGATAATAAAACAAATAGCAACACAATCAAGTGACCAACAAGTAGGAAAATTATTACCAACTAGTTGGGTGCCCATGCGCTGCAACAGAAAAAAAAATCTACACAATACCATGTGAATGATGCCAAATAACTTAAATCATGTTCAAGAACATATATACTTTGATACAATTACAACTCTATTGCATAAATACACAAGAAAGTTTCATAAAAATACACAACATGCAAAGTCCAAAATTCCCAACATAGCCTCTGTTCATCTTGTGATGGATGGAGGTGTTTGAGTTGGTTTTTACGTGTGGCTTATAAGCCGCACGCAAAATAAGAAACATCATTAGAGCATGATTAGTTAAGTATTAGCTATTAAAAACTTAAAAAATGGTCTATTTGATTTTCTAGAGATAGTTTCGTATAGAAAGTTTTTAAAAAAACACACCGTTTTACGTTTTGAAAAGCGTGCTAACGGAAACCGAGGCACAAGCCATAAGCCACGAGCCGAAAAGAAGACCACCACAGCCCTCAACTATGTCTTTCCTTTGACTTCTTCTAAAACCCCAATAGAAGTTACAAGACAGCTCTATGTTCCCCTCACGTGCCAGACTTGTATGCCTGTTGAAATGATGATCAATGCTAATGTGCTATAGACCAATTTTGCAACCTATTAATTTCCTGGAACATTGCATGTGACAGGCAATATTTTCATGATACTGGAAGAGATAAGCTGAAGACCTGCCCTTTGCCACGATCGCCTGAAATTGGAAACATAAAAGAGACATCACATTGTTGTCCAGAGTTAATTGCAGAAGGTACCAATCATTATCCTGAAAGATTCACGGCTACAAGGTAGAATGCGCCAAGATTCACGGCTACTCCAATTTTCTGTTTGCCACAACCTGTAAGCATGCCTGAAAAATGCAGGAATAATTTATTTTAAATTTTTGTATAGCAAAGTAATCTACCTGACAGAGAACTGTAAAGTCCATCTATGAAGAAAGATATCCCAAGAATAGGCAGCATTCTAGCAATGTATGTCACTACTTCCTGCTCATTGCTGTACATGTACCCCCAAATATTGTGAAGCAAGAACATGGTCAAGCTTATCAGCAATCCTTCAGATAAAGCCATATACAACACCACTCGCGTTGCTAGCTTTGCTGCTTGAGGCTGCATGGCTCCCATTTCATTTGAAACACGAGTGCTACAGAGAAGAAAACAAGAAATCATCAAGGAAATTATATGAAGAAATTACAAAGTGTTGAGTTTTATGTTGACAAATTGCACCTTACAGAAGAACATAGGCCCAATGGTACCATGTATAGCAGAGCCCTAGTATTCAGGCTGAAAATTAAAACTGTTAGCTGTAAATAAGAACAAAATGTATAGCAGAACACCTAATTAGAACTGTGCTTACCATATTGACAGCACTGAAGTTTCAAGCTAAGGATTAGGCAGAAGTCCACAGAGCAGCACAAGGATTTCAAATGACCACCTCTCCAAGCTGTAGAAAATTGAATAATTTGGTTTAAGTACAGCTTAAAAATCACGCCTCTTTCATTGACAAAACTGAATTTTTGAAATAAGATATGTATCTTGACAGTGAATTCTTGATTGATTGTCTCACCAAATCATCATGGCAGAGGGCATGGCGAGCGCGGCGAAATGGCGAAGCTCCTTGAACGCCTCGCCGGAGAAGCCGCTCCACGTGCCCTTGAAAGTGCTTGACACCCTCACGTAGAGGGCCAATATGGCGAGGTTGACGCCGTAGGAGATGGCGTTCGCAAGCGCGGCGCCCTTGCTCCCCATGCCAGCCTTGAACACCAGCAGCCAGCACACGAGTGGGTGGAGCAGCGCCGTGGCGTCGGAGCTCGCCGTGACAGGTAGCACGACGGTCTGCGTCTGCAGGAACCGGATGTGGCACTACAGCGGCACGTAAGCGGCGAGCGATAGGAGCATCCACTGCGCGTACGTGCCGGCCTCGGCGGTGATGTCCGCGTCCTGGCCCAGTAGCAATAGGATCCAACCGGCAGCGGTGGCGTTGGGCGCTGGGGATTGGCGGCAGCAGCGCTGGGCGCTGGGGATTGCGGGCGGCGGCGCTCGGTGGTGAGAAAGAAAGAGGAGGAGAGATTAGGGTTAGATAGGGGTAGGGTGAGGGGTAGGGGGGAGGGACCATCTAAGGTCTAGAGAGAATTACTGTTACCATAAGGTTTTCTTAAGTAGTATCGATAACTCAAATTATCACCCGCAAGCTAGCATAATTTTATTACCAACCGTTTATAAACATAGCAACACAAATTATCATCAAGAATCCATCATTTTGAAGTCACCCACAAATATTTAATGATTAAGAGCTACATATATTACATTGGACATGCCAAAAATCAACAACCATTTCACTAAAATTTATATATCCCGTGGTTATTAAATGGACCAAAGCATAAGGGATGTGCCAAAATCAACTAGAAGCATATTGTCGGAGGATGAAACCTCGACGGCGGGAAGTCGGGAGACCCCCCTTTTGAGATTCGGCCAGGGGAGTAGTTCTCAGGCGAAGCCGGCGTCAGGGTGTAGAAGAAAGATATGCCGCGAAGAAGACGTAGAAGAAACAGAGGAGTCCGGACCGTCCGAAGCGGGTCCGGACCGTCCGAACCGTGAACGAAGGCAGAAGGGTCCGGACCGTCCGAACCGGGTCCAGACCGTCCGAACCGAGGAGATCGTGCAGGGAAGAAGGGATCGATGCACAAGGAAGACACGGGGATTTATACAGGTTCGGGCCGCCGGAGCGTAATACCTTACTCTGTGCGTGTTTTGCTATGAGGTGGATGAATGTGGTATTATGGTTACAAGGTGTATCTAGCTCACGGCCGGAGCCGGAGAAGAAGAACAGTGGTTAGAGAGTGAGCTCGGGGGTGCAGAGCAGAGAGTTAGAGGACGGGGAAGCTCCTGTCTAGTTCGGCCCCCCGTTCTCGGTGGCTTGGATCCTCCTTTTATAATCAAGGGAGTCCACAGTACCAGCACACCAAGAGAGAGAGAGAGAGTTTCTGGAGAGTTCTCTGGTCCTCCCCTCCGCCTGCGACGCCCACGCCGGAGTTGGAAGACGTCCAGTCACTCACGTCCGCCTGCAAAGCCTGCGCCGGAGTCGGTAGAGCGTCTGGTCGCTTTCGTCCCCGCCTGCTGAGCCCATGCCGGAGTAGGTATGCAGCGGGCGGTAGAGTCGTGAGGATGTGATGGGATGTAATGGAGCACGCTGCCGAAGTCAAGAGTCTCTGACTGCTTGGACTTCGGTGCACGCCCTCGCCACAGAAGTCAACAGGCTTCTGACGGCACAGTCGGGTGTCCACAAGGGGCCATGACAAGGAGCCCACGCATGGCAGAGCAGGCGACAGAGGCGACAGGCCTGTCGCCTCGTCATTAATGTAGGCAGTTGGGGAGCTGGTGCGCTCAAGTCAAACTCGTGCCCGGCGCGGAGTGCTCTCTGAGTCCTCCACGCGCACAAGGTGCCGCGCCGGTCGGCGCCCGGGGGCCGAGGCAGTCGGCACCCGGGACCGAGACTGAGGAAGTCGGCGTTGGCGCCCGGGACCGAGACAGTCGGCTCCCGGGACCGAGGCCATGGCGGTCGGCACCCGGGGGCCGAGGCGGTCGGCACCCGGGGCCGGGACCGAGGAAGCCGGCGTCGGCACCCGGGACCGAGACAGTCGGCTCCCGGACCGAGGCAGCGGCGGTCGGCACCCGGGGGCCAAGGCGGTCGACACCCGGGGCCGAGGCCGAGGACCTGGGACCGGGGAAATTGGCGCCCGGGGCCCGGGGCCGTGGCTGCCGTGCCCGGGTCCCGGGCAATGTCCCCGAACCGCGAGCCAGAGGAAGGCGCACCGGGGGAGCGCTCCCGGACCCAGGGAAGGCGCCCCCGGGCACGGGGTAGCGCACCCGGGCCCAGGCAGCGCTCGTGCCCGGGCACTTAGCAGGAGAGCCAGTCGCCAGTTGTACAGAATGTGGGCCCGGAATAGCTGGCGTGGCAGAAGACCCACGCGACCCCGGGGTATGTGGGACCCCCTATCCCGTTTCGCCGACACATATATATCGAGTCGGATACGGATTATCCCAGATATAAAACAATACCCGCGCTCGCCTATTAGAATTTTGGGCATCGGCTCGAGAGTACCCACGCAAAAAGTGAATCCACGCCGTGTCCATCGAGCGCGGTACCCACGGATACCCATACCTACAGGTAAAATTGCTATTCCTACTAGGAAGGATGATGGTGGTTGAGGCCAGAGCCCAAGGGGGAGGGCAGGCAGTAGTGGTCGGAGCTGGGAGGGGTGACGGCGGCAGTGGATAGATCTAACGCACGGAGATGCAGTGGCCATAAAAGCTGAAAAGGGAGGCATCGGTTGCAGCCCAAGCCGGGAGGGCGGCGGCAGTGGCGGCGGCGAGCCAAGAGGAGGCCGTCGGATTAGAGTGATTGAGGTAGATTTACACTCTTTTCTTTTTACTAGGGTGTTTCCTCTTTTCTGACGGAGCTTGCGTTGACCGTTTCCTCTTTTCTGTTGACACTTGTCAGATTTCTGCGATACATGGACGTTTGTGAGCTGTCGAATCAAGGATGCTCTCGATCTGCAGAAAAAATTTGGAGGCAAAGCACATGCAGTGCATTCATGCTCAAGCTGCACTCCATTGGCTGTGTGAAGGCTTGGGCGTCCTGAACAGAGCTTCCAAGAAATGAAGCGCATGACCTTCCCTTGGATACTTTTCGTTCTCACTTATCGTTTTTCAATTCAGCACTAGTTGGGCACGTTCAGACTCAAATAAAGTAACTTGGATTCTGATCAAGATTTGCCTACGCTGCACATAATCACTTGGCTTTTCAAAAGAATATTGTCAGATCCACATGCCCAAAAAGAGATACTTGTTAGTAGTTTTTACTAACAGTTGAGTTATTTTCTTTAATTTTAAGTGTATTTGTGGACCAAAAAATTGTTCAACCTGTGGTAATGTATGCCAAGTTGCCAACGTGATGGCTGTGACCTTGTGTTGTCAATACATCATGCATGATAAACGAAGGCCACTCGCAGCATCACACTGAGTGACGTCGATGCCATGACGCAAACGAAAAAGACGGGTGACGATGTAATTTGCAATATCAAGTAATTCTCGAACTCCATTCGTTCTTTAAAAAAAAAGACTGTATTTTCAGTACATAACATGTACTAGTATAAAACTAAAAAAACTAAACTACCCTTTCCTTTAGCAAACCTTATATTAGTAATTTCGATATATTTGTCTTCTATTTTAACAAAACCGTAATGTATTTGTTCTATACTTTAGCAAATTTTAATATATTGATTGATCTATAGATAAAATCTTTATAAATAAATTACTTAATTAAAATAATCTTTTTGAGCCGGAGCAAGTAATTATCTGTAGAGCGGCTTTTCCAAACAACTTGCATGCAAAACCTAGTCATCTACTATGACCTACCAAAGTCAGAGTAAGTCTACTAGTTAGCGACAGGCAACCAACTCGAATCATGTTTCTCATAGGTCTTGAACATCGCCTAGTTTCTCTCCGTAGGCATAATCGAACAAAATTAATCACCGAAACAGTCAACAGTTTCAGACAAGTGCTTTTATTGTACTCCTACATGCTATCCAAGCCACATGCCTTTGCTGTTATAATAGTTTTTTTTATTATTGCCTACCGGATATATCATTCTTAAGCTCAAGTCAGGGCAGAATAGGATGACACTCTTTTGCAGCTATTTTATTCATTTGTTCAGTCTTAAGTTTTATTTGGTCCATCCGAACTATCATACTGCCAAAGATTGTATATAAAATTAGATTGCCACAAGTATTTGTATGTGGATGGCACAGAGAGAATTTAGAATGTTGCATTCAGCTGGCAATATACAAACCGTCCAAGCAACTCAAGATTAAATTTAGTGATATATATTGATTCCATAGTTGATGTTAAAATATGCACTGTGACAGCCAAAGTTGATACTGTCAAATCGAACCGCATCTTATATCTATCGAATGGAATAACCATTAATTAGAAATCTTTTTGTTAAAAAGAGTAAATTACTACATAAACTTATTAGATGGGTGTAATTTAGTACATAAACTTTATAAAATACTCGTTTTGGTACACGAACTTGTTTGATGCATGCGGAGCAAGACCAAAAGGCTGTAATATGCCTTAGTATTTGAGAAGTATGCCACATAGAGATGCATCTACACAGTAAAAGGAAGAATAAAGCAAACTGAATGTACAGAGAAATACATACAAAAAAATCGAAGAATGATGCAAGGGATAGAAACAAAAGAAATAGAAACCAAGTATATGGTTATTGGCAAATATAGCATGTCTCGTGTCATCCTTGTACGTGGAACATATGATAAGATCGGTCATGTCATACTTTTTTTTTGTCTTGGTTCATATGCACCAGAAGAGTTTGTGTAAAAAAAATGAGCGTTTTATAAGTTAATATTGTCAAATCAAACCACATCTTATATCTATCGAATGGAGTAACCATTAATTAGAAATCTTTTAGTTAAAAAAAGAGTAAATTGTATACGCGTGGTACATAAACTTGTCAAATAGGTATAATCTAGTACATGAACTTATGATGCGCTTGTTTTCGTACATGAACTTGTTTGGTGCATGTGGACCAATACCAAAAGGGTGCAATATCTCTAATCTTGAGTGATTAGGATATATTCGAGAAGTATGCCATGTGTAGATGGCATCTACAGAGTAAAAGGAAGAATAAAGTATATTGATTATACGGAGAAATATGTGTAAAAAATTAAAGAATGATGCATGGGATAGAAACGAAGGAAGTAGAAACCAAGTGTATGGATATCACAAATATAGCATATCTCGTGTCGTCCTTACATGTGCAACACATCACAATCAACACCCAAGTTGATAAGATCGGTCATGTCATGTTTTTTTGGTCTTAGTTTATACACACCAGAAGAGTTTGTGTAAAAAACGAGCGTTTTATAAGTTTTTGGACTAAGTTACACCCACCTAACAAGTTTGTATACCGTCAATGAAATTTACTCTTTAAAAAACATTGATGAGAAAAATCTTTAAATGATAACCACTAGCATGTGGGCCCATATAACACTGATGATTTCTTAATTTCTTAATTTCTTAATGAAATTTCAAGGTAGACTAAATAGTTTATCCAAAAGATTTCTTTTTGTTGGAAAAATGCAGCTTAATTTGCTGGTGCTTGAGTATGCCAGTTGGAAGTTGGATGCACAAGATATCTTCACTAACTCAACGATTTGATTTGTTAATGCTTTGGCTTATCTTGAAGGAGCTAGTAGATACAGTACAACCAAAGAAAATGAAAAACGGTTGACTAATAAAAGGTTACAAGGCCAATGGGAAAGTAACAACAAAGTCGAGGAGGCGTGCACATTTCTTAGCAGCCAAGCCACATAGTTCACACCAGTCACCAACCCAGTCTTTGCTGTAGTATACTCCTAATAATAAATACATTGTTCTTTCTTACTTTAAGTAATGAGAGTAATATATATGTGTAGAAAGATCTATAAATTTCTTGACATATGTATTTTTCGCTTGTTTACTTTAATTAAAAACTGCACAGGAAAATCACAGCTTCCGATTAACGAAATAGAGCTCCTGATTTCGAGAGAGAGAGAGATAAGAGTAAGATTACATCATCAAAGAGGGAACTGCGCCATATATTGAATAGGAAAATGTTGAAACTTATCAATTCTTGATGAAGATATCGTACACTATTAATTGTCGATGCCCTCTAAAAAGAAAGTTCCTCACAGAAAAATTAAAAAAAATGTTGTTGTTTATACATCTAGTTACGCAGAGCGCGATACTTTTGCTTGACCATTCCAAACTTTATTAAGCCGATTGCTGAATATTTGCATGCAAAAATTTGCCCGTGCTAGCTAGATAACAAAACGCCGTGACTGCTCACGTCAGCGGGTCGGCCGGCCCAAAATTTCGACGTTGATGACTACGAATCGCATTTCGATTCTCCCTTTTTCTAAAAAAAATAATGCATGTATATATTTGTTACAACCGGATCTAAGAAAGATATATATAGGAAGTAGGATGGATTCGGACGACTCTATTTTTATTCTTTTAAAAAGCATTTATTTTTTTTATCTAACAGCATCAATTTGTAGAGCAATTATATGTATATACATTTGTTACGCCCAAACGCATGATATGATAAGCATATTTTCTCTTCTTTTCAGCTACTCTATTAGATTATTATCGTGAATTATTTATTCTACTATTATGAAAAAGGTTTTAAAAAACTTTATTCTAGGTATTGATTAGATCATTTGTTTTAAACTATTTATTAAATTTTCTAAAAAGTTTTGATTTTTCTCTATAATTAAATAGATAATATAAATAATAATATAGTAACAAATAATATGTTACAAACGAGGGTCGGGGAGTAATTAACCCCGTGGCTAAGGAGCAAATGTGCAGGCAGACTCAGAGCATCTCCAACAGGGACCCTAAATAGGGTCCCTATTCTATTTTTTGAAGTCAGACAAAAAAACTGAAGTCCAACAGTGTCGGGGATGGAACCCCGACGGCGGGAAGTCAGGAGACCCCCCTTTTGAGATTCGGCTAGGGGAGTAGTTCTTCAGGCGGACACGGCGTCAGACGGATCACGCTCGGCAGGAACAGAGGGGGCCCGAGCTGGAAGGTACAAGAGCTCGGACCGTCCGATCCGGATCCGGACCGTCCTAACCGTTGCGAACTCACGGGAGAGAGAGAGACAGGAGGCGTAGACAGGTTCGGGCCGCCTGGAGCGTAATACCCTACTCCTGTGTGTATGCTATCTAGTGGATGAATGTGGCTTGGTGTTTACAAAGCTCAGCCCGTTGGCCGGCGCTAAGGAAGAGAAACAGTCCAGTGAGTCCGGTGCGGAGGGCTGGGTGTTAGAGTCCTTAGCTGAGTCTGCCCTTTCCCTGGTGGCTTGGATCCTCCTTTATAGATTTGGAAGTCCAGTGCTGAGAGAGAGCTAGTTACCACTCGTTCGCACGCAACGCCGCCGCCCACCGCGCGTGCCGGAGGGACGTCCAGTCGCCCGCCTGGCCCTGCTACTGCGATCGCCGGAGCATGGTCTCTGCGGGCGGCTGGAGCGTCAAGGTGCTGTCGGTTCGTCCGCCGGAGGTGGCTGTCTGGTCGCTTTGCCGCTCGGCTGTGGGCGGCTGGAGCACAGAGACGTGACAGCGGCTGTCTCTTGGAGATGCTGTCGGAGACAGGCGGGAGGCGCCGTTAATGCGAATATTTGGGGAGCCGACAGTTTCAGAGCCTGCCGGGGGCCGACATGTGGCCCCGGCCAGGCAATGAGACAATAGCGCTCGGAGGTAAGGCGCGGGGCCAAGCAACCGAGGCCCGGGGCGAGCCGACACAGACGACGCCCGGGCGCGTGCCGGGGCCGAGGAGAGGGTGCCCGGGACGGGCCCGGGGCCGTTGGCTACGGTGCCCCGGGGACGAGCCCGGAGCAATGGGGAGATGACGCCCTCGGGGAACTGACGTGGCTACGGATCACGCGTCCCCGCAGCTGTGGACCCCCAGTCCCATTTCGCCGACAGTGGCCCCTGGCCCTGTTGCTCGGCAGAACCGCTCCGGGCAGAAACGGGCCACGTCTTTGAAGAATCTAGGGACGCTGGTCCGCCTGGTTCATCTTGAGCTGGTAGAGCTTGACGTCTTGCCGCTTTAGATGGGACATACGCCCGGGACTCGGGCGCCGCCGTCGAGTTCTTAAGTAGCAACTCCGGCCGAGATCGCGGCATGGGGGGGGGGGGGACAGGTGCATCGTCCCGATCGAAGGGCGCATCGAGCTTGCCACGGACGACGCCTCCCCGTGCCCGGTCAGAGACGGAGGCGCGGGAGGGAGATTTCCTCTCGGAGGAAACGTCTCCGGGGCCAGGAGGCCGGTCTCGCGCCCGGGAGCGCGAGACCCAGCGCGCGGAGAAAACCGCGGTGATTAACGAGGAGGGCGCCAAGCTTCCAGCGCCATGGCCCGAGACGGCAATGAGCCCTCCTGAGCAAGGAGGAGAAGCTGTTGTCCTGGGAAAGAGACCTCGAAGGGCGGAGGCCGACCACCAACGCGAGGCAGAGCAGGCGAAGGATGCTGGCCGCCGACATGGACGCCAAAGCCGAGGCTCTCGGGACGCGGAGGCGATCCTCGAGGAGAAAAGAGAACTCCCTGGCCCGGTGAGAGGCGCGGTGGAGCTGTCCGAGGCCCGCAGGCGGAGATGGAGGTCTCCTGGAAACGCGCGGCCGACTTGAGCCGTGGCGCGCGGGCCGCCGTGCGGCCGCGTCAAGCGGCTCCCCCTCATCGCAGGCGCGGCAGCTCAGCCGAGCCAGCTGGCTAGGGCAGAGGAACGGCTGAGAACGGTGCCAGATAGCTCGCCCTCCAGAAGAATCTCGACAGCGAGATCGCGGCCCTGCCTGGGGCGGTACAGCGCTCCGGTGCCCGGGGACGTCTCAAGCGCATCGGCATCCAGGCACCCCGCGAAGCCCGAGGTGCCCCCCGGGGTCGTCAGGAGCTGGTGGGCTCGCGACTTGCTAGAACACGCTGGACTTGCTCCCCCGCGAAATCCACGAGGTCCTGGAGGAGGAGGAACAGAGCTCGCCACGCGGGTGGCGGAGTAGGTCCTTGGCTGCTACCGGGCTCGGGACGCGGAGTTTTCCCTGGCCCCGGTGCTGGAGGGATTCCCCGCCGACGGGGAAGAAGAGGCTCGAAAGGCCGTGACAGACGCTGCTGCACGGAGGCTCAGATTCTTCTAACCGGGGGAACACCTCGAGAATCAGGCGAAGGGGCCCCGGGCCCGATGAGTGATCTCTCCTCGCGTGGCGACGGCTGTGGTCCTCCGCGCATGCTTGCATTTGGAACTTCACCTGTGTTCGGGCCTTCGCGCCCTGGATGCTCAATACTTGTTTTTGTTCGTCTTGACATCCGGCCCGGGAAACGCCGAGCGCCGGTGTCCCTGAGTCCGAGCCGGCGCTGTGACCGGTCGCTGAGTTGTAAGCCCTCCTTGGGGCCCAGCGTAACCGCTCGCCCTGGGAACTCAGTCCCTAGGACGGTTAAGTCCCGATCAGGGTAGTCCGGACTGTCGATTCCCAAGCGACGGTCCGAGCTCCACTCCTCGCGGGAAGCGGCCGTTACTTGGCCTCCACGACTCCCCGGCGCCGCCCGCCTCGGGAGATTGGCTCCCGAGTGCCACGGTTAGGCCGTTGCCCGTCCCGGGGAGCCTGCTAGAGAGAGAAAAATACGAAAAGGAGCCCCACGCGTGTTAGGTATGGCCGAAATGCTACGCTCGAGCCTCTTGACTCGCCGGAAGCCCCTCGGGAGCCGGCCCTGGCCGCGCCCGGGGTCCCGGGTAGCGAGGTACCCAGCGCCTCGGCCGTGGCCGGGGAGGAACTGGGCGACCGGGCACCGTAGCCCGCCCCGGGAGTCTAGGCAGGGAGGCCCGACAGGGGACTTTGCCCGAGACCCCGGAGCATCGACAGTGCCGGGCGCGCGTCCACGACCCGACCACGGGGCCTCAGCAACTAGGGCGAGACTAGCCCGATGGCCCCCGCGCTCGCCTGGCAGATTTCCGCTTTGCGCCCGGGGCCGAGGAGAGCAATACGACGGCCACACAAGCGCAGGAAGAAAAAGGAATCGAGCGATATGTACAGTTAGATCAGATTACGTATCTGGATTGTCAGTCAAGATAGCATGGTTCGCTGCGTGAGCACTGAGCCCGGTCCCGGGAGCTGCTAGCACCCCCAGTGCCGAGAATCACCGCCGGGGATAAATCTGGGGGAGGGGCCCCCAGGCCGGGCCCGAAGCACAGGCCAGTCCCGGGAACACCTTCCCGCACATTCACCTCGGGTCCGGGGTCCCAAGACGTTCCCGGGTGTGACCTTGGGTCCCCCTCTTGAGCCCCGCGCGGTCTAATCTGCACACAGCAGAATTGTGAGAGTATCTGGCTCGCTCCCTTGCCCACTCCATGCTAGCGAATCGTGGCGTCGATCATCTCCCGAACGGGCCCTCAGAGCCGCGACTGTACGGAGGAAAAGATCACGCATAACCATTTCACCCCCTACCCTCCGGAAAGAACCGACCCGAAAGCTAGCCAGGTAAGGCGCCGGAGTCGCCGGGACCCGGGGCGCCTCCCGGAGGGCGCCCTTAGGTCCCCGCCAGCTCGACACAACGTCTTGAACCTAGCACGTCGGGATGCGGTTACTCGTCAGTAGGAACTGATGATAATGCGTGAACCCCAACTGTCGCACGGCGTGGCCCGATTATGCCCCCAAAGGAACGAGACAGCCACGAGCGCAACACATGGAAACAGACAAAAAGGACGATACCGGGAAAGATATAAAAAGCTATATACGAAGGGAAAGATATAATAAAAGCTATATACGAAGGCGAATACATATGGGGGCCCCCCGGGCCCAGCGCCGAGATTGGAAGAAAACCGGCGCTGGCCAAGCTCCCGTAACTTACAGGATATGCTTATGGATAAAACTTGCGAAGATGTTCGATATTCCAGGGATTGGGAAGCGGGGTCCCATACTCCTGCCCCAGCCTTAACGGAGCCCGGTCGGGAGACCCTGGATCACCCAGGAAGGGGCCTCACTCACATGGGGGAAAGCTTATTCTTTCCGCACAGTGTAAACACGGCCGAGGACTAGGTCCCCGACCTGGAGTGATCGGGGCCCGAACCTTGCGCTGGTGATAAGCGCTAAGGCTTTGGCTGGTAAGGCGACTCGAGCGAGGCGCGTCGGCTTCGCCTCGACCGGAAGTCGAGGTTGTCGAGCCTCCATGTTTGTTGTCGGTGTCTCGCTGTAGCGCTGTACCGGGGGAGCCGAAGGTGAGTTCTACGGCGAACGCCCCCCCGGTATACCAGAAGAAACGGGGTTCTCCCCGGTCGCCGACTCGGTGGTGGTACGATTGGCG
>RYFJ01002291.1:0-2500 GCA_003991445.1 Oryza meyeriana var. granulata | reverse complement strand
CCGCGAACTTCAGCACCAATCGTCGACGAGGCCCTCCATGTTGGCGACCTAGCTGCGATTCAAATGTTACACGACAGCCCCCTGAAAGTGGAAAAGCATTCTTTAACCCGAAAGGCATGCACATATAAACAAAAGGCCCCCTGGGGGGTAATAAAGAGTTTTTTCCTCATCCCTCCTCTGCCATCGGATCTGGTGTATCCTGCCAAAAATAACGTCAAGGACACAAGAGGTCGCACCGCCGCGGTGGGAGTGCCGACTATCGGTCTATGCGAGGCCAGAGGGAAATGGATCTTTGGGGCAAGCCTTTGTTTTGAGTCAGTGTATCTATGCACATTCGTACTTCCCGTTGGATTTGGACGACGACTGGGTTGGCCAGCCATTCGGGTGGACGACCTCGCGGATGAAGCCAGCCCAGCAGAAGTTTGTCGATCTCCTCACGGACGAAGGCCTGGCGGCTCTGGGCCTGTCTCGTATTCTGGGGCCGACCGGCGCGAGCGCAGCGCGGATGGGCCAAGCGGTTCAATCAACCCCCTTGGGACACGGGCATGTCGACGTTGCCAGGCGAAGACGTCGGTGTTGCCCGGAGGAAGGCGTGAGCCGCGCTTTCCCATTGTCGTCCAGTGACCGCCAAGCTTGACGTCCGGGACGGGTCGTCCACCAAGAACTACTTCCTTGACTAGCTCCGCATCGGTGGCGAAAGATGCGCGGGTGGGTCTTGGGGGCGGGGCGTAGGCGAAGGCACCCCGCGCCGCCCGCCGCGTCAGGGAGCTACGGGGGGTGATGTCGGCCGCACGGCTGCTAGGCGCACGAAGGGCGGCCCTTCACGTCCCCGAAAAACGTGATCCGGGCCGAGGGGCCCTGGGAGCTTCATGGTTAGGTACGCGTAGTGCGTAACCGCCAATAACTTCACCAACCGCGGGGCGCCCGAGAAACCCGCGTTGTACGGAGGTTCACTCGGCAACGTCGAAGACCGACAGTGGCTCGGTGCGGAAGTTGCCGCGATCACCAAAGGTGACGGGCAACGAGACCTGGCCGAGAGCCAAGTAGGCCTTCGTATCCCGATGATGGGCACGAGGGCGCGAGATTCGTCCCGGGCCTTGCATCTTTCTCAAAGACCTCGGGGGAAAGGATGTTG
The DNA here is from genome assembly GCA_003991445.1 of Oryza meyeriana var. granulata. Classification (NCBI taxonomy): domain Eukaryota; kingdom Viridiplantae; phylum Streptophyta; class Magnoliopsida; order Poales; family Poaceae; genus Oryza; species Oryza meyeriana. Next base: position 1,365 of record RYFJ01002291.1, on the reverse strand, counting down.
AGGCGGCGGCCCCCCGTCGCGAGGACCGCCCACCTTCACGTTGGCATATGGTAGGGGAGACCGCGAGGGCCGAGCTGGCCTCCACAGGTACCGGCTGGATGGTCCCGGGGCCGAAAGGTGACCGACTGTCCGCCACTTCAGCCTCCGGACCCGGCTGGCCGGGTTGCGGCTAACAGCTTCGGCTCATGGCCTTTGAAGCCACGGCGCGAGGATGAGCGTGTTGCCCCCCGCCGTCGAGGGTGGCGATGACATTCTAGGTTCTTGAACTCGAGGGGCTGCTCCTGGATTGGGAGCGGGCTTGTCCTGCTGCCAGCTCCAGTTGGAACTTCTTAGTGCGCTCGGCCAGGTTCTGGACGGCGCGGCACTTCGGTGAGGTCGTGGGCGGTCCGTCTCGTGGACGGAGCACCATTTCCGGCCCGAAGCCCGGTGGCGCACGCTTCAGCCTTCTGCCGTTGCCAGCGTATCGTCCTTGGGGCGGGCGGCACGCCGCCCGGGGGTCCCGCCAAGACACCGCAGGCGAAGTTTCTCGGCGTCCCTCCTTGCCCTTCTGGCGCTTCCTCTGTCCGCCGAGGCGGCGGAACGTGAGGCCGCTGCCTCTTCCGCCGAGCCCTCGGGCAGGATCTCAGGACGCGGTCTTGTTCCACGCCCGGGGCTTCTCCTTGCGGGCGCAAGTGGTCGGCAAGACTGAACAGTTCCGCCGTGGTTTGGACGTCGGCGGGTGCCCATTATTTTCGAGCATGAGCTGGGTGCGCACGCCCAACGAAACGCGTGGATAACCGCGTGGGGGGCATGGTGAGGATTGTGTTGGCGTACTGGCTGAAACGCTGTAGAAATGCTCAGCGCCTCACCCCTACTCTGAGTAGGGCGTGGAGGTCCGCTTCTGTCCCAGCGCGGGAGTGGGCCCTGGAAATTCCACACAACTGGTGGCAAAGTTCTCCCACGAGCGGATGGATTCCTCGGGAGCTTCATCATCCAGGAGCGAGCCTGGCTTGAAGGGCGAACGGGGAAATAGTTCACCATCCCCGTTTCCGTCCCCGCCGCACGGATGGCGGTGGCCGTAGTATCTGCAAGAAATCCGTGGGATCCACGGAGGCCATCGTACTTTCCTCGGCAAGTTGGGGCCGGAACATAGCCGGCCAGCGAACCTGCCGGCAGGCCTGGGGAGAGCCGCAGGCAACCCGAGCACCGTACTGGGTGGGCTCTGGCACGATAGCGGTTTCCCACTAAGTGGTTCGGAGCTGGAGGGGGCCCCTCGAATGCCTGGCGGTGTCCCTTGCGCCGCTCACGCTGGCGCTGTCACATTGTGACCCGGGCGTCTCGTGGCCCCGGTCCGTCGAGCCGGTTTACGGAGGTCGCCCGCCCCGG
>RYFJ01002290.1:0-164663 GCA_003991445.1 Oryza meyeriana var. granulata | reverse complement strand
CGTGAAGTACTCTCTGAATATGATTGTTGATACAAGGTGAGTACAGAAATACTCCGAAGCCATAGTAAAATATGCAAGTTGCACGGGAAGCAAAGATGGCATAATATGGCTCACTTTGCATAAAAGCTTTTAAATAAGCATTTAAGAGAGTAATAAAGCATTAGTTAATTAGCAATATTGATTAACACTATACTGCTCACCAAAACGGTATAGGCCCAACCACTTCAACCTGGAGCTAAACATACTCCACCATTTGACAGTCAAATTTAGGTAAAGTGGGACTAATCACATAAAATATTGCTAGGCTCGCCCTTAACCGTGGGCATGGCTATTTGAATAGTTTTACTCTGGCCAGAGGTGTACCAATTTATCCACAAGATACAACTCCACAACACATCACTGTGCGTCTTAATACCATCATAGTACCTCGGAAAAGAATTGTGGTGATATGCTTCCACTGGTAGCATTTGCTCCACCAACAGATCAACCAAGTTTATATGTTCAACCACTCATGTACACCGGACCAATACCACCAGAAACATCGGTTGAAAAGTTTGCTAGAGAATTACTCAACATCATCTTGGACTTCACCCACAATGGCAACACGATATAAATTATCTGGTATGTGTTCCTTATGTTTTAATATTTTATCTGTCTACTTTACTTTATTGTAATTATAAAAAAAATGTTCACATTTTTTCAGGACTTATCATCCTTTCTAATAAGAGGTTATCTTTTCAGGACTGCCAGACTGCCAATGTCCTATGAGAAATGGTGGAACTGTATTTATTGTAATGTAATATATATTCTAGCAGCGCACGGTAGTTCTAGCAGCCACCATCCAAATTAGCACATGCACTAGCTTCCTTATAGAGGAAATTCTTTATTTCGTAGAAAAGCATGAGAAGGTGGCCATGTATCCCACTTTTATCCTATATTATTTGGTATCATCTATTGTACTTGTAATTGATATGCCCATCCCTACTAGTGTATAATATGTTATATATCATCACCAAGCCATTTCATTAGCTCGCTTAGAAAGAGTAAATAAATGTCACAAGTAGGTGGGCATATATATCTTATTATGTTCCCTGTAATATTATGTGTATCTATTAAGTAATCAATATTATCAAAATATCTATTGTACAATGAATTAAATTTACTCATGTATCAAAAGAATACACTTGTTCATAAGTATAGCATGGAACAGGTTAATTGATACATTCATTGCTTGTGCCTGAACAATGGTGTAAAAAGCATATATAGTTTTCATATGGAAGCGTACATATATATGGACATTAGTGGTGGTCCTCTTAAAAGTATACGACTACTTAATTTCACTTTGTAGTTATAGCCAAACAGCCTAACGTACTTTTCTTGTCTGGATGATGTAACTCACTAGCTTCCAAATTTTAGCAAGAAAGAAGAACGACCCAATTGTGCTTCCCAAAGCTACTTGTGCAGTTCCATAATAATGACAAATCAAACTATGGACCTATGTGGTTCACCCTGCTATGCATGGATGCAAGCAGAAAGATTTGTTTCAGCCAAAGCTATGTCATGTCATCTGTTGCTGTTGGATGCATGATGACCTCTATTTACTACTTTGTGTTTGTAATATGCAATAGACTTTGGTGCTGTTCGCAAGTCCATCTGCATCCAGCTTATTTTTTTCGTTTTCCGCGCGCACGCTTTCCAAAACGATAAACGGTGCGTTTTTTGCAAAAATTTTCTATATGAAAGTAGCTTAAAAAAGCAAATAGATCCATTTTTCAACTTTTTAATAGTAAATACTTAATTAATCACACGCTAATGATATTCCTCATTTTACGTGTGGCTTATTTAAGCCACCCAATAAGCACTTAAGAACACAGCCAAATGTATACTCCACTATTGCTTGCATGCAATTGTAGTAGTTTAGTCACATATAAACATAAAAAATTCTTCTAGCAAGTTTTAGTAATGTCCATAGGATGTAGAGCTATGTAATTAAGTTTAAAAAAGAAATTCGTTATTGCTCTCAAAATAATTATCGCTTGTTATGTGTTATCTATAAAATCAATAATCTGCCGATGTGTGTAGAGAAAAGGGAAAAAATGCCAGTAAAAAAAATGTAGCTTAGTTATAGACCTATTAAGAAGACTAACGTGGTAAAAATTATTTTTGAAATATGAATTTACCGCTTACAAAAGTAAAACATACTCTTTTAGTAAAAAAAAAAAGGTGAGTTCACCCAATAACACGTGGTGCTTTGGACTAGAGAATCTCTCTGTGCATATACAGTTAGTGTATACCCTGTGCTTGGACTCATCATCAGTAGCATGCGCATTACTTCAAGTGAGGTTGTTCCATACATAGATGAACTTTAAACAAGTATCACTTGTGAATTAGAAATCTGATTTTCAAGCTACTTGGATTGTTATATTCCTTGCAATTAAATATTAAATATATAATTTAGCTCCCATATTAGTGATGTTTAATTATGATCGATGACATGTGTATAGATTGGGCTCATAGCCTTACCATTTGCATGCAATATAACTACTTATAAGACAAATTTAAAATTTTTTGGTAATACATATTATATCATCACTAATTTCTATATAAATATGCCCCACTAAATTTCTACTAATACCCTATTTTCATATGAAAGTTTTCATACAGTTCTTAGATCTGCTTACTTTCTAACAACTTAAATAGAAAAAAAAAAGAGTTATAAATAGTTCATTCCCTACAACTATTGTGATATGAACGGTCTCAAACTTTTTTTTGTCTGGAGCTGTTCTTACCTAACAATTGTCTGCATATTTATTGCATACCCTGATAATTGATAATATATTAACTCGATTAAGAAAAGGGTACATAATAGTTCTGAACGATAGTTATTGCCTCCCGATTCATCTTTGACTTTGTCCTTTTGTCGGTCCTCTGCGCTTTTATCTAAATGACAATCTGTACATTCATTACATACCTCAAAACGAAATAGGTTAGATTATATATGCACTGCCAAGCAAACACATCCCCAAGCCTTCCCTCTATATACTGCACGCTCATCATAAATGAGCCTTGCTACTAGACCTAGCCAATCATAGATCAGGCAAGGTGAAGTTAGTGTGAGAACCTCTCATCCTTCCGGACTAACCAAATTGGTTTTATAAGGTAAGCTTGCATCACATAACTAAAACTAATTTTCGTGCTATACTCTATTCTCATCATTCTTCCAGAAATTTTTAATGCTTCCCCTTCCATGCAAAATTTATCTCTTCCTGCATATTGATAGCATTGCACTTCTCTCAGTTATTTTCTCCCTCAGTTTTTATAAATCATGTCTAGATTTGGCACGATATGTAAGATTAATTTTATTGATAAATTTTACTTATAATTTTATTGATAAATTTTACTTACATTATAGTATTACTACTAGAAAGTTATGAGCACAACAAAAAATATATATGACTGCAAATTTACCAACCCTATATATAGATAGCGTAATTACTGGTCCAAGTCTTGGGAGAGTTTAATATCTCCAAAACTGCTCACCTTACAAATTTGCCTAGAGCTGACATTATATATACTGCATGCCGCACTAATGTGGTATGCTGCTAACTAGCTAGCTTGTTATACAAATTATTGATTATAATTTGCTAAATTTATTTAGATCACACGTATGTTAAGGGCATTAATACTCATGAAGCGTAGATATGTTGTAATTAATGCCACTATGCATCACCAAACAGTGCGGTACTCACTATTTGCCAACCAAGCGTAGTGCTGTAGTTTCAGATATTCATCGGTACTAACTAAAAATCTATTTTTGCTTACATGTTTTGGATGAGTAATAGTTTTTCTAAGCAGACTATTTCCCTTTGTAATGAGAAATGGCACAAAGCTTTTTTAATTACAGCAACTGGATATTGAACCTTGAAGAAGCCTTCAACAATGCTGTCATAGTAACCATTGAAGAAGGCACATCTAGATGGACTGAAACGGATGTTGCCATGACCATTGCAACTAAAATAGGATTGTACGATGAACCAGTAGTGCGAGCACTAGGTCCTAAAAGATTTATTGCTATGTTTGATGGTTGGTACAATGCGGAAAGAAGCGTCATTCAGACACCAAGCTTGGGACCCCTTAAGGTTGATGGATGCAAGCTTCGTTTTGAACGTGACCTAAGACCATAGGTTATCCAGACATGCTACGGCAGAAAGTCATGATCACTCTTCATGATCTTCCATTTCATCTATGGCACAAAGAACAAGTCACCTAGCTTCTGAAGCCATATTGTGCTATACAATTTGTTTTCCCAGAAACTGAGCAGATGGAAGACCTCATGGCTTACAAGTGTGTTGCATGGGCCAATAACATTTCTGACATTCCAGGTGTCATCAAAGCAAAAATATTGAAACCTACACCTCCCAATATGCCCAAAGAAGATGAGGAAAAGAGTGCCTAGGCTTTAATGTCAGTGTACTTGTTGAGCCTTATATAACAGATGATGGTTACAGCTCTTCATGTTTAGTGAGGCTTGGATAAATTTATGTCTACTATGCATGGGATCTTTTTGTTGCAATGGCTGTTGTTTGTGTTGTTGTACTTAATTGTTTGTTACTTATGTTGTATCAGTAAATGAGCGAGCATTGTGTGTGGTGCTACTGTAGGCTAGATCCATTGTCATTGGAGACTACCGTGTTTATTGCCTATTTGTATTAAGCTTGGTGTATGAACAAGTGAAACCCCCTCTATTATTTTCTAAGTGGCTATTTGTGACTTCTATGTTTATATTTCTAATTGTTTGTGATTGGCCTGGTATCATATCTATAAGACAAAATCAAGTCTGTAAAATAAAAAGCATCCCCCAAATAATTTCATAGACAACCGTTGACATCTGTTCCTTTCAAGCAAACGTAAAATGGTCCAGGTTAACTTAGTATTCCATAATATAAAATTACTAAACAAGGTAGATGACTAAACCATTATTGTAGACAAAATCAGTCTATATGTTTGAGCAACTAGCTTGCCATCTTTTGATCTTAACATAGAAAATCATGTATAGCAGCAAGTCCAGGGACACTTACATCATGTTTCCACACCAAATCCTCCATATATTCGTTTGATCCAGTAAGATATGCTCGAATGGTTTCAGTACAATCAAGGGCATGAACAGGCCATCCCCACACATCAACCATGCGATGAATCTTTGCAACTTGAGATCGTGCAAGAATCTGTGTATTGGTCTTCATCTTGGAGAGAGCATCACTACGGCTCATCCGCCCTGCAAAATACTCGCTTAGCTCTGGAACACCAATGGTCTTCCCTAATCCAACATATGGAACATGCCCATTAACTGAAAATATGTCAAAATATTCTTTAATTTCCTTAACCAACCCAGCATCAACCATGTTGTCAACACGACGTTTCAGATACTCATTAAGAATCAACTCATTAACATGAACCCATAAAAAACAACATTGGCATCGAGGCGTTGGCCGATAGTTAACTTCTAATTGCCCAAAAGGATCCACAATAGACGAATCAAAATTGTCAACAAGGAGTCCATGGATAAGTGAGTTAGATCCATCCACGATAATCGGTGTGTGACCACGCTTGGCAATACAGTTTATTGTGGTTGTTGCAGCAGATCGAAAAAATGCCACGGGAAAATCACCTACACTGCCGGGGGTGGACGCAATAAGGTGATGAGGTATGCTGCATCAATCTTGTAAAGAAACCTTGTTTGTCATAATATCCAGGCCATCGTAGATTTGCATCTTGTCAGCATTTACCACTTCCCCACCGATCGACTTGGCTACCTCAATTGAGAGTCTTGTTTTTTCTAGTTCCTGTGGCACCAATAATCACCACTAACTTGTTTCCTAGCATATTGAGGAAGCAATCGCAAAAAGGGTGAAAATTGAGCATGAAAGGAAAATAGCTAAGAGTTCGTATTATCTGGAAGAGTTCCTCAATATAGAGAAAAGGGAAAAGTGTCGTGCCTTGAGGTTTCTGGACCAAAGCATAAATCCTTTCCCCTCCTCCCGGCACCTCCACTCACCACAGTTTGGCGTATCAATCCATGTGCGGTTGGATGTGTAGGGGTAATCATCTTGGTGGGGGCCAAATTCAGTTAGACATACTCTCACTATTATCTAAGCAAATGTGATCAAATTTTATCTTTGGAGGTATTTTTAGGCATAAAAGCTAATGGCTCAACCCTTAAAATTGTATCCTCGGCACGTGTGTAAACATGAAACAAATTAAACCTGATGAGCACGTTTCACTTTTTCAACCATATGCCTACTTTCGTCTTAATATAGTGATGATTTGCAAACATGTATTTAATTTTAAACATTTTTCAAACAAAATTTACCAAACTATCCTCATCAAAAGTAAATCAAATGTGTGCACTCCAAACTATATAGTAATTTGAGTTACTTACACATTCTGTGGTAAAAAATGCTTATAAATTCGCTAATCTGATACCAACTGCCTCCATCAAAATTATTTTTATTAATCATTGTCACGAAATACTTTACTCAATTACTGTTTTACCATTTTTCATACCTAACACAAAATGCAAAAATAATTAATAGCCATGCCAATTACCAAATAAATTCATTGTACAACTATTGGCCCTTGTGTAATATTTTAGTTGATACAATACATATATTTAGTAAACAGCTATTTTTCCATACGGTCCGCTTTTGAACCATCCTGGTGAAAATGGTAATGTTAGTTCCATTACTAACTAGAAGTCACTTGGTTCTATCGCAATACATCCAACCAACAAGAACAATTTCACATGTATTTAGGTAACTTGCTGAATCATGAAAACAAACTAGCATTCTAGGAGCAAGCAGACTTCTTCAAGCAAACATTACTCATTGGCCTTGGGTCCAGCACAAAAGCATCACAACCAGGCATACACAAACACGCTAAACAGTCGACTTTGTCCACCCACAAGTAGACAAAGGGAATACATCTTACTACCACCCTCACCTACTACTCCTAGGTGACAGGCTATGACCCTGTCACTTACATAGCGGTTCATTACTCATTGGCCTCAGGCCAAGCACAAAAGCATCACAACCAGACATAGACAAACACATTAAATGGGCGACATTATCCACCCACATACTACTCCTAGGTAACAAGCTATGACCCTGTCACTTACATAGCGGTCTCCTAGATATGCAGTTGGTCCAACTCTCTTTCCGAGGTCCTGCCCAATTGTGTCCCTTGGTTCTTGTGACCAGCTTCCTTTTCCTCGATCCACCTACCACTGCTTGTATTACCATACTTGTCTTCAACAAGGGGCCAAACAATAGCATCAAGGGATTCTAATGCAACCCTGTATCCTTGCAAACACTCTTGTGAAGTTGCCCTATGAAGCTTAACCTCAGACCTTTCCAAGCATGCCCAGCATACATTGATCTGACTATGGTCCTCGCTATCACTTCTTGTCACTCTTTGTGGTGATGGTGGCAAATTCCACGGGGTTTGAGATTGAGATGGGGTTCAAAAATACCACTGGAGGCGGAGCTTGATTGCTTCCAATAGTCGCCCACGGGTGGTGTGTTCCTAGGAAAGGTGGTTGTACTGCTCCTCCCAACCAGTGATCTTTACCCGAAGCATATCCAATTCCTCCAAGGCCTCTTCATAGGTCTCGTCTGCAGCGCACATCCACATCGAAAAGTGGATGGGTAATTGCTCCTCAAGGCACCTCGCCTTCCGAATATGGCAGCGGCGGTCATTGTATTCACAGCATGGATGTAGCGAAAATGGAGTACTCGCAACCTCGTTGTTGTATATCTTACATAGTCGCATGAATGCCTCACGCGACACATCCTGGAGTGCTGCCTCTTTGCTAGCTCGAAGGTGGCAAGACTTGAACACATGTCCTTGACACTTGTCTTCCCTAGCTTGAATGTATATCTTCATCCTCCAATCCTTCCAGAACCCATGGATCACTTGCTTTTCATGGTGGATCGGCTTCTTAGGAAAGCACAGCTGCTTTAGCAAGAGCTCCAATTGCTCGACATAACCACCATGCCTGGCTTTAGAGGAGAACTCCTAGGTTTCCTTTGAGGAGTTCTCCATCCTGAATGGGAAGATTGGGGTGGCAGTAAGGTGTTTGAGTGTTCTAATGGGAAGTGTGGTCTTCTTTCCCAGAGGACTCTTGGTGTCCCGTGGCTTTATAGGCGGTGCATCTCTATATGTGCCCTTGCTTTGTGTGGTCCAGTGGTACTCAAGCCACATTTAGAGGTGCCTAATCTAAGCATCTAAATAATTAATTAATTGTCTTTTTACAAATTCATACAGTATGTATATAACATTGTTCCATCTTATTTTAAATCATAAAAAATACATACATTTATGGCCACCTAATCTAATCATGCAAGGAATAATAAAAGATATTGTAACCATTTAAATGATGGTAATTTACAAATTCAGAAGGCATATTATGAGAAAATTTCTTACTGCGTTAATTTACAAATTCATAATCTGCAGCGAAGCGCGGGCACATGTGGCTAGTTCATATAGAAGCAGAAGATGCAAACTTTAGCTGTACAAAGGATGCGATTGGATTAATTAAAGTTCTGTTGAGCTCACATTGTCATAAAACCTCAAACATTTTGCCTGTGGGCAACACTGTTTCTGTTGTAGACTTGGCCAGCCAATCTGATGTTCATAGCAGAAGACCAGCAGGCAGCGGCAAGGGCAATTGTTGGCCAGCCAGCCATATTGGCAAGCAATCCAACGCCAATAGAGTACATGAGTCAAAGCAGCAGAATCCAAAAGAGTGTGAATATTAGAAAAGGGTCCAGAAAAATAGGAAAATATATTGCTGTATTAGGACCATAGTTGTTTATTTCTTACTGTTAACTATGGCACAGAGACCAGGCCTACCAACCTTTCTGAAAAGGAATATGTTTTTCCTCATTACATGTACTTTTCTCCTTTTTAAGAACACTTTAGGTATTATTATTGTACGGACAAATCCGATGCAATACATGGACAATGATACGATCGCTTCATTTCTGCTCTGAAATCAGCTAGGAGAAGAAAACATAAATAAAGTATTGGAATGTGCCTACGTTTTTAGAACACAGTAGAAAGTTTGCAAGTAGTTTAATACTAACCACTTAATGCAGCAATTCTTGTGATTTTGGGTTGTCAATTTCTCACTAATGTCCTCCCATGCAATGTTGTCTGTTAACTGTCACAAAAAAGCAAGTAAATCACTTCATAACAAGGAATTATGGGAAGCAATAATAATGAACAGTGGCAAATATGAAAGCTAGACCGAAACATGTATATGAATATCCTTATATAAAATATACAATATAAATGGTTGTAAAAATATCAAAGCAGGCCTGGAAAGGCTAGAATACATAAACAAACAGGGTAAATAGCATACCTAATTATTACCAGCATCATACTATTTTACCCTCAAGTCCAAGTTCACCAAATCAACCCATGAAGGCACAAGCAGTGAAAAAAAGTTATGAACCATGTATATAACTTTTTGTTTTACATAATTGTATTGCATTCATTGCAAAAGATAAGGATCAAATGTCATTTGCATAGAAAAGCTCTTTTACCCATAATGCACCCTTTAAAACTTACTGTGAACTGTCTATAACTGAAACACATCAACTCACAACTGGCAATGAAAATCATGTACAAAATACAATCTCATACTTACCTCAGTATTGTTTGAAGTTTTTGCAAATAGTTTCCAGTATGTTTAGAGTTAGCAAAAACCAAATATGTGAGATTTGTGCCAAGTTGTGTTTGTGATGCCTGTACTTCCAGTACTATGAGGTTTGCACAAGTAATACAAGTTTCAAATCAGATACTCCTAACGACAGGTACCCTTCAATCCAATTTCCTCTTCTCACAAATTCCTGCAGATGACATAAGTTATAAAGCTAAACTAAAATTAACTACAGTACAGAGTCAGCATGCAGCTAATGCAACCATTTCTTACATAATAACCGATTCAGCAAATTCCATGAATAATGGGAGAAAAGCCATTCTGGAAGGAGCACAGAAAGGACAGTTTATTTAGTAATAAAAACAACCATTATTAGTAAAAACCCAAGCATGTGGTGAAAAAATATTGCACTTCAAACAGTAGAATTGCAGCGATATGTACCTGATTTCAAATTTGTAGGTTTTAGTCTTCTTGAAGTGTCTTTTATATGGATCTCACTCTTTCCAAGTTCCTGTGCTAAGATATCCAAGAAGTGCTATTCTTTTCAACATGCCTATGTCATAATAACACTGATCTTAATAAGCCTTTCACTTCTAGCATTTGTCATCCTGAATATACATGATATATTTGAGGATCAGTATTCATGCTTCTAAATGTTTGATTTGTGCAACATTTTCTGCAACGGAAAATGCTTGATTTGTATAGGTCTTTCCAAAAATAGTTTGATCTGTATAGCACAATCTATAAAACAGTAGCAAATGAGGTATGTTTGGAAAATTCAATATGTAGAAAGTAGAAATCTACATTAGCTTAACTCTAGGAAAGTTCTATATTACCAATGTATCTTGTCGTACTCCTCCTCAGTCCATTTACGTTCATCACTCATATAGAGTAAAATCCGTGCTCTCTTGTATATGGCACTCAATGGCCTATGAGGTAATAATTTTGCTGCAAAGGATTTGCATCAATAAGCAACATGATAAGCTGTGTACTATGTAGATAAGGGAAAAAAGAACACAACATGTTGAATGAGCAGGAACCAATTTTTCACTGTTTCAAAGGCCAATTCTTTAAAATATATGCAACGTGCATAACTGTTGGAAATTGGATTCTGCAATGCAATGTTTGTATTCGGTATTGGGGCATCAAGGAAGACTACTTTCTGTGCTGGCCTAGAGGTTTAACTGACACGATCACACAAATGCAAGCAAACATAAGGAGAACAATAAAAGGATAAAATGTAAAGAGTTAGCTAAAGATGTTTACATCTTACCTATCTCCGCCCAACAACCCTTGAGCTCTGGATGTTTTACTACCAGCCTGAACCATCTCTAGCCCTTCTCTCCCAACTGTTACATCTGAAAGCACCACAGAAATGTGTTTAAACATTAAACATTGTCAGGCATGGTTCTCCATTCACCATCTAGTTTATTAATAGAAAGCCAGTAGAATCAAGATAAAAAAATCCAAGTATGAAAGGTACCACAATTAGATTTGGAATCCAGAGTAAAGCCCAGAAAACCAATAAAGATCAAGTGATGTCCAAGTAACATAAGAAATTTCTGTTAACTTTCCCGACTAAGACTATTGCAATAAAAAAATTTCATGAACAGCGCAACGGATGGATTACGTTTCTGTTGGTTTCATCAATATATGAACAGATTACTGACGAAGATTTGGCTTACATGGTAAAATCAACTAAAAGGACATCTGAATGCAATCCATCTTTCCAATTTAAAGACAAGAAATAATTCACTAGTAAGGAACAGTCAGCTTTGCCTTATACTATTCAGTCAGAGCTGTAGCTCCCATTCAGTTTTATTGTGCTCATCACTGCTCAATCGCTCATGTATTCAGGTATTAAACTAAAGAAGAAAGAAGGTAAGCAGTCTATAGAAAGAGAGGCAACCTCTGCGTAATTCTTGATGGCTTCCATAAGGGTCGCATTTTCTTCTGGGGTAAAACGTTTTCCATGCACAACTTGAGATTCAGCACTCTTTTCATTCTCGTCCTCTTCACCACCATTGATGCTAAACACCTCCACAGCATCAGCGAAGCTCACCCGTCTAACTTTGTTGTCCTTGGACTGAGCTGCCCTTTCTTTTTTACTTTTCCCTCTCATTCTTACACCGCCACCAGTCTCATCTCCTCCAGTCGATGTACCATGGCTGAAGTCAGGATTAAACTTACCACTTTCAGTTCTTCTCTTCATGTTTCCCTTTATCTTCACCCTATCTTAGATATTTTTACTCGATCGCCCTCTTCCAACTTAACAGAACTCTCCTTTCTTCCCTTATTCTTATCTCTATTTGTCATGATTTGATCACCTGCGGATCCATCTGCGGCAGGCTCACCGTCTGCACACTTCCGTTGGGTCTTCTTAGACTTTGTAGCATTTTCCTTTTCACCCTTATCCATTTCTGCATGCTCCAATCTATATTTTCACCGGTAGAACCAAGCACATGATCATTTCCAGTTATCACAGCTTTTCCCTCTTTTTTCTTCTTCTTCAACATCAACTTGCTGTCTTTCTTCATGTCCCATTTGCTCGCATCACCTCCGAGCAACACTGATGCACCATCAGTCATGAAGACTGAACCTGCACCTTTTCGGCACCGGTTGCCATACCAGAAGAATCAGCTGAATTGTTGGTGTCGTCGTCACTATCCTTGTTCTTCTTCTCCTTTCTGCGGCCCTTATCTTTCCTCCTGTGCCCTTCTTTCGCCACCTGAACATCCATCACAGCCTTCTCCTCGGTATTACTTGCGATATCTGCAGACAAATCTCGCCCCACTGCTCCTCCATCGCCGTGTCGGCCAAATTCAGCCTTCCCCTCCCCTCCTGGTGCTTCCCCTTCTTGCCACGAGGCACGCGACATTCTTTCTGCTCTGCGCCTTCTCCCATCTGCACGGAGAATAAGTTTCTTTTTGTCGATTGATCATCCATGTGGCAGAAAAACCCTCTCAAATCAACAAATTCAAAGAAAGTTCGCTTGCTACATGTGAAAAGAAGTAAAGAACCTAACTGTTTCTTTTAGATCGATACGAAACACTACGAGTGATATCCTCACATTCTGAATACGACTGAAGATCATGTTTGAAAATTTGCACAATCACAATAAAATGCAGTATCACATTACGGCATTCAGATTATGACTGAAAATTCACTCACGTCTAAAAAAAAACCATTCAGACAACAGAAAGATGAAGATAAAACAAATCGAACCGCAGTATCTGGAGAGAGAGGGCCGAGAAGAGAGGAGATGCGAGGGGCTCGCAGCAAAGGTGCGGGCCTCCCTCGTGATCGCTGTCGCCGGCGGGAACAGCGTGCTCCAAAATGCAGTGTGCAGGGAAGGTAAGACACCGGTGGGAAGATATGTCACTGCTCTGTCGATAGGGCTAGGCGGAGGCGGCAGCTAGGCTCCAGAGGCCGGGCAGCGGGGCGTCCTGGGAGGCGTGGCTGGGGGATGGCGGTGGTGGGAAGTTGCAGGTGGGGTATAGGGTTTTACTTACCGTTTGAGGATTCCCATGTTAAGACACGGTAACCACCAAAAACCTTGTTAATTTTATCTCTAAAAATTTAAATTTAAAATTTTTAAATTTCATGATAAGATCGCGGTTACCGTGGTTAGCTCGTGATAACCGCACAATAAGACGTGGTAACCGCAATATTTGACTTATACAAAGAAAATCACATGGAAAAAGAAAATCACAACACCACAAATGACAACAATAAAAATGCCATAATATAATTTCCACAACTAAAAAGATTATAGTGACCATAATATAATATCCATGAGCATCAAACCTAGATTTTGAAGTAACGCCATCTTATAGTCGTGGCAAAATATGAAGTTAGCTTAGTATTTTTCACAAAATTTTAATACCAGATACCATTAGAAATCATGTGCTACTTCTAGGATTTTTTTTATTTTTTTCTTTTTTCCAAAATTTGAATTCGAACAATTTTCATCAAACCTTAACACTGGTAACCCTTATCGTACCCCGTAAGCACAATTACTGCGGTAACCGCACGGTTACCAGCGGTTTGGGAAATCCTGGTGAGGTTCAAGGAGTCGCAACATGAATTTTTAATTTAGCCTTTTTAAATAATAGTTTAAAACAAAACCCTAAAAAATTTGGTTTTAAAACTCAATTTTTGAGTTGATTTATGGGTTTTTAAATTGCAGTCTATTTTCTAGCCTTGGCTTTTATACCGCTATCAATCTAGATATAAAAGTTTTATCCATATAATTTTTTTGATTGTTTCTTTAATTTTTCTATAACTTAACCTCAACTGATCATAGCTGGGAACCTGGGACATTTTAACCATGCAAGATAGTTATGGCGCTATTGAGCCATGGCACTGCTACCATATTGGTTGAGCATGACTAAGTACTTGTTTGGTATGGAGGAATTTCAAAGGAAAACCAAAGGAATTTAAAACCATAGTTTTTTTTAATCTGTAGGATTGTTTGGAATGGAGGAATGGACCCAAGAATCCTTTGGAAAACTTTCCTAAGTTTTATCCATTATATTATTATTCTAGTACAAATCAAAGGAAAAGAAAAATGAGCTTAATCTAAGGGAAATTTTCCTTTTGAAGCAAGAAAGGAACAGTGAGGTTTCCTTGACCTAAAATGGAATACCTTGTTAGTTTAAGCAAAGTCTTAAATTCCTATGTTCCAAACACCAATCTACCTTATAATTCACCAACTCATTCGACTCATAACTCATGACTCATTCATCAAATCCAACGCTTTGGATTGTCTGCGTTCAATCCAACGTCCGACGTCACCTGTACGATGCCGATCAGATCCCTCACACCACTCTCTTCGCACTCCCGTACCCTTCCTCCTCACGCCCCGTACCTTCTCCTCGCCCTATCTCATCTCCTCCGGCCCTCTTGTGCGCTGCCCCCAGGTCATCATTGCTGCCGCCAATCCCCCGTCGTCACTCCTCGCTTGTAGATCACCCCTCCCCAGCGCCCCTCGCTTCCCCATGCCCCCTCCCCAGCGCCCCTCCCTTTCCCACTATCTGTGCCCTCCCATTGACACCGCCTTAACTCCCTCCGCCCTATCGCCGTCTTGACGCACGCCACCCCACGACCGTCGCCGCGTCCTGCCCATCTCCTTAGCGATCACCCGCCACCATCAACGCCTAGAGAGGGCACTCCAGTTGATCCCATTGATGGCTGCCTTTGCTACATCACCTGGGATTTTTGGGGCCTTTTGCCCCGTCTCCCCAAAAAGGATTGCCGCATCCTGTCTTCATGATCAACCGCCACGCCCACCGTCAATGCCTTGAGAGGGCACTCTGGTTGGTCCTCATCGATGGTTGCCTCTGCTACATCATTTTGGGGTAAGGATTAATTGTGTGCGGTTCTTGGAAATCCTGTGAAACCAATTCAGATTCCAATCTTGAAAACTAACGAACAAGGTTATATGAAGAGCTATACGAACACTACCTTTTATCTCATCAGATAATGATCAAATTTCCATAGGAATTATCTGAACTTGGAAGATCTAGGTTTTAGATTTTTTTGCTTTGATTCCGTTCAAGCTTGGAAACTAAGAAGTTTGTACTTATATGGTGTTTCGGTTTTTTCAATACAACTAGATATACAAATATTGGCTAGTAGGTGAATCATGTCTCAAATCTGAACTGAACAGGGTAGTTTGAAGAGACCCCTCTGCTGCACGGCTAACGCTTTTCTGCTTATTAGGACCAGATGATGTTAATCAGCCTTTATTTTCATATGGCATGAAATCAAGTGGTGCTAAATAGAAATGACCTGAACCAACTAATTTGGGGGAGACAACAATTTATAATTGTTGGGCATGTCTATATATAGAATCCAAATCTGAAATATCCACTATAGAATTCTAATTATACCTAATGGTGAACATGAGTTTTAATTATACCTGCAGGAAGCTATGTAAATCTTAAACTTGTATCTTAAAGCATACATAATGTGCTGAATCTACCCTATTGCTCTGCTGTTTGCTGAACTTACATACTACCTACACACGGTGGTGACTTCTGCCCACACTGGCTCCTCGCTTGAACAAGTAATCTGTCATGATGATTTTTTTCTCCAAATTTGCACTATTGAGATGAATCCTTTTGTACAGACCCAATTAAACTTTGCAAAATGTAACCATTCGTGGTATTGGAGTGAGATTTTCCTGTGGTGCAAATAGTAAATATAAAGCAATTAAACTTTGCAAAGGATTTTGGCCATTTGTGGCATGGAGACTACCACTTTTGAAGACAACATTCTATTCCCATTGAATGTGTAATCTCTGATCCATTTTTTCTGTTTTCAAGTTTGAGAACAACATTCTGTGATCCATTTCTGATTTGGTAATCCTTGTTATACATTGCTAAAAGTTAAAATCTTGTTAGGAGAATGTGTGTAATCTGTTATCCATTTTTTGGGCTTTCAAGTTTGAACTGCTATAGGTGGAGAAAATTTTATAGTTAGAATTTAATTGTGTGTATAAATCTGCTGATTTTGTACTTATTTTAGTTCAAATGACTTTGTGTTCATTTATTACTGAGTGTGGACAACTACCTCTCCGTATCGCCGCCAGCACACTCGATAGCCATTGTCTGGAAATGCATATCCTCTTACCGCTGGTTTGAGAAGGTCATGTAGCTCATAAAGAATTTATAAGTAAGCCCATACATAACTTAATATTTTGTATCTGCGTGCGCATTTTTATTGTAGGTTAGCTTATTTTGTTGAAATTATATTTTTCTTGCCTTAACTTGTTTACTGCATGCTATACAAGTTAGAGTAGTTCTTTTTAATCAAAGCCAACCATCACATATATATGGGTTTAGATGAGGTAAAATATCAATATAAAGGGAGAGCTAGAACTTTAATTTCAAGGAAGCAGCTAGATCTATCACTTGATTATGCAAGGTACTATGTTCATGCAAGGTACAGTTTATGAAGATATCATTGGAAAGTTTGTAAAATATGCATTCAGAGTTTGAATACTACATGGTTCACAATTTTGCACACTTATCTCTGAAAATAACCTCATTTGGGGCATGCTATTTCCATGGTAATTATTTTCTTCTCATTGTGAATTGACGTAGTACTACAAAGGTTCATGAGTTAGTTACTTGATAATACCTCATCTACATATCAAATGATTTTGCTAAAAATTTCCTTTTGTTGACTTGAGTCGTCAACATGATTATTCCAGGTTTGCTAGGTGTTTCTTCTACGATTTTGTTTGTGCTGTTTTTTTATTAATTTTCCATAGATTAGAGATCCTCAAGGAATTTGCGGCTGTACATAGAAAGAACCATGATGAGTGAATTCTTTAGAAATGGCATTCTTCTTTCGTCGTACATTTACAGGTAACGTTGTGTATAAATCTCTCGATGTGGAGTTACATGATGTTTGCATTATTTGAATGTTCATTTCAATAACTTCTAATTGGGTGAACAACATCGAATCTTAGTCTTTGTTCTCAAGTTTTAATAAGCTAGGTGTTTTTCTTATGCAGCTGAGAAATGCCGTTTCTAGCCATTTTGCATAGACCGGAGAAGATATGTCAAGAAAAACAAAATGGCAATTTGACTTAGAAGAAGTGAATAATTTTTTCTTATCAATGATGGTCATATTCATATTTTAAGAGCTCACCCTCAATACAAAATCAACATTTTGTACACATATGTTTCATGTGTACTCAATAGTCGGTATCCTTTATGTTAATGCTTTTATGAGACTTTATAACGTTTTGATATGCCATTTGTTTTTTATGCTTTACTCCAAATTGTGGTTACGTACTAATAGACGAGATAATAAAACGTCACAGGACACATAATTCTGGTGATTTGTACATTGTTTGTTTGATGAGTATTATCTAATGCCACTGTAGCGTTAGTATGGACATATTACAAGTCCATTTAAAGTTTTTTTTTGTTTCTCAATCCTCTGTTTTATATGTGTATACCTCTGTTTTCTTTTTCTATGTTTTATTCCTGTGTTTCGTTTTTCCTCAATCCAAACAGGGCCTAACTTATTGTGAAACCGAACGAGTAAATGAGACTAATTCATACACTTAACCTTTCGTACTGATTGCTATATCCTGCTTAGTGTTAGTGATGCTATATGGGTTGCTCATTCATGATGATAGAAGTAGTTACTTCTTTCTCGACTGGGCCCTGTTCTTTTTAAGATTATTCATCGGCTTATTTGCTTACCTTTAGAAAAAAAAATACATTTTCTCAACTAGCTGCTGCTACATGGTTGCTTATTACATCAAAATTGTTTCTCTTTTCTTCAATGACTTATTATATGCTAATATTGTTTGTTATCTAATAACTTTTGAACCATTTTTCAATCTAATTATATTCTACATCTGTGCGGTTTTCAATATTTGAAATACTTTGTTATGTATTGTATCTCCGTAACTCGTTCATAACAGAAGAATTAAATCCAATGTATATATCGTAACAGAGTTCACTAGCAAAACCACCTACCTTAATCGAATATCTTTGTAACTTAATTTGTGAGCCCACATATATCACAGTTGAACTAACTTATTTAGCTTAGATATAGCTCACTAGACTTAGTTGTGTCCAAACGGGCCATTTGGCACGATATGGCCTAGGCCCACAACGGCACGGTCGATGAAACATGCAATGTCATACCGGCCCATATGTCGATGTCTGAGCTCAAGTACAACCTAATGAGCTGCTAGGCCATGCTAGTACGGTTAGCACGTTGGCCCATGGATTCAAAAATGAGGAGTGGGGACAAAAATTGAAAAATGAAAAAAAAGAAAAAGTAAAGAAATGGGAGGGTAAATGGGAAAAATGAAAAAAATAGAAAGGATATAGGAAAATGAGGAAAAATGGGTAAAATGTGGTGAAAAAAATGCCGTGCTGAAACATATGCCTGGGACTCAGATCCTCTCCCGTAGTAACTACTACCGCAGAGAAGCACTTTTCAGGATTAGGCTATATCTTGGTCATCCATGCAGAATCCGACGATACGGAACCCACATGATATATATCTTTTCTAAGTTGACATCTGTCTCATGGAACAAAAAAATGCATGAAAGCTAATGAAGATCTACAAAGAAAAACTAATTAACAAGATTACTATTAACCCTGCGTCGTGTGCCTCCGTAGTCCGTGCTAATTAACCGGTAAACAAATCGTCATCGGAATAAACGACTGATACTTATCCAAGGTCTCCCAACTCTCAAGCGGCTAAATAATGTACTATATGTTTTAGTATGCAAAGTAATTTTGCATTTTTTTCACTAATTATTAAGTGGTTTTAGCTTGCACTGATATTTTAGTATCAAATAGCTTACTCTATTAAATAAAAGTAATAGGTGTAAAAAAGACCATCCTAGTATTATTATCTTAATTGTAACCGAGCCACACAAGGAGTTCATACTAAGAGAAATTTTATGGTCCTTCACAGGTACCAAAATTATTAGTGTAAATTTTAGTACTTCCTAAAAACCTAGAGTACTAAAATTTATATAAAAAATATGATATCTCCCATACCTGCTAAAGACGATAAAATAACTCTAATACTAATCTTTTTGATTAGTTTCCTTGGTAAGTCTTTGTTACCATGTATCTTTTTCTCTTTAGTGAACTAGGGAACAATATGTCAGGACGATCATCTGCCGCCAGATTCTACATGAATGGCCAAGATATGGCCTAATGCTGAAAAGTGTTTCTCTGCTGTAGTATTTTTTTTTTTGAGAGAAATTTCTCTGCTGTAGTAATTAGTCCACTACGGAAGAGGATCCAAGTCCGCCGGCCTGCTATAGGACGGGCCAAGGTGGCCAGCGGCCCGGCCCAGGCACAGCACAGCCCAACGAGCCATGTCGGGACGGGCCGGGCTGTCTACAGTGCTGCCATGTCTGGGCTGGCACGTCCAGGCCTGACCTATTGGGCCACCTATGGCTAGACCGTCCCTGTTCAACCAAGTAACAAATCTAGCAGAGAAAATACATATGCAGACTTTAATTTAGAGTCCCCGGTGTCAATCGATCTAAGGACAATCCCATTACTTACATATGTGCATACCAAGCCATGTTATATAGACACAACTCTACAAATTATTTTTCCAATGCATCACTTCTACTTGTTGTTTTAAAATAAAATTTCTGCCAATCATCTTTGTCCTCTCACACTCCCCCTTTGTTTTCTTGGTTTGCAGCTAGACCTAGTTTCTTGCATGAAACCTAGTGTCTTCCTCTTCTCAACAAACCTATTGTCAACTCACCAAAAATCATAAAACCCTATTTAATATCATGCAAAACTATACATAAAGCATTGGAACTACTCTAACGAATAACTAAGCGTTGGTGGTGGCCAAGGTGGACCTCTCTAGTGATTCGTGGAGGGGTTTACATCAACATCGCCTATCATGATTGTCTATTACAGACGCTTTTATTTTATAATTAAGATCATATATGTGTGGTACATCATGTATATATATGCTTTATAAGAAAAACATATACACAATCATATATGATTTTACTTAAAACCATCTATCATTTTACCTATTGTATATGTATCTCTAGACGGTGAAACCAAATAACCCTAAGATTACTGTCACACCCCAATCTAGCACCACTGTATAACAGCACCAAATAGGGCATGCCGTAGGAAAACAACGTGAATTACTCCCTGCGGAACCACGATACCGATACCAGTTACAGGATGTAGCGTTGGTTTCCACGGAAAGCAGACATGCATCAATGCAGACCATAAATTAATAAATATACTTATATCTTAACTTACGTTATAGTTTCGGAGCAAGCTAGAGACAGCAACGAACAACACAAAGGTGGCGGCAGTAGCAGAACAAACGAACTAAGTCCCAACACCATAGGTAGCGGCTAGAAACCAGGACAAAAATGTCATGCCCGGAAATTCATCAAAATTTCCAAAGCTAATTTGTGCATCAAACCCTTATCTAGGAATCAGCCGAGGTATACAAATTGATAATTTGATAAACATAATCAAAACAATAAACGATAAATACTTATAAAAGAAGCACTTAGTCCTCACACAGAAGAAAATAGCAGTGGAACGGCAACCTAATGAAGCTTTAGCACCAAGCCCACATGCAGCTCAACTGGGGTATAAGCCAAACTCTAAAAACTTCTTATTCCTCGCAAAGTTTCACTCTGATGATCGTAATATTGTAAGACTGAGTACTATCCACCGTACTCAACAAGCTACACAGGAATGTAATATAATGCAACTAGGGATGAAACTGAACGAGATAGATCCTGTACCGACCGTTTTCGTTTTCTATATTATGATACCGTTTTCGACCGTTTTCGAATTTGGCAAAACATAAAAAATTGTCATTTTCAATTGGTTTCACAATCATTTTCAACCATTTTTTGTCCTCATTATTTACTAAAATATAGAAAAATCCCGTACCGACCGTTTTTGTTTTCTATATTGTAATACCGTTTTCGACCGTTTCCGACCGTTTTCATCCCTAAATGCAACTTGATTCCAAGGAAAGACATAATATGGCGTGTTTGCATAAACGACATTTAACATTTGCATTTAAAAGCATTGCGAAATAGTATAATTTAATTATCATCAACATTAAACCAGTCACTGAACAACACTCCAATGCAATTCAGGCCCAAACCATAACCCTCCAATTTTAGGGCTATCAAACTTCCATCAATTATTATCATTAATAGGAAGTGTGGGACTAATCACGAAAAACATTGCTAGGCTGCCCATAACAGCGGGCTTGGCTATTCGAACAGTTTTACTCTGGCTAGAGGTGTACCAATTTACCTACAAGATACAACCCCATAACACGTTGCCGTGCACCTCAATACCACCACGGTATCGCAAAAAGTAGTTGTGATAGGATTATCCATGTAACTCGCACAATAGGAGTGCCTCCCGCCAAGCCTCCGGTTTCCGGTAGGGGTGATCAAGTGCCTTCCCGCAAGACGGCTCAACGCCCGAACTCATGGACTTACCGACTGCCATGTGTGGACTTACAACAGCCACAAACATGCCCTGGTGCCTCCTATTGAACTCGTTACACTTTAAATCCCTCCATTACCCATTCTAACTTGTGGTTAGTACGGGTATTACTTCGCAAAGATAGCTCGCGAGCCGGTCCTTAAGTGTCACGAGCACCACTAGCATCATCATTCGTCCATGTGCTCACAACCCACCATTAGTCAAGTATTAGTGAGCATATTTAATTAACCAACTACAACCAACCATCGTGAAACTATTGCCATTAATCATTAATTAATCAGGAGTGAATCAGTAGTTATCCCACATAAAATGACAGTAAAATTTCTAGGTAAGGCTAAGCAAAACCTAAATAATCTAGCTAGATCATTAATTAGACATCTAGCAACTCAATATTAATTATCCAAGGTATCAAGGTAAAGGTATCAATAGCAAAATATTGGCCATAATCAACGAATATAGGATTTAGTTATAAATACCCATAATAATGACATTCTTAAGGGGATTGTCTGTGACTTGTCTTGCAATAGAAAAATCTTCCGTAGATCTTCCGAACCCTTCCTCGAACTTCGCGATCCTCTGAAACGGCAAAATCTATACGTCTACACGCAAAATGAGAAAAACACTATGAAACTCTAAATAAATAGTACATAAAAATATACAAACATGTAGATCATGATCTTAGATGAATTTAGGAAGAAGGACGGGTCGAATCGGAGTTCGAACGGAAAAGATATGGCCTCCGAAAATTTGAATACATAGAAAACCGAAAAGAAATAGAAAAGGAATATTCTTGGAATATTCTCTCAGAATTTAATTATTAAAAGAATTATTTTTGAATGGAAAAAGGAGGTTGGACCACTATCAGTGACATAGTTCCCATGGACTAGGTCCATGGACCGAGGAGAGAGAGGAGTGGTAGGCTGGCTGATGTGGATCACCACGTGGCTGAAGAGGATGAGGTGGTGATGATGTGGTGGTGAGGTGGCAATTTAGGGCTAGATCTAGGGCAGACGTGGCATCGGTGTGGATTAAGGAGACATGACGACTCAGCTCAGATCTGAATTGACCGGATGGACACGATTGGATCAGGGATTTTATGAAGGTCGAACTATTCGGTTTAGATCTGGAGATCGGACGACTGTGATGGATTGGATTACTGTTGACGGGCCCATGCATCATACAGAGAGAGGAGGGAGATGTGCCAGGGCCCACGCGTCATCGGCACAGAGGTGGGGGCACCGCCAGCGGACCCACTGGTCAGCGTGTCCGGGCAAGCCTCCGTGCGCCAATGGCGCCGGCGCAACGTGGTGACTGCGCACCGGTGTGGCGCACGCATGGCAAGATAGCAAGGCAGGGGGGGCGACGGGCGACAATAACCGAGGACGGCGAAGGGACGACAATGTGATGGCAAGGGACGTTGATGGCATGGAGCAGAGAAGGAGGGGAGGCGGCAATGCCGATTAGAGAGGAAAGACAAAGGTGGGCGAGAGGAAAGACAGAGGCGCCGGTTGAGGAAGATGATGGCAGCGACAAATAAGGGAGGGCGGCTTTGGCTGGGGCTCACCAGAAGCGGAGGACGCGAAAGGCGATGATGACGACCGTGGCGATGGTTTGGGGCACCCGGCGTCGGTGACAGAGGCGTGGAGCAGCGATACCGAGGCGGTGCGGCACGAGGCGAGGCTAGCGCAAGGCAGAGGTGGCAGTGATGGCTAGGGCTCGGGAGAGAGGAGGTTGCACTATTTATAGAGGGGAGGGAAGCGGCTAGGGCTGGCAGTGGTTCGGGACGAGATCCGCGGCGGCGGCTGCGCATGGGGACGGCATGATGCAGCGGCGGTGGCAGGCTGGGCCGAGGCCGAGGTGGAAGGCGCCGGGGTGGCATGGGCTCGGCCTCCAAGGCAAAGAGAGAGAGAGAGGAGGAAAAGGATGAAGGGAGGAAGAAGAAGGAAGAAGAAGGGAGGAAAAAAGAAATGGGGAAAAAGAAAAGAAGGGGAAAAAAGAAAAAGGGGGAAAAGGAAAATTGGGAGGGTTTTTATGGGAATTTTCTAAATTTGGGAAAATTTTGGGAAATTTTTTTGGAAACCTTAGGAAAAGGATAACAAAGAATTTAGGGACTTCAGATATAATTGGAATATTTTGGGAATCGAAAAATCGAGAATAGTTTTATGGAAATTGGAAGAGATTGGAATATTTGGGATTTTGGAGATTAAAGGAATTCAAGGAATTTTAGGACATTCCAATTATTGGGATATATTTGGGGAATCGAAACTTGAGGTTATTTTATGTGGATCAAAATTGGGCAAAACTTGGAATTTCTGGGGATTTCGATTTATTTCAACGGAAATTGGATTTCAAGGAAACATTGGGAATTTAATTCAACAAGAAAAGGGATATTTTTGAAAGCTTCGAATTAACAGGAATATTTAGAATATTGGAAATTGGGGAAAACAAAGGATTATTAGAACCTTCAAAATCACAAGAATATTTTGGTTCACTGTAACTCCAGCTTCAACTCCCAACGGAGAAACTATATATATAGAGTAAGGGTGAGTACTTACATACTCAGCAAGCCAGGGAAACTTAGGTGGTTGTTGCAGGCTTCAAAACGTGGTTAGATATTTTGCAATCAGTTTTATTTGAAGTTCTTTTAAATCAGCAAAGTGTGTGCTTCTCAACAATCAGCGCGAGGTGTAGTCTTGCCCGA
Source organism: Oryza meyeriana var. granulata (assembly GCA_003991445.1). NCBI lineage: Eukaryota > Viridiplantae > Streptophyta > Magnoliopsida > Poales > Poaceae > Oryza > Oryza meyeriana. The sequence continues at coordinate 140,221 of RYFJ01002290.1, read as the reverse complement.
TCGGAGTGAAAGTGTCAAATTGAATCTCCATTTTTCACAATCTCAAGAGTTGGCTTCAAGCCGGCTCATGGAGCCAAAACAAATCTTTGGACATCACGAGTCCCACTGTCCACGACAGCCAAGCCATTTCATTGGATGTCCCGCGTCCTCAACAACACTTCCTTCACACAGTTCCCAAACTACACACGCATTTTCACAAGCAGGGTAAAACAAAACTACGCTAAGGAATCACCTCACATCCGCCCATGACTGTGGGCATGGCTATTCAACCAGTTCAAACCTCTGCAGAGGGGGTGCACTTTACCCACACGACGTGACTTACTCTAGCCACCACCTCGCACTGTACTGGTACGATTGGTGACATAGAGGTTTTCGCGACAAGGCATTTCCAGAGCCATCCTAGGTTACCCCATGTCAACTAGAGGGGTCCGTGACCAACAACAGGGTAGGTCCCAGACCATACTGTGCTAGGAACCCAAGAGGCCTTCCCCGACGCCCTCCCAGCGATCCACAGTCCAATGACACGCAAGGCGTCCCTGGGCGGCTAGTTACTCAGCTAGAGGCTTTCCATTTCACCCATGTGGTTGTACGGTCATATGCTTGGATGAAATTCTGAAGGAATCGGTTCTTACGGCGACCACACATGCATCAAACACCGTACCGGCCTTGTGTTGCGAGTCTCCATTTTTAAAACTCATTTTCTTTCACAAGGCATCGACCTAGGTGTCATGTTTTTCAAATGTTTCATAAAACCAAGTTTTACCCATGATGTTTCTCAAATTTTAGGTTTGAAAGCGACCGTCGACACATAGGCAAGAGTGCATGATTACCGAGGCACAAACAGTGGTGTTTACAAGGCAACAGGGTATTGCAATTGTGAAGGAAGGATTAAATGCAACAAGTTTGGGTAGGCCCACCGATTTGACTTGCAAACGGGGCCGAACAGTTCAGTGCACGCCTATCGATGTAATTTTGAAAACAAAATAATTTAAGTTCACATATAGGCTCAATTTATCAAAGGTGACTTGCCTTGTTCTAAGTCTTCACGAGTCTTCGAGAATCTTCGCGGCTCCGAAACAAAATTCGGACAATGGTTACTATGCGCAAATAATCAAAATCTACACAAAGACCAAGAAAGAGACTCTATTTAGGACTACTAGTAGTGCCATTAAATAGATCTCAATTTTAGAAAATTACTGGAGTTGGGACAGAGTCAATCAGAGTTACAGATCAAAAGATATGATTTTTGTAAGATTATTTGAATTTTTGGACTGGAGGAATTGTTTTATTAGATTTCTAGGAAAAGAATATTGGATGGAATATTCTCTATGGTCACTGACAGTGGGGGCCCGCTAGTCAGTGGGGAGAGAGGGGTATAGAGGCTGTGGCTCGGAGACCACGGCCTGTTGGCCAGCTGAATTGGGCTTTGGCCAAGGGAGTGAGGAGGCCAACCTAAGGGGGAGACGATGACGGGGGGCCCGTGGGTTGTGGAGTCAGCCTAGTAGCGCTAGGCCATGGCCCGGGAGGTTTGAGGGGGGAGGAGGGGAGGGGTGTGGGGCCCAGGGTGAAAGGAACAGGGGATGGCTCACGGGCGCGGACCAACGTAGAATGAGGGGTAACAGGCCCACGTGTCGATGTTTGTGGTGCTGTAGACTGGTTGCACGCTTGTATGAGGGAGAGGGTGGCTGGCTCGGCTCGGGCGAGGTCCACCGAAGCCGAGTTGGCACCTATGTGGAGGCCACTGTGTCGGAGATTAGACGGCAGACAATGGTGGATAGGATCCGGCGAACGGCGGCGAACAACGACAAGCAGCGGGCGCCGGCGGGAACAGGAGACCAAGATGAAACCATTCAACGGTTCGAATCGGCATTGGGGTGAAGGACGGCGGCCGGCGGCAAGAGGCAGGAGTGGTGGCGCTCGATGCTCAATTGCCGGCGGCAAGGCTGGGATGAAGGGATGAGGCGACCGGCAGCCTCTAGGGAGAGCAAGAGATAAGGGAATGAGAGGAGGAGCTCTCGAGAGGGTTTTATAGGTGAGGAGGGGCTCTAGGTTGGTTCGGGGACGGTGCCAATTAGAGAGGGGAGAGAGACGAGAGACCGATCAACGGCGGCGATTTGCAAGGGAGGCGAAGGCGGTTAATCGTGCGGTGGAGTTCGGAATTCGTGCGCGGAAGGAGTGTCATAGGGCACAGCCATGGTGGGGGTGGCGATGATGCGAGCAGCACAGCAGCCTTTTTGACTGGCTGTTCTCAGGTGAGAGAGAGAAAGAGAGGCAGGAAACGGGGGCGGCGCGGCACGGGGAGGATGGCATCCACTCCTTGGAGGCTAGCAGCGTGTGTCGGCAGGACTAGGCGGGGCCGCTGTGACACGAGCGGTAGGGCGACGCGGTCTCAGCCTCTAGTGGCATTTGACCAAATGCCTCTCAAGCGTGGACGGGAGCAGGATGGGGAGAACGGGATGGAGACGATGATAGCGCGTGGCGAGCGGGTCGCGTGCGCATGGGATTTTGGTGGCTGACAGGTGGGCCTAGGAGATCGGTGTTAATGCTAAAATTTGGTATGGCTCTGTATCAGATTCGGTTAAGAAGAAAATTACAGTCGACTAACGGAAGTTGATCCAGAGGAGACCGAATCTAGGAAGAAGCTGTGAAGACCGCACGTGGCAGTTAATTACTGTGTTTATTAATTAGGCAAGGATTAATATCTTTAGGAAACCTGACCCCGTGTCCGGTCGGGTCTTCTTAGTATTTCCTTCTGTAATTAGGAAATCGTGTACCGTGTCCAATAAGGACTCATGTCAACTTGGGGTATAAATACGTATGCCCGGGTGCTGTATCGTTATCATCAATCGATCAATACAAATTCGGCGCATCGCCACCCTTTCGACGGGTTCTTGCTTCTCGAGCCGGGCTGCATCGGTTAAGTTCGATCTCCTGCGAGAGGGTAAGTCTCGTCACCCCGGCTACCTATCGGCTAGGACTTCCTCGGTTAAGTCCGATATTCTAGTCTGTTTATGGTAGTCGGCTTACCACAATATATCTATTTTGTCTATGGCTGCATCAGTTCAGTTTGATCTCATAGATTGATTAGGTATATCACATCACGCGTGCGTAGATCGTATCGGCTTACTGGGAGCGGTTTATCCACAGTTTGTGCTGCATTGGTTGGGTCCGACCTACTAAACTGCCAGTGATAAATCGTTCCTGCTAGGTTAATATTTTGTGCGCAAGCGTCTTATCGGGGTGTATAGCCGATAAGTTATCATATTTTATATCACGATTGCATCAGATCTATCGGCCTATCGAGGTCTTGTTATCATCATCAGTCTGTGCTGCAACGGTTGGGTCCGATCTACTAGACTGACGATAATAACTTTATTCTTAATAAGCCGATGGGTTTTATGCGGTGTTTTTTACGGAGTGCTTAGCCGATAAGTTATCCTTTAAATACAGCCGATTATACTGCTTGCTTTGTTATACATTCTTGTCTGCGTTATTATTATGATCGGCTAAGGGCTAGCCGATTAGTTTGCCGATCCGAGCGCGAGCACAGGTAGGCTCCCGGGCACGAGCTCAGGTAAGTTCCCGGGCACGGTCAGCAGGCGAGGCCTCGGGCACGAACAGCAAGCAAGGACCCGGGCACGGGCGGCAGGCAAGGATCCGGGCGCGGGCACGAGCAAGGGCCCGGGTACAGGCGCAGGCAGTACTACACGAACAATCACTATTGCAATCGGCTGGAGTTTATCAAATTCATTTATTTACGCATTCTGCATATCTATTTTATCAATTTATAGCCGATTTTCAAGTATCCTTCGGCAATCGGCTAGCTCAATATTTGCTTATTATCATTAGTTGTTCATGCCATCATCGGCTTCCAGCCGGTGTATAAGTGCTACAGTTCATATCGGCTATCGGCCGATGAGACGAGTCCAGATCGGCTTCCAGCCGATTGGCTCATTGATCTAACATTTTATCTCCTTGTCAATTGCAGGGTCAAATTGACTGGCACGCCTACAAACCTCAAGATTTTAGGACCTGCACTGGAGTGAAGCAAATCTCCCAGGCCTTCGCGTATCTCTAGGCGCCGAACGGCCCCCGGCGGTTTTCGGCGTGAACAATCGGGTGTGAGCGACGGGCATCCATGAGGGCATGGTGTGGGAGAGTGTGGCGCGCAAGGGGATTAGATGGTTTCGTGGCGCCCTTGGGGACATGCGGCATCGATCGGGCAACGGGGCGGCTGGAGTATGGGGCGCGTGGGACTAGGCCATGGGCCACGTGGCGGCCTACCTAGAAGAGGAGTCGCACCGAGGCCGAGGGAGGCGGCCCGACACAAGAAGAAGGAGAGAGGGTGAAGGGAGGGCGGCCCATCATGCACAGTGGCCCTTTATAATTTCTTAGGGAAAATTGGATGGAAATTGTGGTATTTGAATTGGTTTTTGAACAGGGAGTTGAACTTAAATTTAATATTTGAACTCAGGATACTTCGCTGAGTCTCGGGGGATATCCAAGGGTTTCGGGTAAACAATGTGGAGTAATTGCAAGGGCAAACAAGGAGAGGGATTTGAATTCGAGTAGCAACTGGAATTTCAAGGGACTTTAAGGGTTTGGAGTATTTTTAGGGTTTGAATCTGATTCATCGGAATAGATATTGAAGTGGGAATTTTTGAAAGGAGACGAAGGGATCTGCCATTAGGGGTTTAGGAGTGAACTTGAATACAGCGATTCGAACTTGAGGATTAATTTAGGAACGGAGGTTTTGAGAGGTTGGGTTTAGAGATTGAGGGACAAGGAGATAACTAAGATCCAAGCACAACTTAGGACACAGCACATAAGGAGCGAAACTTTCATAGATAGATTTTATTAAAATAGCATTTAACGTCACGTTAAAAGTGAGGCGTTACAGTTACACTGTAGTACATCTTGTGCTTCCATTCCTTTCTTTTTTGTGCTACAAACCTACAACCCGATTTGGCAACATTTTGTGGTTTTTTCGATGCCAAAATAATTTGCTACCTCTCTGTGATAAAATTACCCACTTTTTTCTCTGATACACCTATAACATACCACTCTAGTTTGTTTTTGACTAAAACACCGCAGGGGAAGCCCGTGCAGTGTAAATTTTACACTAAAAGAACAACAGGTTACAACTTATAGTTATATATCATGGATCCATAGTTCTAATATGGCTTTTCCCGAAGTATTAAGCCTCTGCAACAAAAGAAGGAGATCATTCTTGAAGAGATGACTCTAAGCATGCACTGAAGGGCGAAGGCTTTGTCTGCTGAAAGATAAAATCATTCCTTTGCATACCGTTCTAGTTTCGAACTATACATTTTTAATAGTGATTTTAGTGGTGTCTATGATAACCACTATTATGTTATCACTGATACATACTAAAATTTTGCAGTTCAACAAACCGTTTGAAATGACTCTTTCCACGAAAGTGACTATATATATTATACTCCCTCCTCCAATAATAAACCAAGTCATAATAAGATAAACTCTACTTAAATTTTTTAATAAGACAAATAATTAAATATTATGTTAAAAGTTAACAACGTTATTTATTAAAAAAAGAAGAGAGTATTAGATATCACTACCAGAAAACGCTATTTTCGTGAGGGTGACGAATTTTCGTGAGGGTTTTTGATGCACCCTCACGAAAATCACAATTTTCGTGAGGGTGCAACAAAAACCCTCACGAAAACATATTTTCGTGACGGTGCTTGACCCACCGTCACGAAAATTGTGATTTTCGTGACGGTGCACCGTCACGAAAATAATTTTCCCCTCACGAAAATAGCGTACAGTGCCATCTACCTCACTCGGACAAGAAAGCACTAGACCAACCGGTAGCGTAAGTATTTCACATGTGATTATAACCGCACCAAAGCACCGGATCCCGTTAAAACTCCGAAGTTAAGCATGCTCGGGCGGGAGGATGGTAACTCCGAAGTTAAGCGTGCTCGGGCGGGAGGATGGTAACTCCGAAGTTGCTCGGGCGAGAGGATGGGTGACCTCCTGGGAAGTCCTTTTTCATGATCGTGACGGTTAACCCTCACGAAAAGGACATTTTCTTGGCTTCTGATTCGTGAGGGGATTTTCGTGAGGGTAGACCGTCATGAAAATATTTTCCTGAGGGTATTTTAACCCTCACGAAAATTCCAAATTCTGGTAGTGTATGTATGCATGCATGTGTATGGACTAACCAGTTCGTGGTCAATTTCTTTCTTATATATGCAAAGCATGATCGCCCATTTAATTGGCACAGCGGTGCTTTAGCTTTCTTAATTCGATCTGCACTTAGTTAATTATTAATTTGAAAAACAAAAAAGTTATGTTGTCAGAACCGACCTAGTAGCTACACAGCAAAACTAGCAGAAAAGAAAATTAAGTGCACTGCATCGACTGAGAGCATAATTGATAATTCCATTGCCAACTTTTTATCCAGCATTTAGTGGAGTTTGATCTGAGAACAAAAATACTAGTGGAGCTGGTTTATGTGGTGCTAATAAAACTAGGCGTGTTTGCTTAATTTTTATGCCATGCACACGTGTCAACCATGTTACGGTTCATAAGCATGTAACCTAAAAGTTTAACAGTACAAGCGTGGTCTTGGAAAAGACACCTTTTTAATCATCAGCTACGTAAGCACGCCGACTATAAGAAAAAGCACAAATTAATCTCCACCTCCGACGGTTAGCAACGTCCCAAAAACACAAAAGAGGAAATAAAATAAGCAAGAGAATTGCTCCCTCCGGTTGGAGGAAAAACATATATAGACACGATATGTTGATCGAATATGACTTTCACCATTAATTCCTATTGCTAAATTAACATGAAAAAAATCACAACACCATATGGAAGTACATTAATTTTGAGACAAATCTGCACATATGGTTTTCATATATTCTATGTCCTAAATATTTAAAATGATAGCAATGCTAGCTCAATGTTTTTAAAGGTTGACCTGAAACAATTAGACATGTATTTGTGACTGAAGTACTCACATATATAAAAAATAAACGATCCCTACCACTTGTCCTCACATATATAAAAAATAGAAAGACCTAACACTAGGCCTCGTGTTGCTTGAATTAGTTAAATGGCCGATCGATCTAATAAGAAAATGGACGATCAATGCGTAATGTCGGCCAAAGCTAGGATAAATGTGATGCATGCAAAAGGCACTTTATGGAATGGCGAAGAGCATGTGAAGCTGAAACCTGGCAATTGGCTGCCAATTTGGACGGCTCGAGTTAATTGGGTTACTATGATTGAAAGATGGTGATATCTCAGGTACGTGCACATGCGTGTTGGCGTTTGAACTCATGTTAGTTGTAGCACTTTGTGATCAATTTTCATACCACTTTTGACCATTCATTGGCTACATTCCTACAAGCAATTTCTTGCATACATGGTTTACTTTTGAATATTTTCTTAATTAGCTAGGGATTATTAACCAACTATAACTAAGTTGAGAGCAAAGTACTAATTATTTATATATTCAATTTAATGCATATATTTATATGGTAAATTGGGGGTATATACATGTTTGATTTACCACACTATTTTTTAAGGAAATTTCCCAACACTGTTCATTTATGCTACTCTCCATCCATTCCAAAATATAAACATTTCTAGCTATGCACATGAGGGAGTAGTTGTTAATTTCATATCTTTATATCCCCGCAAAACAAAAAATCATATCTACATAGATGTGCATGTGTGACTGATTTTGATCTTAATGTGGATATATGATCTGAGGAGGATGCACACAATATTTATTCCGCTTAAGGATACCAAGCATCCCATAAGTTTATCTCTAGTTTAACACAATACATAAGCAATACAAATAAATTAAAATGGCATATTTTAGAGAGGAAAACTTTTATATTTTCATTCTAGCTTTTATTTTGAAAGGGGGCTTTAATTATGATGCCTAACCTTGTATATTATATGTAAATTGGAACTTTGTTTTTTTATATGGTAGTTTGATTACTAATTGTGACAATTGTTAAATCATTTTTCTGGTGATGTTGTCGTCGTGTTTGTTGCTATTCTATGTATTATAGTGGCTAGCAAGGCTATATGTATGCATATTTATCTGAGCTAATAATATGTTATCACATTAGTTTTCTACCTTTTTCGATAGTATTTCAAGATCTTAACTAACTAGTGTGGTTACATCATGTAATAGTTGATCAAAATAAAGTAAAAAAATCAAAGTTAATCAGTTATATATATAGTACAAAAAAGAGGCCGTAGTAGTTTTACTTTTAATTGAATAAAAGTGTTTAATTTTGGAACGAGCCTGTAACTTATATAACTTTAATTTGTACTATGTTTTTACGGGATGGTGCATATATTAGATCACTTGGTGCACGTGTGAACATGCATGTTGCTTCAGAATTTGGCACTTTAAATTAATTGACCACCAATATAATACAAACATATTTTTGAGTTAGACTTTCTATCTATATGTGTACAGAGAGTCGCTAGCAGCTGGTTGCTTGATCTGACGCTGGTGATCCAAATTTATGCATCTTCATTCCCAATTTACAGCACGCAATCGCACATGACTTGAACTAACAAAGTGAAACGGGCAAGATTGAGAAAGCCAACAATCAAATTGATAGTCAATTAATTAGCAGACATGCATGATCGCAACAAACCAATCTATATGTGACACTTATATAATTCCCTATATATATTTCCTAGTGACCTCCAAACTGAACTGCCAAACTATCTTGTTTTTAGTGAGTTCATTAGATTGCCGATCCGGCAGCTAGGACGTCGTTTGTAATGGCATCAAGTTGGTCTGATCGCTAGCTAACTCATGAAATCGGTATATATGTATGATCACAACGAATTATGAGCAATGCACGCAACAAGACGTAACAAGAAGGTTATCAACTTGATGCAAGTTCATTTAAGTAACCCTGATAAATTCTAAATTAGGGAGTGCTTATTGGCACTGCATGGAGTAGTTTTACTCAACGCAGCAATCTAATCAGTTCAGTTGGTTACTTCACACACTCAATTTCAAAAGGGACCCCTTGATGGGAATACAATGGAAAAACATCCAAACAACGACATCAAAATCAAATCATGCAGAAAATTCATTTATATATCCATTCACTCGTTATCATATACAAGTGTTTGGTAATAATATATACTTGCTTGTGTAAAAATCTTCTTTCTTCAGAAGAAGATACGTACAAATCAAGTCAGTAGACAAACAGAAGAAAGAACTGCATCCATCTCCATCCATCCACATATATATATATATGTACCTTGATCATATGTATATCAAACCTGCTAGCAAGCTAGCTAGCTAGCAACGTATTTATGTATGAGACATGCATGTGTGTATATATATATGATAATTAATGTATAAGCAAGAGCTCCACTCATGCGTGAAGATGAAGAACATGATCAGCTAATGATGGCCGATGCCGGGGCTCGGTACCGATCCCTGCACCTGGATAACCCGCCTGCGCCGGGCGACCATGGCGATCTCCGGCTTGCTGGCCATTGTCGCATGCGGCCTCGGCGGCGCCATGAATTCTTCGAGCAAATCTTGCAAGGTTGACGACGACGCTGTATCAGAACCACTGCTGGCTCTAGCAACAGGAGCTTGTGGACGATTGATTGGCATCATCCTAGCAGACTGCACAAGCGACTGCGATGATGCCAACAGAAGCAAGCAAAGGATCGTCGCGACAATGGCGTGTGAGGAAGCCATGGAAATCAAAGTTGCAGACTTGAAGCAGCTAGAAGATTAATGTATATATTCTTGTATATATGGAGATCTGAATGTGCTTGTGTGTGTCTAAGCGTCTATGCGATGATGAGAATGTGAGCAGCTTGGGCATGTATTTATAGGGTGAGGGGAGGGAGGTGGCCAGCAAGATCGATGGTGCTTGCGTGAAGCGTGGCGACGACAGGTTCGATTGAAATGGTTTTGAGTCAAAGTATAGTGGGGCACAAATTAAAGCATCGCTGTCTCACAATTATTTTTCAATTTTTCATCAGCTCAGAAGAGCCATAGAGATATTGAATTGGTTCTCATATATAAGGGTTTCTCTTTAGTTTTGGTCCAAAGATTTTGATAGGGATTTTTTGCCGGCTTAGGCGATGAGATCGTGCCGCGTGGATGCTTGGTGCGTCTTAGCAAACTCTGCAATTGACACATAATTAAGCATTTACCCAGTGATTATTGTTATGCTCTTTCTTTTCTGAATAGCTATCTTTTATGATTATTGTTAGGGAGTAGCATTGATTTTTTTACTCTGACACAAGAACATATAGAGGGAATCGACAAATAGTGTATGCTGTGCTACTGTAAACTAGAGTGTATGCTTAGCTGAAAAAGGTCTATTTTACTCGCTCGAACTACTTCACCAGAGCACTTAAATCTCTGAACTATTTTTCGGCTCATTTTACACCCTTCAACTATTAAATACAGTTTATTTTACTCACTAATGGTATTTCTCTTTTCTATTTTTCTCTATATAAGTCGTATTTCACACTAAAATTTGGTATGATGATAGATATGTCACAACTTACATGTCAACATTTTTTTAGAATTTTGTATCACTGTTCACATAGATTGGAAGCACCTACTACTGATTGAAACATCGAGATTTTAAAGTTCAAGCAAGCAATTATGAAAATATTTGAAAACATTTATGAACTTTGATAGTGGTATCATCTATTGCTATTAAAAAATTTAGCTTAAAATACAACTTGTATAAAAAGAAACCAAAAGGAGAAATGTTATTAAGGACTAAAGTGAACCATTTTCAATAGTAAGGGGGTAAAATGAGCTAAAAATATTTAGGGGGTTGAGTGATCCAACAAAATAGTTTGAGAGGGTAGAATAGACTTTTTTCAAGAATATTTACTATTTCTACCTAGCTAAGATAATAGAGCAACTCCTGCTTGTCTCTTAGAAATGTAAAGTTTAATATTTGAATTTTGCATCACTACCAGAAAACGCTATTTTCGTGAGGGTGACGAATTTTCGTGAGGGTGCAACGAAAACCCTCACGAAAACATATTTTCGTGACGGTGCACCGTCACGAAAATGATTTTCCCCTCACGAAAATAGTGTACAGTGCCATCACCCCACTCGGACAAGAAAGCACTAGACCAACCGGTGGCGTAAGTATTTCACATGTGATTATACCCGCACCAAAGCACCGGATCCTGTTAGGGGAAATCCTTTTTCGTGAGGGTAGACCATCACGAAAATATTTTCGTGAGGGTATTTTAACCCTCACGAAATTTCAAACCATCACGAAAATATTTTCGTGAGGGTATTTTAACCCTCACGAAATTTCAAAATTCTGGTAGTGATGGTTGTACAACTCTACATGTGGTAATTTTTTTACTAAAATTCTAAATTGGTTTTCATGATTTAACGATTTATGAAATCCAACCAGTACTTCCACATGTTAATAGTTTAAGCTATAAGGCGCGTAAGCCCAATTTTAAATTTTAAAACATTTTAAAACTAATTATTAGGTGTTTCTCGTCGTTTTTGTCTCCCGACTTTAGATTTATTAGCATTCGTGTCACATGTTTTTGGCTTCGATTTATATGACTCAACCCAGAAACCTCTATCTGTTGAGTATGGCTCATAGAGAACCATATTGATCTCTTGTACCAAGACTACATGCAGAAGTCGAAGAATCAGGTGGTCAAAAGTCGAGTCAGACTAGTAGTGCCAATAGGCTAGTCACAAAAGATGGCACGCAGAGGATATATCTAGTACGTACCAACCGGAAGATAATTAACCATATGGCTGATTCTCATTAATAAATTATGTCTCCATATGTTTGTCATCATAGAGTTTACCTAAACTGATTTTGCATTAATTGCCAATCTAGGTGTCCATATACTTTTTGTCTGGTGACGCATCTGGTCACAACAGTGTATCCATGTTTGTAAATGCTTGTGTATAAAGCGAGTACCAGGTCGTTAATGCTCAGGAAACTGGCCTCTTTGGGCATAGGAATTGAACATACAGACATACGGTCTAGAATTTGAGAATTTGTTGTAACTATATTATACGTATGTATATGTATTACCATAGAGAAATTATATATAAGTCTGGAACAGCACAACAAGCATAACTAAGTTTATAATAAAACAAGTTCATCTAGAAAAGAATGACATATGCCAATTGTTCACCTATTCTCTGATATGTAATCCTTTTATTTCACGTGGAAGCCCACTAGGGCCGTGCATGGGGTTCATTGATTAAAGAAGCAAACTATTATGGTTCCCACTTTTCAGTATTACAGATAAAATTGGATATGCCTTGTTGCAGTAGAACTACGAGGCTTTAAATTTAATTAATCAATAAAGAATAGCAAACAAAACTAGAAACAGCACAACCTTAATTAACTAGATGGTACTTCGTGTGTTGCTGCAGGGATTTGTAGAAAATAGAATGTTATACATACAAAAATCGGTGGACTGAATGAAAGAAAAAATACAGATAAATGTAGTGGACTACGTGAAAGAAAAAATGCAGATAAATGTATGTCTCAAACACCGAATACATTTTGGAGTTTTTTTTTGTTGGTTTCGTTGTTGTGTGTGTTAAAGGTACCACAGAATGCAAACCATCTGCTTGGATGAGTCAGACAACAATCTTAAAAGCAATATGGCAAATTATACAGTTTAATTGTACCTAAAGATATACAGAGTGAGGACTTCAACTGTCCTTTGACATGGATCCTTACTGCAGATGAGCTTCATGGAACCAAGTATTCAATGCCCTTAGCAATTCTAGCGTCTGAACATTCACGAAACAAACTCTTATCAGATCTGATTCTTGTTCGTCAGCTAAGTCATGTTTATGAAGCCTAACAATTATGCCTTCATCTGAAAAGCTGTCTTTAAATCTATCCGATAGTCATCATGCACCTAGCCATTTTTTCCTTTGTTGTTTGAAAGGAATCAAAATGTAAGGAGAAAGATGTAATTTATGAAATTTCAAACAAACAGATCAATCCTACTAACCTGCAGATCTTAGCTCATATTCCACCTGAATATTTAGGATCGCTTCTATTCTATAAAACCAAAATACGTATGGTGAAATCATGGAAAGCAAATTACAGAATTAGAGACAAATCTTATCAGTATTTATTGTAGAGTCCACAAAAGTTACCTTGTCCATAACAACAGTCTCTTGTGTAGGGAATCATAGAGTATAATCCATGGGCAGTTATTAAAACAACATAATACATAATTTGAATGCAAAAACCAATGATAAATTGCATCCGTTGGAAGGAGAACGGAATCATAGGAAGGTCATATTAGAGTTCTTCAGTACTGAAAAAACCGGAGATCAAAACAAATTGCATGTGTATGTATGGGTGTAAGAGAGAGATGTACAACCTGATGTTATACATGTTGTGAAGGAGATCCACTGTGACAGGAAAACAACTGGGAAGGGGCATCGAACAGACAAACCCATGGAAGTTAGGGATGATTGCTGGAGGCGAATGCAACCTGCTCATGAATCAGCTTGGTACCATCATGTGGACGGAAGCCACTTCTGTTAGAGTTTGTAGATGTCTTACCTCAAAGCTAGCCATGTAGCCATGGATGCCAATGGCAGTACAACATAGGAACGTCTGACCGCCTGACCATTGACTGCAACGTGGTTGAGAATAAAAAACATTGGAGCTTAATGCGCAAATGCATTACGAAGAAGTGGAGACGACGGAGACGAAAGAGATCGAAGTGAAGGCGACGTTAGAGGATACGGTGCGAACCTTAATTGCGAGTTGTAAGGGCGACGCAGCATGCAACTCATGGATGTTCTCAAATGTTCAATAGATGAAGATTGCACGAGTGCTGCATGTGAGCCGCTGCGCAACGTACGTCAAAGGGACATGTGCTACTAACATGTGGGCCCATGAGGATGGGTCCTACATGCCAGTGAGCCACGTTCCTTTGACTTTACGTAAGAGGAATTGCTTCCTTGCGCAAGAGAGGGACGCTCTTTGGCCGTGGGAGCCACCGCTGTTGTCCCAAACCGCGCCAACCACGCGGGTTTGGAGCACCCTCTACCGTTTTCCAGGAGAACACACTGACGCGTGAATGAGTAATTAGGCCGCTTTCCTACTTGGCTGTTAATAAATAAGTGGCTTCGTTAGTTTAGTAAAACAATAGCTAGGCCTCGGTTTATATACAGCGATGACATGGTAGTCTGTGGAGCAAGCTTTATAGCAATTATGGTTGTAGTGGGTACCAACTTTATATAAAGAAGGGATTAGTTAGGTGTATGCAATGAACTGCTTGCTCTTTCCACTACATATGACAAAAGTACATATGTATGATGGTTAAAGTTACGTAAGTTAGAGAGAAAATTCCTTATGTCTTCCGTGCACATTTTTTGCAACATCTATCATGATCAAATATGTATGAACTGGAGTGCAATAGTGCATAAGAAAGATCTTGATGATATATAACCATTGTTATATTTGACACTCCTGTAGGAATTATATATACATCCGTTCCTTCCCTGTCAAAATTTAACCCTTTATTTTTTATTATATTTGAAGACCGAAAGAATTGCATTTATGTCCGTACAAACTCTTCTTGTTCACTATATACACATACACATACGCATTTATACTTAGCTTTGGCATTTGAGTGAGTGTGACTATATATATGTGCATGCCAAAATGTTCAATTTCCTATGCCGGGGCTGGGCACCGAGCCCTGGAGCTGGGCCTTCCCCCAGCGCTTGCCGACGGGCGCAGCCATCTCCGGCTTGCCGGCCGGCGTCGGGGGAGGCATCGGCGGCGGCGCCATGAATGCAACCCAGTCCCCGGACGAAGGAACAGAGCTGACAGCGCTGCTGGCAGTAGTAGGTTTTGAAGAAGCAGTACTCTCCTTGACATGAGCATCATGATCATCACTTGGCACCATCCTAGCTTGCAGTGACGACGACGATGCCAACAAGAGCATGAACAGGATGGACACCGCTGAGTGCAGTGAGGATGCCATGGAATTAATATTGAAGATATCTGCAAGAGATCAAGTCTCAATTGGAACTAATTATACTATCTGCAATTAGACAATTAATCTCAGGATCGGATGGATCGATCGAGTAGATCGAGTTATTACAACTGCTTGTACTGTTTTGTATATGTTGCTTGTTGTTGTTGCAGGAACGTGAGCAGGTCGGGCATGCATTTATAGACGAGGATCGATCGATGCGAGCAAATGCAAGAAATGGTCAGTCATGAGCTGGAATCGACTGAAATATTGATGAAGTGTTCGATGCATGCGCAGTATGCACGTGGAGCACTGCTAATGGTGGTGTGGTCAATTAAATTGGTTAATCTGCTGGGCGGCTCAGGCCATGGAAACGTGCCGCGTGTATTATTAACGTGCTGGGGCTTGAATCCGCGTGAGATCGTGCAGCTCGTGGGACTTAATTGAACGCGCGCTTTTCGGCTAAGTAGGCCTGATTCTGCATTTCTGCTCCTGACCATGGAGCTAGCAATGATCCATGTTCAGTGTAGCGTGCGTGCGTGCTCCATTTTGGTGACCGAATTCAAATCTTCCTTTTCTTTTCGACGGGATCAAACTTCATGGCCATCAAGATATTACTTAGATTATTATGCACAGTTTCTCCGCGAAAAAAAAAAGATATTAAGCAAAGTTCCCTAAGGGCCAGCTACTGTTAAATGTGAACAGTATCTGTAACATACCCAAAATGCGATCACAAGAATTATAGCAATAAAAATGTGTCTTCTTGTGTAATGTTGAATTTTGAGTGTTTTTGTAAATTTTTGGAGCATGTATAAATGCATTTCCTATAGATCAAACTAACCAATGGAATTTTAAAATAATGTTTTTGTGTAAACAAAAATTCCAGGAAAATTCTCAAAAATACCAGACTTCTCAAAAGGCATACTGTGATGTTTGTTTGATTTTACAACTTCATTTGGACCCTGAATTAATTCAGTCAAATATATCAAAATTAGGGTTTTAATCTTTTCATGAACCCTATTTCACTTTTTTGCCACAATGTAACCATAGCATATCTGGCTGAGATTTTCGGACATGTGTGTAGACCATGTATCCCTCTGCCAACATAAATTTTTGCACAACCTATATCTCTAACTCCCTCTGTTATCCAGTCAAAGTAGCTAAGTGATCACAGTTTGGGGTGTAGTCAAATTTTCAGTTTCTCTCAAGCAGTGGGACCCAAGAGGGGTGGACCCCACCTGTCAGCCTCCCCCACCGCCCCTGTCTCCCCAGCTTGAGCCAGAGCCATGGGAGCATGGTCAGGCCACGCTACCTAGGGTGAAAAAATGTATGTGTGATTTGGGAACTATGGCAAGGAAGTGCTGACGTGGACAGCTGGACTCGGGGAGTCCGATGAGATGTTTTGGCTGTCTAGGACAGCTGGACTCGGAGAGTCCGGAAAAGATTTGTTTTGGCTCTGTGAGCGAGCTTTGAGGCCAACTCATGGAGTTGTGCAAACCTAAGTATCAATTTGACACCTTGCACTCTGACCAAGCGAGACTCCACCTTGCTCCAGTTGTTGAGAAGCACACACTTAGCAGATTTTAAAATAACTTCAAATAAAACTAATTGCAAATTAACCAGCCTCTCTTTGAAGCCTGTAACAACCATCTAAGTTTCCCTAGCTTACTAAGTATGTAAGTACTCACCCTTGCTATATATATATATAGTTCCTCTATCAGGAAGTTGGAGTTGGAGTTGCAGTGAAGTGAAGATTAGGGTTTCGTCCTGATTCCCAGCCGTTTCCTGTGGTGTTGGGACTTAGTCTGGTGGTTCTGCTGCTGTCGCTACTTCTATGCTATTGGTTGCTGTCTCCAGCTTGCTCCGAAGCTACAATGTAAGTAAAGGTATAAGTTCTATTTTGTAATTAAGGATTGAAATGATGCATAACTATGTCTGTGGATACCAGCGCTGCATCTTAGGACTAGTATCAGTATTGCGGTTCCGTGGGGAGCAGTTCATGCTGTTCTCCTATGGCACACCCTATCTGGTGTTGTTGTACGGTGGTGCCAGATCGGGGTTTAACATTCCCCTACTGTTTTGGTAAAAAAAAATGGATATTCCATGTTGCAACAAAACTAGGATCCTTTATATAAATTTGTTTGAGACAGGCCACAGCCCCTTTGGACCATCTCCTCTTCGGAATGCTCAAGACCGAAGCTGCTAGCCAAAGCCCCTTCGGACAACCCATGACTAAAGACATGCGGGCGAAGGGCTTAGTCTAGGCAAAGGACGCAGCAGTCGGGCAAGGACGAAGGGCACGAAGGCAAAGGGTGATGCGTGCGAGGCGAAGCCGTCGTGGAGCGGGCAAAGCCCTGACCAGGGGACGAGGGAGACCGAAGCACCAGGCGGAGGGCCTGGGCAACCGAAGTCATGCCCCAACAAGTGAGGCCCCGGCGCGTCTCTGTACCAGCTAGGGGCATGATAGCGAAGAGTGCCGAAAGGCCCATTAAGGACATGGCCCACATAGCAGCCTGGTGGCCCATGTGGCAGAACAACAACCCGCTAGGAGCCTGTGGACAGGAAAAGATGGAAATGCCCCTATAACTGTCCCCATCAAGGGGCCATAATGTAATACCACCTATAAATGAAACCCTAGAGCCTGTAACTGCACCCCTGGTACTATAAATTAGCACCCAGGTCACTATAATGGGAAGGTTTTTGAGATTAATATAAAAAATTTACCACTCTAGTCCACACTCAGAATGCACTGTTGTTCTTCGACAACAGTTGGTGCCGTCCGTGGGGAACCTAGCCCAAATGAAAGAAAGCTGAAGGCCATGATGCCTTCAAAGAGAAGATCGATGAGAAGAATAATGGCCCCGCGCCGGTATGGAGACTGGGAGACCGATCAGACCGAAGAGACCCAAGTCGAAGTGCAGATGGACCCGGCTGAAGAGGGTGCACCTTCGGCCCAAGTGGCTGCCCTAGGCCGAGGCGAAGAGGTTATGGCGTTGCCAAGAGCGGAGTACAAAGCCATGAAGGAAAGTGTGCAGAGGCTCCAAGACATGCTTTGCTAGATGCAAGAGCAGCAGTGGCAGCTGCAGGCACAGTCCCATGCCTTCGGACTCCACCAGGCGCCCGCTTTGTCCTCCCAAGCTTTCGGGTTTCACCAGGCGCCAGTTTTGTCCTCCCAAGTCTTAGCCCCCCCGCCACCTCCGGTCGCGCAAGGTTTCGTCCAGCACAGGGACTGCATGTGGTGCTGCAGCCGCGGGCAGCGGCTCACTGGTGGTCCCTTGACAGCCCCGGGTTTGGTGCCATCCCCGCAAGCACATCAACCTCTACATCCTCCTTTGGCACCTGAGTTGACGTCGTTCATCCAGGCGCAGCTGCAGGCTCTCCTTCAACAGCTCGGCACCGGGGGACAAGGCACTAATCCTTCGCCATGCCCGTGGAGGTCACCCCTGCTCCGGGGGTATGGGTGGCCCCTGTCATCACAAACCATTATCCAACCCCGCAGGCACAAGCTTCGCCCATTTTTGGGGTTCCGTACCCCTATGTGGCGCCTTCGCCGACGCAAGTACAACACACCGCGCCGGCGAAAGACAAAAAGTCGCTGTGGAGCTGGGGGCTACAAAGCCACCCGATCCCGCCACAATTCAAGAACCCTTCGATCGTCAAGTATGCAGGCGATTCAGAACCCAGCGAGTTCCTCGTCATCTACAAATCCGTGATCGAAGCAGCCTATGGTGATGAAAACACCAAGGCGAAAGTCATACACCTCACGTTGGACGGCTTCGTGCGGTCGTGGTACTTCAACCTGCCGCCAAGCAGCATATACTCCTAGGAGCAGCTGCACGATGTCTTCGTCACAAACTTCCGAGGGACCTACCAGGAGCCGAAAACTCAGCAAGAGCTTTTCGGCATCCAGCAAAAGCCGGGGGAATCCATCCATGAGTACATCCGGAGTTTTTTCCAAGCAAGATGCCAAGTGCAAGATATCACCGAAACATCGGTCATCAACGCTGCTTCCACCGGTCTCCTCATAGATCCCCCTGACAGAAAAGATAACAAGGAAACAACAGAAAATGGTGGACGAGCTCTTCCGCATCATCGACGGTTATGCAAGGGGCGAAGAGGACACCAAGAGGAGGATCGAGATCCAGGCCGAGCTCAACCAGGAAGGTGTGCAGGGCTCAGCCAGCGTGGCTCAAGCCAGATCGACGTCATCATTGTGCCCGCAGTCGACCTAGAAAAAATTCCTGGACGAAAAGGGAAAACATGTGATGCCTGTCGAAGAAATCAACACTCTTCGTCATAACTTCAAAAACTCACAAGGTGTGCCGGCGAAGAAGAAGCCGAAGAGGGAGAAGGACATGTTCTGCGCCTTCCACGGCAAGGCCTCGCACACCATCGAGCAATGCAGAAACATCCAGCGTATGGGGACTGCTGTTCGAGGGGATCAGGCTCCATCTCACCAAGAGCTAGCCCAGGGCGAAGCCGCAGATCAGTCCGAAGAGAATAGGCCGATTTAGAAAGAAGCATCGCCAGACGAATAGTAGAGGATAATCGCCGCAATCACTGGGTCTCCTCACAAGGTTTGGAGTTGAAAAGGCAGACGAAGGCACACGAGAGGGCGATCAACCACATCGCCGCCACACCCCAGACCAAGCCACCCTCTTTTGTATCAACATCGATCACCTTCGGTCCAGAGGACGCCAAAGGCGTTTTCTTCCCACACCAAGACCCCATCGTTATATCCGCTGACATAGCCGGATGCGAGGTTCATCGTATTCTGGTTGATAGAGGGAGCTCTACGGATATCATATTCGCCAATGCCTTTCGGCAGATGGAGATCCTAGAAGCTGCACTCGCCCCTGTAGCCATCCTGCTGCAGGGCTTCGGTGGAAGCTCAGTTCGTGCGTTGGGGCAAGTACAGCAGCAAGTATCGTTTGGCGAGGGTGGCAATGCTCGAATAGAAGCCATTATCTTCGACATTGTGGATATCCCGTATCAGTATAACGCCATCCTCGGCCGTTCCATGCTAAATAAGTTTGAATTAGTAGCATACCACAACTACTTGCAACTAAAAATGCCTGGACCGAATGGGGTGATCACAGTTCGGGGTCACCAGCCTTTAGCCAGGGCAGCCGGACATATGTTGAAAAGCGTGTGAGAGATCCACAATGTCCAAGAAGATCGGCAGGGGACGGCGAGGGGCTACGGCATGCACAAGACTTCGCCTCAAGGCGAAGTCAAGAAAGTCCCGGTTGACCCTGCCGACCCATCAATGACCGTTTCCATCGACGACGAGTCAATGGGGAGATGGCAGCCAAGATGTTGCAGGTCATCAGGTGGTACTTAGATGTCTTCATCTGGGGCCCGAATGACTTGTCGGGCGTGAGCCGAAGCCTTATCGAGCACCACCTCGCGGTCATGCCCACCATCAAGCCCCGCAAGCAGAAACTACGCAAAATGTCAATCGACTGCCAAGAGGCGGCGAAGGAAGAAGTCAACAAGCTGATCCACTCGCAAGTCATTCGCGAGGTCGAGCACCCGGAATGGCTGGCAAACCCAATACTGGTCAAGAAGTCGAATGGCAAGTGGAGAATGTGCGTTGACTTCATGGACCTCAACAAGGTGTGCCCGAAGGATGACTTCCCACTTCCACAGATCGACCAGCTGGTTGACTTGACCACCGGCTGCAAGTTGATGAGTTTTCTTGATGCTTACTCGGGATATCACCAAGTCTTCATGGCCGAAGAGGATCAGGAGAAGACCTCTTTCATCACCCTTTTCGGCACATACTGTTATGTCCGCATGCCCTTCTGCCTGAAGAACGCCGGAGCCACCTTCGCCCACTTAGTGTACAAGTCTCGTTGTCCAGCGGCACAGGGACAACACCCTTGCCTAGCGCCCACGCGTGGCCCTTCGAAAGTTTGCCCCTATTGCACAACTCGTCGACGTCGGCCTGGCATACCAACGACGGGCCGAGGAAGACGGTGTTGTTGTCGTCAATGATCCTAGGTCTACACCGCCTGCCTTCGCCGCCACTGGTTTGCAAGGGGCCATTGGAGCTAGGATGAGCGAAGAAGTTTCGGGTCGAAGACAAGAAGGGGCGAAGAGCAAAGGACAGCGAGCGCGGATGAACAGGAAAGCTCAAGTCAAAATCGGCAAGTGCGGAATGGCGTCAGGGGCGGCTGGGGGCGTCTATATATAGACGAGGCTGCCCAGCGCCAACCAATGGCAGGGTGCCATGTGTCGCCTCAGAAGGCGAACTGTCGCCAATGGCGTGACACGTGGCGCCAGGAGGGAAGGCCATGTGTCGCCCCAGAAGGCGAACTGCTGTGGCGCTACATGGGCCGACACGTGGCACCTCGAACAACAAGCCGCGGTGTCGCCGCCTTGCTCGACGCGTGGCATCTCGAAACACGAATCACCGTGTGGCCACATCGATTGACGTGTGGCAACAAGAAAATTTCTCGCGGGCTATGCCACGTGTTGCCTCGCATGGTCAAAGGGCCTTAGCGGAGCACGTAGGTCTTTGCCGGAAGGTCTTGAGCTAAACTCGGCCGAAGTAGGGACGGCGAGCGGCCTGCATGGCATCAAAAACTATATCCACAAGCTCGACCGAGTCACATCTCACCCTTGCACGTGAGGGGCTTGTTGGAGACAGGTCGCAGCTCCTTCAGACCGTCTCTCCTTCAGAATGCTCAAGGCCAAAGCCGCCAGCTGAAACCCTTTCGGACAACCCAAGACCGAAGACATGCGGGCGAAGGGACTTGTCCAGGCGAAGGATGCAGCATGTCGGGCAAGGATGAAGGGCACGAAGGCGAAGGGCGATGCGTGCGAGGCAAAGCTGTCGTGGAGCAGGCAGAGCCCTGACCAAGGGATGAGGGAGACCAAAGCACCAAGCGAAGGGCCTGGGAGACCGAAGACATGCCCCAGCAGGCGAGGCCCTGACGCGCCTCCGTCCCAGTTGGGGGCAAGATATCCAAGAGAGCTGAAAGGCCCATTAAGGACACGGCCCACATAGCGGACCGGTGGCCTACGTGGTGGCACAACAGCCCGCTAGGAGCCTATGGACAGGAAAAGACGAAAATGCCCCTATAATTGTCCCCGTCAAGGGGCCATAATGTATTACCACCTGTAAATGAAACTCTAGAGCCTGTAACTATACCCCTGGGCGTATAAATAGGCATCCAAGTCACTATAATAGAAAGATTTTTGGGATTAATACAAAAGATTTACTGCTCTAGTCCACACTCAGAATCCACTGTTGTTCTTCTACAACAAAATTAGTCGCCAACTCAAGCATATATTGCACATGCAATTATTGTTGATATTAGAAATATTCAAAATTTAATCATATGCTAACTATATCGGTATTTTTAAAATTATAGTGTGTTAGATTAAAATAAGCTTCCGTTAGTTATAACTTTCTAATTGTTAACTTCTAATTTCATAATTAAATAAAAAATAATAAGTTGAGAGTTCAAGATAGGTATAACTTTATATTTAGTAATTCTGAATTTCATAATTATTAAATTTTGGAATAAACAAAAACCAAAGAGTCGCAAAACTATTTCCAATTGTATATATGTTGCATCTTACTTCTCAATACAATCTTTGGTCAGAATAATATGATCAACATAATTAATAGGTCAGAATAATATGATCAACATAATTAATAGTCGATCCTTCTAGTTAATGTGGAAGCTTATAGTGCCCAATTAGTATGGATAGATAGATGGATAGAAATTAACTAAAACAACGAAACTGTTCAAGTTAGGTATGTGCAATGAACTACTAGCTCTTTCCACCACAAGTGATAAATACAAATTATACCCTTTGATATGTACGACGGCATGCGGAAGTTAGATTAAATTTCCTTATGTCTTTGCACATTTTCAACATCATCAAACATTTATATATGAACAGGAGTACATAAGAAAGATCAAGATGATATATATATCGTTGTTCAGTTTGACTAGAAACTGCAGTAGCAAGCGACCACGCTAGGAACTGTACATCTCCGTTCAATATTCCTTCCCTTGTCAAAATTTTGCAAACCTTAATTTTATTTTATTGCGAGAAAGAATTGCATGAATGTCAGTACAAACTCTTGTTGGTCACCATAAATACATAATTATTAAGCACTGTGTCTACACCTATGATAGACGTATATACTCGCATATAAATATATATATAGCTTTGCCATTTTTGTGAATATATATATATATATATATATGCCTAGATAAGTAAATAGTATTACTGTCGTAGAGCAAGATGAGTTATCAATTTCCAATGCCAGGGCTGGGCACCGAGCCCTGGAGCTGGACCTTGCCCCCCCAACGCTTGCCGACGGCAGTCATCTCCGGCGCCGTGCCGGCCGGAGCTGGGGGAGGCATCGGCGGCGCCATGAATGCCAGCGAGTCCCTGGACGAAGGAACAGTACCGACAGCTCTAGCAACAGGTTTTGCAGCATCGTGATCATCACTTGGCACCATCCTAGCCTGCAGGACGGACACTGACGACGACAATGCCAAGAAGAGGATGAGCAGGATGGTCAAAACTGAGTGGCAGTGTAGCGAGGACGCGGCCATTGCAAGCTCTGCAATAATTAGATAGTCCAATCTCAGGATGGTACGTAGCTAGCTAGATCTAGTTACTTGTGTGTTGTATGTGTCTAGCTTTGTGCTGTTCTTGAGCAAGGTCGGGCATGAATTTATAGGCGAAGATGGATGGATTGATCCGTCGGTGCGAGAGAGAGAGAGCAAATGCATGGATCATGTGTACTACATGTGTCATTCGAGTAAGAGTTTGATGGAGGATACTGTGCGGGTGAGCACGCTATGTACGTGGAGCACTGCTAATGGTGGGGTGTGGTCAAATTGGTGGCTCAGGCCATGGAAACGCGCCGCGTGTGGGGGCTTCCTGCTAGCTGCTGCTGCTTGAATCCGCGTGCTGCAGCTTGTGCCGCTTTTGGGCTGAAGAACGTAGGGCCGGCCGATTCCGCTCCTGTCATGGAGCTGGCTATGATCGATGTTCAGCGTATATAGTGTGCGTGCGTGCGTTCTCCATTTTGGTGAGCGAATTCAAATCACGCTTTTCTTTTGTTTTGTTTTACTTTGCCTTTTCTACTAACGGTTTCCATACATACTCCTTTCGTTCTAAAATACAACTGTTTTTAGACTACACTTTATACTAAAATATAGCTATTTCTAACTCTTTTATTGCTATTGTGCATATTATACCTTATCAACCATCCTTGATGAGGACATCAATATTATCGATAGGTCCACACCTACGCCGCCATTTACTTACGCTCGTGCACGTTAGCTTAATTATCAGGTGAGTTCGTTTCTAAATTTGTCTCTAATTTATATAGACCATGGAGATACACGCGTGTTGTTGTTGCTCAGAAATGATGGAGGAGATCAACAAGGGATTCGCGCATACTGGATTCGGACTGTAGGACAGTATCAACTTGTGATGGTCGCCATGACTTCATACGAACTCCGATTTAGGAGTTCTAGTACTTCACGGAAAGCTTATCAAGTCTACTTTCCAACAGATCCGGATTCATGCTCATATCTGCTCAGAATCGTCCATAATAGTTATTTTTGTGACGAAAGATTTTCTGTTTAAGGTGTTGCGTCACCGTTTTTGAGCCGAAGGCCCATATATCAAGTTGGGTCCATTACGGACGCGTCCTAGTGCTGGAGAACGACCCCAACACCCCTGTGATCGTCCTCCTATCTAATTAATACCTTTAGAGCCGCCACAAACAGATTAGATTTTGTTAGATTAAAGTTAGTGTCGCTATTTTACCATGTAATCCCGTGATCGGTTAGATCGCCGGTTTGCTCGTTTTCGGAATCCCATCGTTTGTTCTCTTTGAGTTAAACCTTTATCTTTATTCGTAAATTGAGTTACTTGTTTATCTTGTTCTTACTA
Organism: Oryza meyeriana var. granulata; assembly: GCA_003991445.1. Taxonomy (NCBI): domain Eukaryota; kingdom Viridiplantae; phylum Streptophyta; class Magnoliopsida; order Poales; family Poaceae; genus Oryza; species Oryza meyeriana. The sequence goes on along the minus strand of RYFJ01002290.1, from coordinate 115,258 downwards.
GTTCTCGATTACTTACAGGAACAATTACCCTCGTGGTTGCGCTGATCGTGCATCTGTCAAGATTGCGAACAGCCTCTGGAGTTGGTGTAACGATTGCTAAGGCGCAACGTTTCTGGACGGTTGTAGTCGGATCGCTAATGTCGCTCCATCCAATCGACTTACTCTCTCATCGAAAAATCGGGACACCCACGTCCACATCAAGTGGTATCAGAACTCAAGGTTGCTCGGTGAGAGATTTCTTGTTTCGTAATTTTTTTAACCTATAGTCCAAAAGCCAAAAAAAATAATAGTAGATTAGATTACCGAGGTCCAAGACAATTCGAGCCTTTTTCTAGTTCTGCTTAGTTTAAGTTTGTTGAGTTTTCTGTTGCATCATTGTGTCGAGTTGCTGGTCTTAGCGTCTAGTTCCTCTAGAGTTTCGAGTTCTGTTCACGTGTTCGTCTCACCGTAGCGGTTAGTGTGTGTAAAAAAGAGAAAAAAAAGGAGAAAAAAACAATGTAACTTTCGCATACGACCTCCGATTGAGTCGATTCTTGATCCGTTGGAAAGGAAACGAGAAGGTAGAGTGGAAAAGTCTGGAAAATCTAGGGTTTTTAGATCCGCGTGAGCCTCTAGGCACACACGCGGCAACTTCGGCCCCAAAAAAAAGTCGTTTAGGTCCTCAAAGTGGGCCCGCAAACCGAGGAAAAAATCAAGTTTTTCATAATCTGCTCCAATTTGATAGGAATCTTTTTCAAGTGATTCTAAGGCTCCTCGGGTAGACGGCATCCTTTTTCGAGCCCCTGAACTCAGTGTACAACGTCATCTGGTTTATTTCTACGCGGTGTACTGTTCTAGGCTCGCGTCTCTAGTATGGTCTAGCCTAGGACCAGCGTGGTGCCAACTTTAAACGATTATTCAACTTGCTTTGACTAACATGGTTCTAGTATTCCTTTGTTCACTTTTAGCCCTCCTATAGCTCCACCGGTTCGACTATCACTTGATAGGGATTCAGCAACCAAGGTGTCAATACACCTTCTCCAGGGGTTTGCTCCAGTTTAATGGTTGCCATCACCTCCTGTTTAGCTTGGTAAGAATTGGTAAGAGCTTGTTTGAATAGGTTGAGAGTGAGGGACTTACACTAGCTACATCCTAGTAGTGTCGAGGAACTTTCTTGTGTATATTTGTTCTTGTTTTCCATTTCTTTTTTCTAACCATGGCAGAGATTGAAGAACGGAACGAGGGAGCGTCACATTCATCCTGAACCAAGGGAATCATACAACATTTTGCTACCCAAGTGAGGGTGCGCACAGAAGGTCTTGAGGAAGATGTGCGTATCACCAATGGGCGGCTAGCTCACGTGGAGGCTATGCAGATCGCGACCAACACCAAGCTCACGGCCCTAGAAGCTTCCATGGGCACCGTGAACACCGCCCTTGCTGATATTATGAGGCGCCTTGATGAGATCACCCAAGCACCCTGGGTGGCACCTCCAGTGGTGCCCAATGTTGCTGCTGGCGGATATAGGGTCATGGGCAGTGAGGTGGGCGAACATGACTATATTGCTAACTCTGAAGATGATCCGAACCAGCGACGACTTAGATTTAACCACATCGCCATGGCTCCCAACCGGCCACGCCGTGAGGTACGTGGCAATGATGATTCGTTTGGTAAGATAAAATTCACTATGCCTCCTTTTGATGTTAAATATGACCCTGATGCTTATCTTTCGTGGGAATTAGCAGTAGACCAAAAGTTTACTTGCCATGATATTCCAGAAAATAGGAGGGTTAGGGCTGCTACTAGTGAGTTTACTGATTATGCTTCTATTTGGTTGAGTGAGTACCGTCGTACACATATGAATGCTATGCCACCTAATTGGGATGGTTGAAACGGATTATGAGTGCTAGATTGTACCTTCATATTATGCACGTGATTTGTTAAATAAGCTGCAACAATTAAAACAGGATAATAAAAGTGTGGAAGAATATTATCAAGAATTGCAAATAGGCATGTTGCGTTGTGGGTTAGTAGAGGATGAGGAGGCTGCTATGGCTAGATTTTTGGGTGGTTTAGACCGAGAAATTTATGATATTCTTAGCTACAAAGAGTACAATAATATGACTTGATTGTTTCATTATGCTTACAAAACTGAAAGAGAAGTGTAGGGACGACGTACACGCACAAGAGCTAACTTTTCTGCAGGGAGAGCTCCATAGACACCTCGGAGCGCTGCTGCCCTACCAAGCCGTACAACTGCACCGTCGCCCTCTAACAGCAAACCGCGGCCACCACTTTCTACCATAGCACCACGTGCTTCAGAAGAAACCAAAGGCTCTGTACAAACACCAACCAAGAGTGCTTTTTCGGTTGCTTTCACAGGACGAACAAGAGATGTTCAATGCCATCAATGCAAGGGTTTTGGACATTTATGAAGGGACTGCCCCAGCAAACGCGTTCTGATTATTAAGGAGAATGGTGAGTATTCTTTCGCTAGTGATTTGGATGAGGATACACTTGCATTGCTTGCATCTAATGATGCAGGAAGTGAAGATGAGGAACATATTGGTGCTAAAGATGCCGAGCACTATGAGAGTCTTAGTGTGCAGCGTGTGTTGAGTGCACAAATGAGCAAAGCAGAGTAGAACCAGCAGCATAACTTATTTCAGACAAAGTGCGTCGACAACGAGCAGTCTGTCACACTATTATTGATGGGGAAGTTGCAGAAACTTGGTAAGTACTGAGATGGTAACTAAGCTTGTGTTGCACTCTAAACCACACCCGCATCCATATTACATTCAGTGGTTCAACAACAGTGGCAGAGTTAAGGTGACACAATTGGTTCGGTTGAATTTTGCGATTGATTTTTATTGTGATTATGTTGATTGTGATGTCGTACGTATGCATGCTTGCTCTTTGTTGTTGGGTAGACTTTGGCAAGATGATAAAGGCACGTTGCATCATGGTAGAACAAATCAATACTCTTTTATGCATAATAAAAAGAAAATTGTGTTACATCCTATGTCTCCTGAAGCTATTTTGAAGGATGAGGTTGCTAGAGTTAATAAAGAGAAAAATCAAGGGCATGTTAAAAGTGAAAATTAGATTGTAGCAAAGGAACTCGAGCAACATAAGAAGAAAGAATCTAAATCTGAACATGACAAGAAAAATGTGATTAAAATGAAAGGTGTTTGTTTGCTTGCTATAAATCTGATATTGTCAATTTGGATACAAGTAATGCTGTTTGCTATGCTTTGGTATACAAGGAGGCTTTATTTTCATTTGAGGATATACCCTTTTCTCTTCCTCCTGCGGTCACTAATCTTTTGCAGGAGTATGAGGATGTTTTTCTAAAGGAGATACCGCCGGGGCTGCCACCGATGCGTGGGATTGAGCATCAAATCGATCTGATTCCCAGAGCTTCCCTACCCAACCGTGCGCCATACAGGACCAATCCGGAGGAAACAAAGGAGATTCAGTGTCAAGTTCAAGAATTGCTTGACAAGGGGTATGTACGCGAGTCTGTTAGTCCATGTGCTGTTCCGGTGATTTTGGTGCTAAGAAAGATTGGTCATGGCGTATGTGTGTCGATTGTAGAGCTATTAATAATATTACAATTCGATATCGTCATCCTATTCCTAAGTTAGATGATATGATTGATGAATTGAGTGGCTCTATCATTTTTTTCTAAAGTAAATTTGCATAGCGGTTACCACCAGATTCGCATGAAATTGAGAGATAAATGAAAAATGGCATTTAAAACTAAGTTCGGATTGTATGAGTGGTTAGTGATGCCATTTGGTTTAACTAATGCGCCTAGCACTTTCATGAGATTAATGAATGAAGTTTTACATGCTTTTATTGGTCGCTTTGTGGTGGTATATTTTGATGATATTCTGATCTATAGCAAATCTTTAGAGGATCATCTTGATCATTTACGTGCTGTTTTTGATGCTTTGCGCGCTGCACGTTTATTTGGTAACATTGAGAAGTGCAGTTTTTGCATTGATCGAGTCTCGTTTCTTGGCTATGTTGTTACTCCGCAAGGGATTGAGGTTGATCAAGCCAAGGTTGAGGCTGACTTCTAAAACGGTCACACAAGTGCGGAGTTTCCTAGGACTCGCGGGATTCTATCGTCGTTTTGTGCGGGATTTCAGTACAATTGCTGCACCATTGAACAAGCTGTCAAAGAAAGGTGTCCAATTTCAATGGGGGCAACTACAAGAAGATGCTTTCAATATGCTTAAAGACAAATTGACTCATGCACCACTGCTCCAACTTCTTGATTTTAGTAAGACTTTTGAACTTGAGTGTGATGCTAGCGGAGTAGGGATTGGAGGCGTGCAGATTCAAGAAGGTAAACCTGTTGCATATTTTAGTGAGAAATTATCGAGGCATATGCTGAATTATTCTACTTATGATAAAGAATTATATGCTTTAGTTCGATCTTTAGAAACTTGGCAGCATTATTTGTGACCCAAAGAGTTTGCTATACATTCTGATCATGAATCTTTGAAGCATATTCGTAGTCAAAGTAAATTGAACCATAGACATGCTAAGTGGGTTGAATTTATTGAGTCTTTTCCTTATGTAATAAAACATAAGAAGGGGAAAGAGAATATCATTGCTGATGCTTTGTCTAGGAGGTATACCTTATTAGCACAACTTGACTATAAAATCTTTGGATTAGACACAATTAAGGACCAATATATGCATGATGCTGATTTTAGAGATGTGTTGTTGCATTGTAAGGATGGAAAGACATGGAATAAATTTGTCCTTAATGATGGGTTTGTGTTTAGAGCTAACAAGCTATGTATTCCAGCTAGCTCCGTTAGTTTATTGTTGCTACAGGAAGCGCATGGAGACGGGCTGATGGGGCATTTTGGAGCAAAGAAGACGGAAGACGTTCTTGCGAGCCATTTCTTTTGGCCAAAGATGAGAAGGGATGTCGAGAGGTTTGTTTCTCGCTACACTACTTGTCAAAAGGCTAAGTCACGATTAAATCCACTTGGTTTGTATATGCCTTTACCCATACCTAGCGTTCCTTGGGAAGACATTTCCATGGACTTTGTGTTGGGATTGCCTAGGACTAGGAAGGGGCGTGATAGCATCTTTATTGTTGTGGATAGATTTTCTAAAATGGCACACTTTATACCATGTCATAAAACTGATGATGCTACTCATATTGCTGATTTATTCTTTAGAGAGATTATTTGCTTACATGGTATGCTAAATACAATTGTTTCTGATCGTGATACTAAATTTCTTAGTCACTTTTGGAGAGTTTTATGGGCTAAATTGGGAACTAAGCTTTTATTTTCTATTACTTATCATCCTCAAACTGATGGTCAAACGGAAGTTGTGAATAGAACTTTGTCTACTATGTTACGGGCAGTTTTGAAGAAAAACATTAAAATGTGGGAAGATTGTTTGCCTCATATTGAATTTTCCTATAATCGTTCACTTCATTCTACTACAAAGATGTGTCCGTTTGAGATTGTTTATCAAGTTGGTGCTCGCGCCCCAATTGATTTGTTGCCTTTGCCATCTTCTAAAAAATTAAATTTTGATGCTAAGCAACATGCTGAATTGATGTTAAAACTGCATGAGACTACCAAAGAAAACATAGAGTGTATGAATGCTAAGTACAAGATCGCTGGTGATAAAGGTAGAAGGTAATTGATTTTTGAATCCAGAGATTTGGTTTGGTTGCATTTGAGGAAGGATAGGTTTCCTGATTTGCGAAAGTCTAATTGATGTCTAGAGCTGATGGACCTTTTAAAGTGATCGAGAAAATTAATGAGAATGCATATAAGCTTGATTTGCTTGCAGACTTTGGGGTTAGTCCTACATTTAAAATTGCAGATTTGAAGCCATATTTGGACGAAGAAGATGAGCTTGAGTCAAGAACGACTCAAATGCAAGTTGGGAGGGATGATGAGGACATCAACACCATCGATACGTCCACACCTACGCCGCCACTTACTCGCGCTCGTGCACGTCAGCTTAATTATCAGGTGAGTTCGTTTCTAAGTTTGTCTCTAATTTATGTAGACATGAAGATACACACGTGTTGTTGTTGCTCAGAAATGATGGAGGAGATCAATAAGACAATATCAACTTATGACGGTCACCACGACTTCATACGAAGTCTGATTTGGGAGTTCTAGTACTTCACGGAAAGCTTATCAAGTCTATCTTCCAACGGATCTGGATTCATGCTCATATTTGCTCGGAATCGTCCGTAATAATCATTTTAGTGACGAGAGATTTCTTACTTAAGGTGCTACGTCACCGTTTTTGGACTGAAGGTCCATGTATCAAGTTGGGTCCATTAGGACGCGTCCTAGGGTTGGAGAACGACCGCAACACCCCTATGGTCATCCTCCCATCCTATTAATACCTTTAGAGCCGCCACAAACAGATTGGGTTTTATTAGATTAAAGTTAGCGTCGCTACTTTACCGTGTAATTCTGTGATCGGTTAGATCGCCGGTTTGCTCGTCTTCGGAACCCTATCGTTTATTCTCTTTGAGTTAAACCTTCACTTTATTCACAAATTGAGTTGTTTGTTCATCTTGTTCTTGCTAGTTCTCAATTGCTTACAGGAACAATTACCCTTGTGGTTGGGCTGATCGTGCATCCATCAAGATTGCGAACAGTCTCTGGAGTTGGTGTAACGATTGCTAAGGCGCAACGTCTCTGGACGGTTGTAGTCGGATCGCCAACGTTGCTCCATCCAATCGACTTACCCTCTCATCGAAAGATCGGGACACCCACGTCCACATCAACCCTAGACCCACCAACCACCTTACGCCTCCAAATTTTCTTTGCATTAATGAAAGGCAATTTGGTATTTTCATCCCTTCCTTACTCTCCTGAAAATAATTTAGAAATAGCTATATTTTGAGACAGAGAGAGTAGCAAGTATACTGATGCAATGATGAAATAACTACTTCCTTCATCCCAAAATATAACAACTTTTAGCATCCAAAATATCTTCACCTACATTCTCTTCTCAACCAATAAGAACCTTTTAATTTCTCTATTCACTTCCTCTTGTCAATTAATCACAACCTTCCACATTTTATTTTCTCCACATACTTTTTCTTCTCAACCAATCACAACATTTTCCATTTAATTTCACCTACTTTCTTAATACTGGTATCTAACCCCAAAACTTTCTCCACAGGAATGCACAAGCATTGGCATTGAGAGTAAGTCTCAAACCATGGTGGACTAGGAGGGAATATTTGCAACAAATCATTTTATAGGGGGAATCTCAAACTTAGGGTGATATTTGGGTGGGTTTGCAATTTTCTCTATATTTTGGGACAGATGTAGTAATAAGCTCCTTGGATTAAAACCGTAGTGTAAATAGCCCATGCAAGCACAGTTTTAATTAATGAAAAAATAGTTACGAGAAACTCTTGTAATCACTTGAGGGAATGTCCCTCCATTTGTTCTAATTGATTCAAGTTGTTATGACAAAATCTCAAAAAGTTTAGCAACACCCATACAATATACATATACCAATCCACAGACTCTTGGGTCTAAACTCAACTCACACATCGAAAAAAAATTAATAAAAGGACAAATCCAGTGTGTGAACAGTGCTAGAACTATTTATGTCTGAATTTATGTTTTTTTCTTGAAGTGTAAATCAATTTTGAACTTGATTTCGTTGGATTGATTGATCTCACTATATTCTAAGATGTTTTCTTTTGAAATTTTTCATAACCATTTTACATTTTATTTGAGAGATAAAGATACCTAAGAGAACATTTCCTCGAGGGATTAAAATCCTTTTCCGCGGGTTACTCCAGTAATACTACCTTCATCCCAAATTACAAGGTGCACTTATTTTAAGGAAAGTCAATATTTATAATTTTTGATTAATAATTAATTAAACTTTCAATATACTCTCTCTATTCTAAAATATAAGCATTTATAATATTTAAATTTTGTACCATAATATAAACATTCTTGCACTGATTACCATGATTTCCATCATTTCACTGATTTCAAAACCAATCAGATACTTAGAAAGAGAATCTAAGTAATTCAAAATTTAAAAATTAACAACTGAAGTAACTAAAAGAAAATCTTTTAAACTAACCTTAGTATTTGATAAACAATCTAAAAATTATTTTATTTTAGAACGAAGGGAGTATATGTTTTGTTTTACGTATGTGATATTATTATATTTATATTTGAAAGCTTATACGCCTTACATTTTTAATACAAGACGGAGGTAACAGTGCATACGTGAAAGGAGGCGAGGATGTGACTTAATTAGCTGTTGGTTCAACGGATGTTCTAGGGTGGGTAACAGGGTAAGCACCGTAAAAAAGCTCACGTTACACATCTCCATGGACAAATCTCTTCCCATCATTTTCCCATAACCAATTTGTACCCATACCTTCACGCTGGCACCAATCAAATCACGACTAAACATAATGCATATCCTACGACGAGAATACATCAAGGATCTTGATCTCGGAGGAGTAACTAATGAGAAAAACCCAAATTGCTGGTCTAAGAGGAGAGCAGACAACAAGTGGGCTCAAATTAGGCCCAAAAAGTGGACGCCCCATGATCGAGATGCACACTGAATTACGCGGCCGGCGGGCGTCGGCGGTGCGCCGTGGGTCCTGCCTCCGCCATGGCCGCCATGCACGCCGGAGCTACCTTGCTAGCTAGCTTGGACGACGAACGCACTAAGCCGACATGCATCACCGTCCAATGAATTTCGTTGAACTAGAAATAATCAAAAGCTCCAAGAACTAATAGCTATGCTCCACGTAGCATGCTCATGCATCACATAAATCTTGCACATTTTATAATTGTTGCACTTTGCTTACCTATAAATACATGCCAAGCTTGCTGCTAGGTCTTCGCATCATATTCTCAACATTAATTGCAAACAAACCCAGCGATCGACCATATATTCTCCCTTGATTAATTGCGGCATTGGCTTAATATATTCATCGCTGTATATTAATTGCCAATTTTTGCCATGGCTTCTACTAGCTCGCAGACAATTGTTATCCTGTTCATGCTTCTCTTGGCGTCGTCTTCGACCACGCTGCAAGCTAGGAAGATACGAGGCTTAAATGCTGAACAAGATGATCAGTTGATGGCAACCATGGCGCCGCCGCCAGGGCAGCCATCGGAGACGGCGACGACGACGACGGTAGCAGGCGAGACAGCGACTGCCGTGGACATGCGTTGGGGAAAGATCCAGGTCCAGGGCTCAGTGCCCAGCCCCGGCATTGGCCACTAGTTAATTTGCTATACCACAACCAACTACGGATATAGTAGTGCAAGAAATGAGATTTGCATATATGTGGATATATTCATGCAATTCTTTGTCGGAAAATAAGCTTTAGCTACATTTAAATTACGATGACATACAATAGTGTACGTGTATGTATATATGCACGTGTGTAATGAGTACAGTTCACTACTATGAAAAGACATATCTACGACGGTCAAAACATATTTTTCGTGTTTATCCGGCCAGCCGCTAGCCATCATAGATCAGAGAAAATGGAACCTATTCTTTGGCGGTATTCCACCGCCAGCAAGCTACCATTTTCTCTAGCGGGCCACATAGAGCGCCCGCCACAGAAAAGCCTTTTTCACTGACGGCCACGTAACACCGGCCGCCAATGATAATAGGGTCATAGGAGAAGGCTGTTAACCTGGCCCGTCAGTAAAGACAGTTTTACAATAGGTATTTTGCATTGTGGCCCGCCTATGAAGATTTGCCACCAAATTTCGAATTGTATTTCTCGCCAATTTTAAATTTTATTTTTTGGTTCGCGCATTATGTGTATATATATAGAATCGATGATGATTTGTTTGGACAATCAATAGAAAAGATTATCTTTATCGATCGAATCTGTATTTGATAATATATATACAATATCAATTAATTCACATAGGCTATTGATTAATTAATATATTTATATAGTACTTATATAAACACACATAGCACTAGATGATGTTTGTGAAATATCTTACAGCTCGACCTACATGTACAATTTTTATAATTTTTTTAACTCAATCAACAAGACACTTGAATTTCTTTTTCGAATTTAGATGCCCTTCTTTATGGAAAAACCGCCCTAACTTGTGGCAGCACTCGTGGTGGATAAAGTGGCACATGTCTCGCTGTATGTTCTTAATGGATCGGTCATCGAGTGTCCTTTTGGACTTTTGGAGTCTATGAAGCTGCATCAAGTATATTCAGAGAAAAGAAATTGTTACACATTAAAAACAAGCAACTATAATAAATGTATATATACTTTGATGATTTACTACTTACAGCTGTAGGGTTCGTGGAGTACCTCCCATTCACCCTAAGGTACTCGCAGACATAATATCCACATAGGACGCTTCCCTTGGATTGCTTATGGCACTTTGTAAGACATAAAAAACAATGTTAATTAGTTACATGGATTAGCATGCAGACTTATAAGAAGTGTATCCATCATTAGTTACCTGCCACTTATTGCGAACGAGCAAATTGTCTGTTTTCTAAGATCAGCTTATAGGCGCTGTCTAAGCAAATAGAGTAAGTTAGTCATACATATAAGAACAGCTCGTGAACGAGAAGTCCATAGTTAAAATTTATATATATCACTTACTAATCTAAAATTCCAAGAAATTCATCATGGGTACTTTGTTTCTTGTCGAGAAGGTCCAATACCACATCTTCGCCATACTTTGGATATAGAAGAAATCAAATCCAATGGTCACTACACAAAATACCATGAAATGTTTTGTTAGTCGAGTCATGATTAAGTAGAGAGGAAGTATGGATAGGATATCAAACTTACCCAAATTTGTATGGAGTGTATATGCATCTTTTGTTCTGCATTGAGTGCATTGCCCGACCTATGTAAGCGGCCACCTCCAGATTTTTAATATTATGCCTTTCCACTACGTAGGCATCCCTCTCTGTAGGAGTCATGGCTTGTAGCTCCGAAAGACATGTATTTCTTGTCCAGTTTGAAAGTGTGGTTTGGCACGCTTATTCGGCATGGGTTTAGGAAGCCGACAGGTATATGCATTTTTTCCGCTATGTCATAATTCATCCTGCAAAAAAGGATGATTATATCAGGTTGTGGGTAACGTATAGGTAGTCTGGACAAGTACAATGCAGCAGTTGTATACTTACAGGCACTACACGGCGATCAAATTTGCGTCTAGCTTATCCTGGCGGAAGAGGGCATGCATATCTCTAAAATCCACGTAAAATTGGCATGGCCCTCCCATGAACACATCTACCGGCATGTCGACGCTCTCTGATACCAAACATGCATGCAAACATGTACCATTCATGCCACCTTTTTAGCTGCCAAGGTCCTTGGGCTAATTTTCATAGTGGTTGGAATGGCTTGCCATGTTCATAACTTTGTGGTACATCATCCGATGGGAAAAATCCATACCTTTGGACAAGCTTATTTTCAAGCCTCTACATTTTGTTGGTCTTCATCGACCTTACTTTTCCCCTTGTCCTTCGTCCCACTCCCCTTGAAAGATTGCACCATCCATCTCTGTTTATGGGAATCCTTTGATTTGTGCTCATGGGCTCGGATCTTAAGCAGGACGGAGACGACTTCTTCTTCCTGGGGACGCGCCTCTACAATTTCTGTAGGTGCCTTAAACTGTGGAGGCGCCTCAGGCTGATTTCCTTCTTCTTGTGGACGGTCCTCAGCAATTTCTAGCTTAGCCGCTGGTTGAGGCGCCTCAGGTTGATTTGCTTGTTGTTGTGTAGGCGTCTCAGGTTGATTGACTGGTTGCTGAGGAGGTGACGGCTATTCCATCGGAATTATCCTTTTCTAGAGATTTTAAATAGTTTTCTAAATTGAATAATTCAATTAAACTTCGAAAATTCATATCTAGCAATCTGTAGCTCCATTTGTCTCAGTTCAATTTCCATAATTTTTCTAAAATTGACTCCACTCACCAGTATTTGTAATTCCCAAATATGTATAATTTCCTTAAACACAGATATATATTAACCAAGGTTTACATAATTTGGTACATCAACTAAGGTTTACAAAAATGAGGATATGCTACCACATAGATATATATTAGCCTCTCACAGTCTTCCCTACTCCATTCTCCCGCATATATGGCATTAGAGATTCACCAATGGTAGTTTTTACGAGCTTAATCTTGTTTTGAAAATCCGTTAATAGAGGCATGGTAGTGTACTGATTATATTCTTTGACATCTTCGATGCCATCAACTCCTAAGATTGTCGATTTTCCTTCTAGCGCTATGTATTTCTTCAAATTCGCTAGGTCCGTTACATAGAAAATCTGAGCGGCCCGATCGGCAAGTACCCATGGGTCGTCCTTGTGGCGTATGTTGCCGAGGTCAACAACTGTCAGCCCGAAGTTGTCAACGAACACGCCAGTTGGGTGTTTAACCCATTGGCACTAAAATAATGGGATCTGTATATTGAGTCCGTTGTCAAGTTCCTAGATCTCTTCTACGAACCCATAGTATGTGCTCTTTTGTCCTATTGTGTCGACTGCCTCTACTCGAACGCCGCTATTTTGGGATACACTATTTTTGTCCTTTGCTTTGGTATAAAACATGTACCCATTAATGTCATATGCTTGCCAAGAGGTGTCTACACTTGATGGGCCACAAGCCAACCTATTCATTGTTTTTTCCTCCGCGGTTTTTTCATATGGTAGGTTTTGGTCTTTTAACCAATCGGTGAAGTGACGTTTGTGCTCCTTCATGATCCACGCTTCTGAGCCGCTAGCATTTCGAGCCCTTATTTGATTCAGATGCTGCTCTATATATGGCTCTACTATTGCGGGCTATTGCAGGACACTGTAATAGCATCTACCACTGTTTTGTAATCATGATCGATTATTCTTTTCTTTCCTTTTGTCCCTCTTCCAGATAATCTCCCCTCATGTCAAGGCACCGATAAACCAATTGCTTTCCCATTTTGCAAGTAATCTATGCAACACTCTATGACTTCTTCCGTAGTGTATCATTCTATCATTGAACCCTCGGGGTGAGCATGGTTCCGTACGTACCCCTTTAGAATGGACATGTACCGCTCATACGGCCACATCTAATGTAAGTATAACGGACGAAGTGTAATTATCTGTGGCACGATGTGAACCATGAGATGTACCATCATATCAAAAAACGATAGAGGCAAGCATATTTCTAGCTGGCATATAGTCTCTATCATAAATATATGAAGATGACCTAACTCTTTAGGATCAATGACCTTTTGTGAAATATTATTAAAGAAGTAACACATCCTTGTGATGACCACCTTTACATGAACTGGTTTAATTGCTCTGATTGCAATAGAGAGAAACATCGTGAGCATCACATGGCAATTGTGAGAATTATAGCCGGACATCGAGACTAGTCGCTTAATGTTTGATGAGAAACCTACTTTCACCCATGTAGACTTTTGCACAATGCTTTTTTCTCCTCTTCTATCAAGGTGAAGCTAGCTGGGGGAAGATAGGTTTTGCCATTACCTAGATTTACGGGGTGAAGCTCTTTCCTGATATTCATATCAACCAGGTCATTACGTGACTTCAGCCCATCCTTTGTTTTGCTGGATATGTCAAGTAAGAGCCCAATGGTGCTATCGAACACATTCTTCTCTAAGCGCATGACATCGATGGCATGGTGATCCTCCAAATCCTTCCAGTATGGCAGGTACTTAAAGAAGATAGAGTGCTTCTTGAATGGCATGTCAGGTTCGTCGATACCCGTTGTTCCCTTCTTTCGCTTTGTTTCCTTCTACACCTTTCCAAAAATAACCTTGATGTTCTCCATCACCTCGAACACCCATTTGCCATCACGAGAAGTAGGTGCGGCTTCATTCTCATCGGTGTTATCGAAATATCTGGCCTTAATGCGGTATTTGTGATTTGTCCTTAAGAACCGTTGGTACCGCATATGCACTAGCTTCTTAGATCTAGGAAGGTAACTATATACTGTTCCATTGCAGCATATAACACACTCCGTCTTCCCTTTGATCTGCCAGATAGAGAAAACATCGCTGGATAGTCGTTGATTGTTACAAAAATAATGGCTCTAAGGGTGAAGTACCGCCGTAAGAATTCATCTCACACTTGAAACCCCTTGTTCCATAGATCCATCATATCCTCCATCAACGGTTCAAAAAACACATCTATTTCGATACCAGGTTATTTGGGGCCTTGTATAAAGAAGCACAATAAAACGTATTATTGTTTCTGACATAGCTATGTTGGAAGGTTGTACATGGTTATAAGAACTGGTCAAGTGCTATGTGAACTACTCAAATCACCAAAAGGGTTCATGCCATCTGTACTCAGTGCGAACCTTACATTTCTTGGATCCTCTGCAAATTTTGGGTGCATTGCATCGAAATTTTTCCAATATCGAGTATTGGCTGAGTGACAAAGCTTCCCGTCCCTCTTGCACTTTTCATGATACCAACGCATCAGTTCAGCGTCCCTAGGGTTCGAGAACAAACACTTCAGGCGATCTTTGGGTGGCAATTACCACATCACCAGCTATGAAATCTTCTTTTTGCTTTGCTCCATTGAAGCAGAGCTATCCTCTTGACCAATAGCATCAACCTCCGGAGACTGGTTACTAGTTTTGTACCGACTAGTGTAACGCCTCCTGCCCCTGGCACCACCTACAGTGATACCAGAGAGGAAGCGCCACAGGAGATTGGCGTGAACCAACTCCCACGGAACCGCGATGCCGGTATCAGTCCCAAGAAACCTTGCTGGTACCCACGGTCAACGGAGATGTACCATAGCAATTAACTAAATAAATAAATATATACACTATACCTTAATATGTTGCGACTTCGAGCAAGCCTTGGGTAGCAACCAGCAAACAGAACAGCAGCAGCAGAACGACAGCGCAGCGAGAACCAATCCACAAGCAACGGCTTGGGATAGGAAGGAAACCCTAATCTTCACTTCAAATTCACTCTTCCTGAAGGAGGGGAGAAAAGAAATGGATTGAGTACTTTCGTACTCAGCAAGTCACGGAAAACATGAGTTATTTAGGCTATCAAAGAATAGGTTGGGGTTTATTTCGCAAACCATTTCATTTGAAACCATTTTTGAAAAACCTAAGTGTGGGTTGTCTCAGTGTGACTGGAAGGAGGTGCTTTCCTCGATCCTGTCCGCGAATTGCTTTTCAACAACTCGAGCAGACGAAACCAATTTTAATTGATCTTAGATATTCTTATACCGCCTGTCGGACCACGACAATGGTTCAGTGGATTTGCCCTCAAGCAGCTTTCCACTGTATCAACATCTATTACTTTATTTTCAATTGCGCCCACTCAGGACGTAACCTCATTTTCCATTATTATTTTTCTTTCACTTTCGCCCACACAGGACGTAATCTCATCTCATATCTCATCTTGATGGCTCCTCAAGCCATCCTTAAACTCAACTCAAACTGCTTCCACTCGGGAAGCCTAATCTATGATGCCATACGACATCCTAGGTCATACAGCCCCGTTTCAGACTACATAGGTCATCCATTAGCCACTAAGACCGATTCTGGTAACGATTCCCATACCACAAATCACTTGCGCAAAACATTGGCAAACAAATCTACGCTAGAGGAATCATCTCACATTGCCCGTAACCGTGGGCGCGGCTGTTCGAACGGTTCATTGATCTTTGCAAAGATTGCACGCTTTACCCACACGACGCGAGCTTACTCCCACACTGATCAGGTGGGGAGGTTTGCGACAAAGTCTTTCCAAAGCCTTCCCAGGATAGCACGCTGCCCTATAAAAGGGTCCTCTCGACCAAGTACCAGGAACTTACTTCTTGTACTCAGGGACGGGGGTATATCGCCCTCTCGGCATCCATTTCGCTCCCATATTTATTAGCAACCGAAAACCATCCTGGGAACACTAGTTACTCAGCCAGGGGTGTCCCATTCCACCCGTGTGGTCGCACTATGAGATGCTCAGATGAAATTCCCCAAGGAATCAGTCCTTATATGCGAATACAAAGTGCCACCACACAGGCGATCACTTTGCACCGCGGAGTTTTCGCAAATAAATTTTGTTTCGCAATTCCGCCGACATTGCATGTCAGGAGTTTAAAACCTTTGGAAACCCAAATTTTTCCCAAATCGTCAAGCAATAGTGATGGAGGTGGAACCATCGGAATCCATGCTTAGAGAGTACGGTCACCGAGGTACCATGAGGTGGAGCAACAAGAAAATGGGGTATCAACATCCTACCGAATTTATGCAACTACTGGGGAGGTCCGTCGGTTCGACATGCAAACCGAGGCCGATCAATTTATCGTGCACACTAGCAATGCAATTTTACAAACAAAACACTTTAAACTTAGAAGCAATATGATCAAGGAGTGACTATGATCAATCCGACGTCCGATGAATTTCCGAAGCGTCGACTACGCGCGAAACGAGAGAAAAACACACAAAATCCTAGAAATAATATGCTATTATTAATAACTAATAGTGCCATGAGGTAGATCTCATTTTTAGAAAAATTTAGAGACTTGAACGGGCTCAATCGGAGTTACGGTTGAAGAGATATGAATTTTAGAAGTTTTGAGGATTTTCTGGAATAAGAATTGATTTATTTGAATTATTGGGAAAGGAATAAATTCTGAAAATAGGGCTGACAGGTGGGGTCAATTGGTCAGTGACTGAGGAGAGAGAAAGAGAAGGGTTGGCCCACTTGTCATTGGCATAGAGAGGAAAAGAGAGCAGGGGGATAGACAGGGTCCCACATGTCATAGTGCAAGAGAGAGGAATAGGGATTGGGGCCCACATGGAAGAGATGAAAATGGAAGGGGTGGTGGTCCATTTGTCAAAGACTAGAAGGATTAAATATAAAAGGGGCCCATATGTCATTAACTCAGGGTTAATTGGAGGGGATTAATTAAATGGGGCCCATATGGTAGTGTACAGGGGTTAATTGAGCGGGGCCCGAGGGTCAGCGGGATTAGCGCGTGGGCCCGCATGCCAGGACCGAGAGGGAGAGGAGTGCCGGACGGGAAATAGGAGACGGCCGGCGATCAACGGTGCACAGCGACCAGAGAGGACGCCGGCGAGCGGCAGCGAGAGAGGATGAACGGAGCATAGAAATGGAAGGCGGAGGGGTTGGGGAAGACTCTGAGCGGCTCAAATTGAGGCTGGGGTGGTTGACGGCGGTGGGCGACGACAGACAGGGGGCGGCGGCAAGGTGGCGTGGTGAACGGCCATCGCCGGTGACCAGAAGAGCGGCAGAGGGGGCCGGGAAGGTTTGGGTCGGGTGCGGCTCGGGGAGAGGAAGAAGATAGAGGAAGGTATTGGCCCCTACCTTGTGCAACGTCGAGAAATCGAGGTTGGCGACAATGGCGGGGCGGCAGCACCCGGATTTGGGGGTTTTCCTTGAGACGGTGCTTGGGTGCAATTGGGGGCTCGGTTGAGCTCGCGAGGAGAGGGGGAGTTCGGTGGTGAGGTTAATTGATTGATTAGCCTCCCAGAGCGGTGGATTGGAGTGGGTCAGATCGGCATCAATGGCGGTGGAGAGAGAAAGAGCTCGAGTTTTGGGGGGGCGATGGCGCGGCGCAGGGATGGATTTATAGGTGCAGCGCGGCGCTAGGCGACATCGGTCAGAGGCGGTGGAGGCAAGATTTTTCTCACGGGATAAGGCTCTGGTAGTGGCGCGGGGCTCGGGACGGCTACGTAGGCCGAGGTAAGCGTGGCGCTGCAGTGTCACAAGGCCGGCGGGACGTGACTGCGGTGAGGAAAGGAAGAGGAGGGCTGCGCGAGGTGACGGGACGCGGCACTGCGGCATAGCTGTGGCCGATGTCATCAGGCTTCCTCGAGCGGCCGCGAGATAGAGGGGAGAGGGACAGGGGGACGGCGACAGGACGAGACGAGGTTGCGGTTCTGACCTTGAAGCTTGCCAGGAGACACGGGGTATGGGCGCGGCGTCCTATGTCGAGGAAGAAAATTCGAGAAGGATCGAGAGATGGAGGGAGAGAGCAGAGAGAGACAAGGAGCGAGGAGGACGACGAGGAGGGAGACGACGTCTGCCAGGCGGGGCCTGCGAAAAACGGGCGTCTGTGGCGCTCCGCCGGGGAGACTAACTAGTGGGGCCCGAGCCAGGGCGCGTGCTCGCGTGCGTGGGTGGCCGCGCGCGGAGTGTGTAGAAGCTCGCCACGCATCTCACCGGTGGGGCCCAATCGTCAGCGCAGTACGTGCGGGAGACAGAGGCCGAGTGGGCCGGAAGAGAGGAGAGGAAGGCCCGATAGGAATAGTAGACTTTGTAATTTTCTAGGAATTGTTTTAGAGGATATTTGGAGGATTTGGAAGGATTGTTTGATTTAGAATTTGATGTGTGGCTTATAAATATTCTCAGGAAATTTAGATCAAGGGAATTTGAAGGGGATTCTGCCATATATATATACATATATATATTGGAAAGGGAGGTTTATAGAGAGTTTGTGGAAGGATGGTTGAGACTTCAAACTAGGGTTGGATTTGATATTTGATTCATAATATTCTTTCAGGAACCCAACCAAATGAATTTCAATTGGGATTTTGATTTATAGAGGGGGGGGGGAAACTTAGGTAGGGTTCAAAGGGGCTTTGGACTTGTTTTAAATTTTTAATTTGAGATTATGACTCGGGAAAATTTGTGGGGACTTTTGAGAGGTGTTTCTGAGATGGGATTTGGGCGTATATACATATATATGGATATTTGGATGATATTTGGAAAAAGAAAGGAGGAGATTCAAAAGGGGACTGGATTTGGATTTTGATTTAAGATTGGGACTTGATTCTCAGGGACCTTTTGGGAATTTTGTAATGGAATAGAATTGGAGTACATCGAGGGAATATTAGAATTTGAATTTAATTCTTGGGATTTGAGGGTTTCAGGAATATAAATTTGGCCATTTCGGGAAGGAAGTTCCTAATGGAATTCGGAGTTTTCCGAGAGGAACAAAATAAGGGGGTTTAGATAGAGGGCTTCAAAGGTGATTTCCGAAGGGTTTTATTGGAGGGCTTCGAATTGCAAAATTCGAACCCGAGTACAGAGAATCTTTAGGAGATATTTGATTTGAATTTTTTGAGAAATTTTAGAGAGACAATCGAATTACAAAATTCGAGTCTCGGATTTTAGGAGAGAGTTTGGGACTGAGGATTTAGGGTTTCAAGGAGGTTCAGACTGAGATCTGCGGCACTTAGTCCTTAAGCACACACAAAGAGCCAAAATTTTTGAAATTAGGGTTTTTACTACAATAGTTTTTAATGGCCCAGAAACCAAGGCGTTACAACTAGCTTTGCACGTTGGGAACCTATCCAACATTGCGTGCTCTTTATAGTACAGGATATAGTGGTTAACTCAAACGTGTATCCTTTCCACACCCAGCGACAATGAGCAGATAAGCCTCTTCGCGTGGTATGTGTTGGTTTGCAGGGAGTTAGGGTTCAGTAACAATCTCTTCAAGACACCCAACAGATCGTTGAAACTGTTGTCCGACCAACCGTTCTTAACCTTCAATCTCAGAAGTTCAAGCACTGAACGTAATACTGTGAACTCCTTGTCACAACCCTTTGACTCATCATACAAAGGTTCTTTAGCTGCCTCCTGTGACTTCTCGAAATTATCTAAACCTCTCGCAGACCCTGATAGCACTTCCGGTTCTGTGTGTCGCAGCATCTCCTCTAAATCGAAATCATTATCACCAGAGCCATCAATACCATCCATCACAACATGATCACTAAATCGAAATCACGGCGATCGGATTCATATACTATAACACAGTGACTATGATCTAAGAAACCTTCATGGCGATCCTCTTGGTGTTCGGCGCCTTCAATGCCGGTTCTCTCAGATACATTTTCTTCGCCATGATAAGACTAAGTTGTGTAGTTCTTAACAAATCACGCGTCACCAAGTAGATTTAATTACATCTAAGTAACCCTATACTTTCTGGTTTTGCAGTCAACACATGGACAATGGATTTCCATGATCTTCCTACCCATAGCATGTGCCTTGGCAACATCAATAAATTTAGAAACTCCCGTAATATATGACATATGAAATCTTGGTGTATCGTACGTCCATGACCTTGCTATCTACAAATTCAGTCGAAATTTTACATGCCTCTATAAAATTCAGTTTGGATACGGTACAAATTATCGTATTTGCATTGAAATGTGTCCAAATAAAGAAATATCCAAACATTAACTATATTCCATATAATTATCCAAAAATTCCATACAAAGTAATCAAGTTCAATTAATTTATCACAAAAAAACAAAATTCAGATTCACCGAAAATTCCATACAAAGTAGGATAAAAAATATCCAGATCCAAGTAATCAAATCTAAATCTAAAAATATATTAAGACACATACTAGCTAGTGTTTCTCTCTCTTCCAAACTAGATTCAAATATAACTAACTTAATATACACAAAACTACCATGTCTAGCTAAACAATCATCATCGATGAATGAGTAAACACCATTGCTCTAAGATTGTATAAAATATTTGGGCCAAATTGTAGATCTAGGTCACATAAGAACACACTATGCATGATTATAAAATTCACTAATTTAAAAACATAAATTTAAAAGTAAACTATATAAGGAAGGTAGGAGAACAAGTATCTAACCTTAGAAACGAAAATCCACCAAAGATTTCGAGTTCAAAACCTCCCCCCTATATTTTTGCTTCTATAGGAGAGAGAAATCTCGGGCTCCACTGAACTGGGCTGAGGAAGAAGATGCCATATAAAAGGGGGGGGGGTGGTTTCACTGGTGGTCTGTTTAAGTGGCCACCTGCCATGCTAGTAAGGGCTAGCAGCCACTTAAGCGGACCGCCAGCGAAAACCCCCTCCATTTTTGTTGGCGGTCCACGTTACACGCCGCTGGCGGCGTATAACGTGGCCCACCTGTAAAAATGATGCACTATTCATAGCGGCGTGTGACGTGGCCCGCCTGTGAAAATGATGCACTCTTCATAGGTGGGCCACAGTAGCGACCACCAGCGATAATACTCTTTCGCTGGCGGTCGCAGCCCACCCCCCGTGGCCTACTTACTGCAGGCAGCCACTCTTTTGGCCCGCCTGCATTTTGAGACAGCTAACATCACAAAAAATCAGTTTTGTAGTAGTGGTTGGCAATTTCAGACTGATTTTTATCTCATGTTTTTTCTTCGCTCAAAGGAGGGGATTTGCTAGGGTTCACTATTTTGGGAGGTGTTAGAGTTTGTATCGAATATGTGTACAAAGTTGGTTATAGTTTAAGACTTGGAGTTGTACTCCATCCGTTTGAAAATATATGGCATCCTTGTTTTTCACAAAATCAACATTCAAAATTTTGACTAACAATTAAATTAAAAATATATAAGTTTAGTACCATGCATATAATACCACTAGATTCGTATTAGAAAACATTTTCATATGATATTAATTTTGTAGTTGTTAATGATATATTATGAAATAAACTAATGGTCAAAGTATAATGATGGAGACTGTATAGAAACCTAATACGTCTTATATTTTTAAAAGGAGGGAGTAATAGCTATAGGTTAGACTTAGAGTCGAACTCTGTACTATATGCTCTCTTAAATAGAGAGGCAGATCTATTTTAACCGCATGACGACTTAGCATTGGCGAGGGGCAACTGACCGGCAGCCTAACTAGTCGATGGTCATGGATAAAAGTCAAAGACGACCTCATCGTTGACTTAGAAAAAACTTTTCAAAGCCTAAGGGCATTCAGAATGAAGCTCAACCCAGAAAAGTGTGTCTTTGGAGTACCTTCGGGAAATGTCTCGGCTTCATCGTGTTGTACTGCAGCATGGAGGCAAATCCAAAAAAGATCTATGTAATCATGAAGAAGGCACCCCCGATTAGCTTGAAAGACGTTTAGAAGCTAACCAGTTGCATAACAACACTCAGCCGATTGTTTCCCAACTAGAGGATCGTGGCATGCCCTTTTTCAAGCTCCTAAAAAAGTTGACAATTTCCAATAGACACCAGAAGCCCAAAAAGCCTTTGAAGAGTTCAAGAAATTCCTCACTACCCCACCGGTGTTGGTAACACCCATATCCGAGGAGCCACTTATGTTATACCTCGCGGCAACTTCATAGGTGGTTAGCACGATGTGGGTTTTGGAGCATGAAGAGGCTAGTCACATCCAGAAGGTTCAACGGCCGGTCTACTTTGTCAGTAAAGTTCTGGGAGAGTACAAGATGCGATACCCTCATGTCCAAAAGCTGATTTATGGTGTACTCATCACTGTCCGGAAGCTAGTGCACTATTTCCAACGGCACCCTGTTTTTGTCGCTATGTTGTTTTCACTCAGAGATGTTATTCACAACAGAGAAGCCACTGGCAGAATCACTAAATGGGCACTTGAGTTGATGCTGTTCGACACCATCTTCGAGCCACGGATAACAATTAAGTCTCAAGCACTCACCGATTCACTACGGATCGGAGGAGCAAAAGTTTAGTTGGCTACGTCCACGGATAATCTTGAGTACTGGACAATGTATTTCGACGGTTCACTATGGATCGAAAGAGTAGGGGCCGGTGTCGTGTTGACATCACCGACAGGAGAAAAACTCAGATGTGTCTTGCAGATACATTTTCCAACATCTCATAACGTCGCCTAGTAGGAGGCACTCATCCATGGGCTCCGCATTGCCATCTCGCTCGGCATCCGATGATTAGTAGTTCGTGGGGACTCACAACTCTTGGTGAACTAGGTCATGAAAGATTGGTCATGCTCGAATGACAACATGACTGCATACTGTCAGGAGATATGCAAGCTAGAGAACAAATTTGATGGACTGGAAATCACTTACGTCCTGTGGCAATTCAACGAAGCTACAGATGAACTGGCGAACATAGGATCCAAGAAAGAAGTATCTCATTATTTTGTTGAGCAATTACTAGAGCCCTATGTCAAGAAAAAGCCAAAGCCTACGTAGCCAGAAGTTAAACAAAATTCAGAGGCAACTGAACTTCTCATTATTTTTCAAGACTGGAGGACTCCAGTCATCTGCTGGAAGAAGAATTCCCCGAGGATCGCAACGAAGCCGAGAGGGTCAAGCGACGGACCAAAAATTTTATAGTAGTCAGAGAAGACCTTTATCACCGAAGTGCATCTGGAGCCCTAATGCGTTGTGTCACACCTAAGAAAGGCAAGCAGATTCTATAATCTGTCCACTCAGGCATATGTGGCAACCATGCCACATCCAAAACTCTAGTCGGCAAATCTTATAGGCAAGGATTCTTCTGGCCAACAGCTGTCACCGACGCAAAGGCACTCGTCCGGTCATGCGAAGGATGTCAGTTCTTCACTCAGCAAACCCATCTACCAACACAAGAGATACAGACTATTCCAATCGCTTGGCCCTTTGCAGTCTGGGGGCTTGGCATGGTTAGGCCATTCAAGAAAGTGCCAGGAGGGCTCACACATCTTTTCGTCGCTGTGGATAAATTCACCAAGTTGATTGAGGCCAAGCCTGTTGCTACCATCACTATGGTAAGAGTGAAAGACTTCATAATGAGTATAATTTATAGGCTTGAAGCCCCTAATCGCATCATCACAGACAACGGTACTCAGTTCACATGTGGGGTTTTAAGGATTTCTACGAAGACTTCGGCATCAAGATCTGCTATGCTTTGGTAGTGCATCCTCGAAGCAATATGCAGGTGGAGCGGGCCAACGGTTTGGTTCTTCAAGGCATCAAGACAAGAGTGTTTGACCGACTTTGCCCATATGTAGGATGGTGGGTCCAAGAGCTCCCATGTGTTCAGTGGTCACTTCGCACGATTACCAGTCGAGCAACAAGACAATCACCCTTCTTCCTCGTCTATAGTGCCGAAGCCGCGACCGAGTTGGAGTTTGGCTCTTTGTGAGTTCGGATCCACAATGAAGGCAAATCCAATGACGACCGACTGATTGAACTCAATCAGTTCGAAGAAGCCAGGGACATCGCCACGATCCAGTCGGCCAAATATCTACAAGGCATGCGTCGTTATCATAGTCATAATGTTCATGGATGAGCCTTTTCGGTGGTTGATCTCGTATTACGGAAAATCCAAACCACCAAAAATAGGCATAAATTATCCCCCATATGAGAAGTATCGTTCATTATTCCTGTGGTGACACGATCGGGGTTTACCGACTAAAGCGCGAAGACGGAACTCCAATGGACAATTCCTGGAACATAGAACACCTAGTCTTTTCTATAATTTAGCATTGTATTTTACTCATTTTCTTTATGAATAAAGTTTTTTACCTCTGACTCACTACGTCATTGTTCTCAATTGAGTACTGAGTCGGGGGCTACACATGGTTATCACGTCCTTGTTTTATTTTCTTGTTCAAGTGCCTTTGATCCATGTGTTAAACTTTGTAAACGACAAAGCCTAGACACCTGGTAAACATGCTAACAGGACAAGTGCAATGAGCTGGTTCCTAGCACTCGGGATCTATGGTTAGTCGGGCAAGGTATACGACAGCAGGGAATTGATAAAGCTACTCGGCAATTATAGTAAACATCCAAAAACAAGTTATATGCACACATTTACGAACAAAGTCCATATTGTTCGTTACACATTAGACATCCATAGAGTTACTTAAATAGTTTCCTCCGACTGGTTCAAAGCTCTAAGTTGTCTACCAAGGCGGCGGCGGCACCCTACGCTTCGTCCACCAAAGCCAAGGCATCTTCTTCTAAGCACGTTTCCGCGAAGCCCTCGCCGACTGCATGGATATTCGCTTCGGGGTATAGAGATTTCACAAAGGTGATAGTCTGGCTCGAGCTCAAATTTGCTATCTCCTTCACAAAGGACTTCAGGGCTGCGGGGGCATTCTGAAGTTGCACTAGAAGTTAAAGAGAGTCACCTAATCTTGGACCTGCACCGTCCGAGTGAAGCATCTCAAGCAGCGGCTTGGCAGCATCAAGAATGGCCTTGTTGATGGACTTTGTGTGGTAGATCTGCTCGGAGAAGGCATCGAATTGTGGCTGTCTACTTCGTTGGTTTCTGTCTCCCCATCAGCGTTCCTCCATGTATAGCGCTTGGGGGAGGGGGGTTCGGGTCAAGAGCCAGCAGCCTTGGGATCTCTTCAACGTGTTCTTGGGCCACAGTCCCTTCCTAGGTAGACGAAGACGACGACGGAGTAGGAGAAGGTGGCCTGACTCCGTCGGCTGGTTCTCTGGCTCCTGACTGGGGGAGGCTGGTAGGCTTGTGAGCTGCACCTTGGCCTCTTGGTTAGTCAGAATGGCACTTGGCTCCACAGCCAGAGCCTCAGCCTCACCGTCAGTCAAGGCGGCAGTTGTAGGAGGGGCTTGTGGCAATGAATCCTTGGGGTCATCATCACAAGGCTTCCTGAAAGACATCAAGCATACATTCGATTGAAGACTTGCGCATACAACATCAAGAGTGTATGATGATGAAGACGAGCCTGTTGGAATACTTGAAGCAAAATCCACACCTTGGGCGTGACGATCTTGGAGGAGGCGAGCTCGGGGGCTCGTCACGGCTTGCACCATCACTTGGCGGCGTCGGTGATGGCACGCTCGATAGTGAAGTTGGCGGTGGAGCAGCCGACGGAGTATTAGCATCGCCGGATTCCCTAAACTTAGGATCACCGGCTGACTTGACCGGTGCCAGCTTCCTTGTCGGCTCCACCATTGACTATTCCCAGCTCTCTTTGAGCTGGGTTCGTTTGTGAAGGGGTCAGTGGAGCACCTTTTGGAACCCCTAACCGGCTGGCTTGTTGGGTGAGACGAGGTTCTTCTAGTCCTGCAATCGAGAAATGATGTTGACATCACTCAACAGACTCAACATACTAATCAGCACATTGAAGATGGTAGAAGTAACCTCTAGCGGGGGTTTGTTGATATTGAACGGCG
Source organism: Oryza meyeriana var. granulata (assembly GCA_003991445.1). Taxonomy (NCBI): domain Eukaryota; kingdom Viridiplantae; phylum Streptophyta; class Magnoliopsida; order Poales; family Poaceae; genus Oryza; species Oryza meyeriana. Next base: position 89,339 of record RYFJ01002290.1, on the reverse strand, counting down.
ACGGGAACTCCTTTGGGTCGGAGTTAATCTTAACGCTACCAGTGAAGAACTTGAATATCCGATCGAAGTGTAGTGGAAAGACACCACGTTGGGGGACTCCCGGGTAGGGTCGTCCTACCCTAAGTACTCAAAAGCCCCGGTGGACTCGGTCCTTGAGGGGCTGGATGCACCGGATGACGGTCTGGCACCCAAACCCCGGTCTGCCCGTCTTTTCTTAGGGTTTCAAGGTGCTTCAATAGGGTGAACACCTACTTCATGTCTTCGGCATTGGGGAGCGTGGTCCAACTATCGAGCACCTTGGGGCATGCCCGATGAAGGCTGGGAGAGAAGAAGAAGGGTTGGAGCAGTAGAACCACTCCTGGTGCCACCCATTGAGAGAGGTCTTGAGGGGAAGAGAGAGATAGGTCATCTTCAACTCATTGTGGAGCTGAAGCCTGGCACACCCAACTACCTAGGGCCTTAGCTTGCTAGGCTAGGGTTTTAGGTAGAAGAAGTATCGGAAAAGATTGAAGTGTGGAGGACTCCGAGGAAGGTTTCACAAAGATTGATGAAAATGATGATATGAAGAATGGAGTTGGGGTTGAGATGAACCAACTCGATTAAATATTCGAGGAGGCCATGGAGAAAGCTACAAGAATGAAGAGCAAACCCATGGCAGAAGAAAGACTCGAAGACAATGATCTCGTGCGTCTCCGTGTGGGAAAGGCTCACCGGTAGTGGCACACCAAGCGATGAGCTCTTTCGATGGCAGCACTCCTTCCGTCATCAACTCCTCTAGCCTACACTCCAAAGAAATTGAGGTTTTCCACTCCCCAATGGGTAATGGCATGGATTAGGAGGATGAATCCCACATCTTTAGATCTAGGGTTTGGGAATGGATTGAATGGCTGCGGGGGCAGAAGAGCAAGCTAGGGTTTGAATGGGGCTGTTGGATTTAGATCTGGGCGACGACACATAGAAGCTCAAAGGGCAGATGCGTTGAAGGCTTGGAATAAGAAGGGACGCATAAATGAAGCAAGAAGGGAAATCTTTCCCTCTCTCTGGAATATTAAGGGCTACGCTGGGTGCGGGAACTTGGGGTTGCACTTTCGGTTGTGGGCCATGAAATAAAAAGGTTTCTTAAATAGCACGCCTTATTAGGCCACTCACTGGTCACGATAGAATTGTGATGTAGGTGTTGTTTTCAAAATTCCAATAAATAATTAGATAAGCTTAATGCTAAGCCGACAGTCGGGTATAATGCACTCAGATATCTTAATTATTTTAAGGTATTGAAGATATATCCATACAAGGATCGACAGTTGGTCTTCAATAAAATTGGGATGTAGATATCACTCAAGTACATCTCATCATGAATCGGTCTTGAGTCCAAAGTGATTAAAGGCTTATAAATTCAGCCTAATTGCCATGAGTAAATTTTTGGTTATAATTGACTGAAGAATTATTTTTTCTAGTGATTATCACTCGGGAAGGATTTAAAGGTTAAAGTTTCTGACTCTACGTTTAGTTGCTTCACAATTAAGCATAGAGTCGGGGGCTACATTAGTTCAACTATCTCAAAATATGAGTTGTCCGAAATCAAACAGCCGAACAAGCTAATTCAGAGTTGGGCAGTATCCTAAAGTCAGTTCATGCCTTGGGCAAAATATGGAAGGCAGAGACTGATGCAAGCCAGTTTAGTTATGCATGTTTGGTCAATCAATCAGTAAATGGTAACATCAACAGAAGTGGAAAGGCAAGAGCCAAACACCACCCATACCAGTTCTTCTTTCTAGGCATTCCGAATCTCGGGATGAGATTCATTGTAAAGGGGGTAGATTTGTCATGCCCTGATTTTCCTCAAGGATTTAAAAACATTAAATAATTGATTTCTAGAATTTGTATTAAATTGCAATGCATTTAACAAGTATATTAAATATGGGAAATAAAATTTTCTTTAATAAATCACGCATGGAGGGATTTTTCTTAATTTCTCTATGCCTTAAAATACCCTCTAGAATTTTTCCAAAATTTTTAGAGCTCCACAACTAATTTAAATAAAACAAAGTTCATTTCCATGAACATTTAAATTGAAAAAAATTAATAACCCCTCCATTAGTGTTGGGCCGTTTCCGGCCCACATCCCTTTGTTTCCTAGCCTTTGGCCCGTTACCTCTCCCTCTCCCCTCCCCTGGCCACGGCCTCTCTCGGCCCAGCCACGACAGCCTACCTCCCTCCTCTCTCTCTCTCTCTGTGGCAGCGTTTTCCTGGCCCACCCCCTTCCTTGCCTGTGCTCCAGCCCATCTATCCCGCCGGCCCATCTATCCCCCTCTACCCGTGCACATCCGCAGCCTAGCCAGCCGGCTCGGCTCGCATGCCCCTCCACGTCGCTGATAGGTGGGGCCAGGGCCCACCTGTCAGATCCGCCTCCTATCTCCAACCACCGACCCTGACATCGTGCCACCCCACGTCACCGCAGTTTTCAGAGCCTTCCCGCTCGCACCCTTGCAATTAAACCTCGTGGAACCGGTCGCCGCCTCCACCTCCCTCCCACTAATTTCCCCCAAATTTCTGGGCATGGTCAAGCCCCACTCCCCGCCTTTCTCGCTCCCACATCGCCACCTCACTTCGCCGGCCATTACCGCCTCGCCCCAGCCTCAATCCACTGTTCCGAACCCATAGCTTCCCCACACTCCCTTCTCCCGTTTTCCTTACCTACCCGAGCTCGTCGTGCCCTCTAGCTAGCCCTCCACCATGCTATCCCCAGCGCTACAGCCGGCCGCGCCTCCAGCCGCTCGCCACCGGCGAAATCCGCCACATTGGGCTGCGCTGTCGCTGCCAACTACCTCGCCACATCATGGAGCGCCTCGGTCACCACCTTGCATCCTCAAATCGCTGCTAGAGCGCCGCCTTCCTAGTCGACTCGAGGCGCTGCTAAGCTCTGCCGCTATCTAGCCGGCTTCCACCACCGTTCCCGAGCACCCCAAGCTGCTCTAACACCTCTACCATCTTCCCTAGGTCATGGCTACCCTCGGCCACCCCTCCCCGATCACCACCATCATCTGGAACAACATCCTCGCCGCGACCCCAAAACCCGCCGCCGCAAAAACCTCAATGCCGGCCACCCCCATCATCGCGTCCCATCCTGCCCACTTCGGTAAGCTTTGCCAGCTCCTCCTCTATCGTTTGGAGCCAGCGCCGCCACTTGCCATCGTGTCATTGGCTCACTGGCATCGACCATCGGTCTCTGCACCATCGGTCGACGTGGCCTCCATGTTAGTGCCACATTGGTGCCACGTCACCCTCTTCCTCCACGTGGACGCCTCGCCTATGCCCGTGTGGCCAAAAACCCTAATACGATCTCGGCCGTCCATTCTGTCTTGACCTGATCCCAGCCGTCGATCCAAAACCCTAGTCCAATCCTGGCCGTCCGTCCCCATGAGCCTCCTCCGTGGTCCTGGTCCATGGTGGACCGGTCTCCGTCCCTCACCGACATACAGGTCCTGCATGTCAGTCGTCCTTCTCCCTCTCCCCGAGGGCTGACGCCATAATCTCCTTTTCCTTCACAAAAATTAATGTAAATGACGCGATAAATTGGTTTAGCTTTTCTTTTAGGAGTAAAATCAGTTAAAACTTCTAAAAATCATAACTAATTCATGCAAACTACAAATTGTACCATTCTCAAAATTCATATAAAATTGAGATCTATCTATTGGTTTACTTTTCATGTACTATTTACTTGGTTTTTATTTGGGTTTTTTCTTTTTCATGCCAGCGCTTAGGAATCTGACGTTTTGGAGGATTGCGCCCTCGAGGACAATTGTTCAAAGGATTATTTGAAGAAGCAAGGCAATTCACGCATTCATCCTTGAGCATGTTGAGCCTACTTTGTGAAATATTTTACTGTTTCCAAATAAATTGTATGTTTTGTCAATTACATGGAATATGTGGTTACTATCTGCTTGCTTGAGACCCTGTTTATTTGACATCCATTCCTTGATACCTTTGGGTGATAATTTGACTAGCTTATGTATCACTTGATGACTTAGCTAGAAATAGGATATGCTTAGCCATGCTTAGTACCACTAGATAACTGACGGGATAATCATATTATATTCTATACTTGGTAATTTGATGAGCTGCGAGTTTAGATGTCTGACCATGGTTGTTGGTCTTAATTAATCAACTAAAACTTGGCTCAATGGTAGGCTATGGGTGCTTGGTTTTTCTGGTCGCACCCATCACAATTAAGGACCCGTTCGCGGGATCCCCTTGAGCAAAATTCCGTACTTACCACAAGCCAGCGTGGGCAATGGCCGGGCTTGTATTGTAGCTCTTTGTCACAGACCCAGGCAAAATATAAAAATAAAAGAATGTAATAAAATATGAAATAAATAAATCATCTCCTCTTGTTGTGCATAGTTTATTTTCACTGTTTTTGGCTCTTTATTGCATTTTCATAATAGGCTCATAAGCACTAAAGTGGACAAGAGAAAATTCTAAAAATATTTAATTCAGTGGAAAAATCTGGAAATATTCTCAAAATTACTAAACATCATCCTAAGCCTACCTGAAGTTTTTCAGGATTTTACAACTTAATTTGTTACCTCAAATAAATCCCACAAATCTTCTGGAATCTGGAATTCAAATCTTTAATCCACCCAAATTTGCAATTTCACCAAATAAAATCCACAGTTATTCACCTAGTGAAACTCTACCAGATTGTTCTACTATTTACCCCCTGCCACCAGTAATTTTTCCCAGGGCTAACTCTCAAGAAAGCCTCATAAAATAATGAGCAAAAACCCCTGCACCAGAGCTAACTGCAGCTAATCACTCTCTGAGCCGATCTTTGCTTTTTCACCAGAGCTAAGCCATAGCTAATCAGGCCTTGCCAATTGACCAGTGGACAAACCAAGTACCCCTCTATCTCTAGAAATTTTGGCCGAATTAACTTTACCTTCTAACCTACCCAAATGGCAAGAGAGAAATTGCTTGAATGCAGCAGCCTGGGACTTGGCCTCTGGCCCTGTCTCCCTGGCTCTCTATCACTGACTGGTGGGCCCCAGTAGCTGTGGACCCCACCTTTCATTGTCATCACACCGCCAGCTCCCCGACCACACCAGAGAACTGCTGCTGTGACCACTCCACACGTCGCCAACGCCCCCAGCCGACTCCAGCTCATCCCCACCGACGGTCTCGAGAGAAACTTCGCCCTTTTCACCCCTCACCTCGCCATCATACCCTCTTTCACTCCCTCTTCATGTTCCATGCCCAACAGCGGTAAAACCGCCACTGGATAGCCAGCAACAGAGCCGTCTTCCCCGGCACTGGAAGGTGTTCGATCGCCATCGCCGTCATGCTAGTGAGCTTCCCAGCAAGCTATGCCCTAGAACGTGATCCTCTCACCTCGCCTGACCCATTTTTTCCATCTCCCTCCTAGATCGCGCCGGCAATCGCCACGGTCGCCGCCGCCTCAGCCTCTGTAGCACCGCCGCCAGGACGAATCCCCAAAAACCAAGCCCTGATGGAAGAGAACGGCCATCATTTTCCTCGGCACCGTTGCGAAGCCGCCGTCGCCGCTCTCGTCGATCCGGTGAGCTTCTGACCTTTTCCTCGCATCCACACCATAACTATGCCATCCTCAACTCCATGCATGTGACACTTTGGTCCCGCATGCGCCAGATTGAGCCATCGACGCCATCCCGAGGGTTTCGCCACGCCGCCGGAGAACCCCGTCGTCACCGGGACTAACTGGACCTCACCGGACCCAACACGAAGCATGGTGAGCTTCCTGAAACCTCAAAGAAGCCCCTGCATGCCTTGTTCTAGCCCAAACCAAGCCATAGCTCGACATGCATGCGCATGCCGAGACTTGACGCCGCTGAAGCTCATCTCCAGCGAGCTACAGGCCACCTACCACAGCACCACCACCCCCTAAAGGTGCGCAAGGACATGGGGTGCATTTTCTCTTTTGGCGACGACCCCATCCGGGCTGCCGTTCGCCAGTGGCAAGGCCAAAACTGGGGCAGCCATGGTTGCGTGCCTGTACCATGAGGCCACGGACTTCGTTTTTAAAATTAGAATAAAACCAGGGTTGAACCTACAAAACATCCTTTTCACTGACAATGGACTAGGGATCTATGAGTAATTATACAACAATATGAAGTACTCTTAATGGAAATTGTTTTCCACACGTGCAGGGACCCCGGGTTTAAACTCTAGATCTTCCGGGGGGTTCTCTAGAAATTGTCTCACTTACATGTAGACCCGGTTGGATTTAAAATCAGAAACACAAATAAAAATGATTTAAAGGCTTTTCTGTTGAACTGAAAAATACCCAAAATTCAAAAATGCATAATAAATTCATTTTAACTCCAAATGAAGCAAAATAAAATTTATTAAAACCACAAAGATGTGAAATTTATTTCCATAAACCGAAACATGCCACTCTCTATACATAAGACACCTCTAAAATTTTGGATAACATAAAATATATCTTAACCTGTAAAATTCATAAGAAATTCATTTTGGCTCCAAACATTATGAACCAAGATCTGTTGGGCTTGTAAAAAAATGCACTTCATTTTTGTAGACTAAAATCTGGCACAACCAGTACAGAGAACACCTCTAAAAATGTGTATAAAGTATAAATACCTTGTATAGTACATAAAGTGTATAATAACTTCTAAAAATTATAGAAAATTCATACTAACTTCAAATGAAGTGAACTAAGATTTATTGCACTCATAAGATTTCACTATTTACCACTGTAATGTAAAACTGGGTCAAATCACCACAGAGAATACTTCCAAAACTCATGTGAGGTATAAATACGTATTCTACCGTATTTAGACTTCAAACTTCTATAGCTTGCAAATACTAAATCGTAAAATTGAAATTATTTCACCAAAATTCATATTAAACCATACTCAATATCACTATAAAGATAAACTTGACAAAACTACCTCCCAACTTGCACGAACAATTAAAGTACACGTATAGATGTCGTAATCGCATATATAACTTCAAAAATTCATATCTTCCAAATGCAAAATGATAAAATATAAATTCCTTCACCAAAAATCATCTAAAACCAGTACCCACCCACTGTGTGAATTGCATACATAATAGAGCCTGTTGTATTTTTCGCATTATTGGTATTTATTTGCTCGTAAGTTAAACTGTCTAGATAACGAATTCGCGATTGGTGAACAAGTAATTATAGTTGATGCTTGAGTTGAACAAGAATAAGGCAAGTATTCTCCCCTCTTCCTTGAACAAATTGAATCATATGTTTTGGGGAATGAAATGCGTTGTTTGCAAATTGCATGCGTATTTAAATCTATCGATAATTGAAATATGGTTAAATGGTAGCTATAACCTATTTGCTGCATGTTCCACCTTGAAACTTGAATTACCTAATGTTTGAAACCTTAGAATGGATTAGAGTACTTTCCAAGTGCTCAGATGGGTATATACTTACTTATTATGCCTACAAATGCTTAGCCATGCTTATAAATATACAATTAAATATTATGGACACTTTATACTTGTTAAAATGGGAATTTAAATACTTCTAGATAGAGGTGTATTCTCTAGTTATTTATGAAACAAAATGATGAAAACTTGTTTTAGACTCGAGCAGCAAGTGGTACGCATACTATGGTAGTTGCGTACCGATAGGGGGAGTGTTTGCCTGAGTCAGTTAAGGACCAAACTCTATGTCACCAACTAATGTATATAGTACAAACCACATGTGTTGGTTATGGGACCGCGTTAGCCTATTAAGTCGTTTATTTGTCTAGTCTTGCATCCTGGTAGGCCGAAGTAGTGAGAACTAGTTTGAGCGATGGTTCATAGGAACTACCCATGTGTCCGTGTGGAAACAGTTATTCACCCACGGTATGGGCGTCTGAGTATATCCAACATAACGGTATGTGCTACGTAGAAGAAAAGACTGCCATGATACCAGTGTTGTTTCCTGCTACGGCGTTAGGCATGGCAGGGCTCACCATCCTAACGGCACCGCGGTAGCGCCCTGGTGTGAGGTTTACATATATCATGCTGGTGCAAGGTTAGACAGTAGGCAATATAACGGCTTCGTTGTGACCTCTAGACCGCACTCAACATATAGAGTGTGGTAGTGCGTCGTGAGCACAACACATACTAGAGGATTCACATCATGTGGGTAAACATGTACAAACTCTGCAGAGTCAAAACTAATCGATTAGCCATGCTCACGGTCAAGAGCAGCATGGTGAAGTGTGATGAGTATAGTTTTATCCTTTCTAAATGTGTCTTGTGAAAATAGGATGTGGGATGGCTTACTTTTGTTATATTTGAGCTTATGATGATGAATATGAGGACTTGTTGCCATGGAGGGCAGTAAGAGATATATCATGATATGATGATAACAATTACTATGGTTTACATTATGTACATAATTGAAATGCTTTACAAATTACCGTTGTAAAATCTTGTGAACTAAAACTTGCTTTATGCTGAAAATGAATCCACAAATAGCCCTTCTTTGATATAATATTGCATGTAGTATGTTAGGCTTGGCCTTGCCAGTACATTATTTCGATAATGTACTGACTCTTGCTTTATTTCTATGTTGTTGCTTTAGACTTGTTGCAGGTTTGGTGTTGCTTAGATTGAGTGCTACGCAGGACTCGTTGTTTTCAGGATGGTTCTAACTAGGGGCCTACCCCTAGTCGGTTTGCATGTGTGGTTGGGTAGATACGCAATCTGCTAAGCTCCATTTGGCCTGTCGGCCTATGTAATAATTTAGTTATAATTTGGTTTATCTATTCGTTTTTCCTAAACTTGTTGATGTCAAATGCTTTGATGAAAGTACGGGCTAGTCATTTTTCCTAAAGACTAGCTAAGCATGAGTATGGGCTTGAATCAATTGAGATATTTGCTTAGTAGCCGTTTGGGTTCGAGTTCTTTGTGGTATGTAGTCGTTTGGTCGCCACCATCGAGTGGTTTGACGGGCATACCTCGGGAAGGACTGGCAAGGCTATTTTGTTGAGTATCTCATTTGTCCCGAGTCCAACACTTTGAGTTTGTGTTGTCTTTGTCATTCGCGACATCAAGTCTGCTTTGAGGCGTGGTGGTTATAGTATTTATTTGGTTTTATTTGAGATCCTACCACTCCAATAGTTAGCATTGATGTGGCGAGTTGCAAATCATGGTACAAGCCTCAGGGTGCCCCCACACTCTTCCCCCTCCTAGGCACTGTTTGGTGAGGATGGGCATGATGGAGTTGGGTCGGCTTGGGTTATAGGTTCATCGGCTTTTAGATCCATCGTGGCGCAAGGGGATAGCCTATCCGACACGGTATGCCCTATCAGCAGGTGCAATCTCAGCGTAGTGTGGATGGTTGGGGAGGGATTGCATGAAAGGTCCTGTCACGGTCCCTTTCTGGGGTGTGGTGGTGGCATACCGGTGCATGGAAACATGCTGTAGGTCTATATCTTGTGGGTAAAGTTATACACCTCTGGCCAGAATAAACCTATTCGAATAGCCATACCCACGGTTATGGGCGATTGATTAAGACTCACCGTGATTAGTCTCACCCTTAATTAATTAACTTGACATAATAGAACCAGTATAGTCTAGGTGGATGGTTTGGGCCTGTTCAACGTGGTGTAGCGTTGTTCAGTGGAGATTAATCTTGACTTAATTAATGAATTATTTTGCTGTTTTAAATGCAAATGTTTGCAACTACCTTTATGCAAATAAGCCACTAGCCTCCCTCAGCAATCCCGTGCACGAATGCATCATTGGTGTGACTTGCTGAGTACATGCTATATATCCTCCTTACAGAAGTGAAGACCTTTCCCATTGAAGTAAGCTTAGAATACCTTAGCTTATACCCCAGCTGAGCTTGCCTGTAGAGTGGTGCTGAAGTCACGCTAGGGTCGTCTTTTCCGCTACCGTTTTCTTCCGTGCGAGGACTAAGTGCCTCTTCTATAAGTATTTATACTTTATTTATGTTTGGATATGTTTATTGATTTATCATTTTGTGTACCTTGGCTTGATTCCTGGACAGAGATTTTAATACATAAAATAATCTAAAAATTAGCTAAATTTCTAGACGTGACAGTATCAAAATTTAATGGAACAGTTGACAAGTATACGTATATTGTTGAGATGCATTATTGAGATACGTCTAATTAGTTAGCCAATCTTCTCGATTTGATGGGAGCTCAAATTACTTTGGTGAAATGCATTGGTTGGAATAATTCTAGCTTAAAAAGATAGAGAACACCATCTAGATCCAATTGGACCCATATTCATATTTTGACTCTTCAAAAAAAGTACACTACCAGCATGTTTCCAGAATTATTTTCTTCTCGTTTAATTTATTTCCATTCATGATTTTGTACATGTTAGCCCGGCCCAGCTCCTAGACTACCTGCCTCCTCCACGATCCACTTACTCCTCCCTATTCCGGTCAAAGATGTCACAGCGAAACTGTCCCTCAAAGCAACATCGACGGCAACATTAATGTTTTAATGCAACATTAAGATGGCAATATTATCAATTTACACCATATTATGGCAATCTAGATCTGCATATTATCTACGATAAAGGATACAGTCATTTATACAAACGTGTATCTTCTGCACTTTCAGTCCCAGTGGGCAGATAATGTGCTTGTTCTCATACGTGGTCTTGGATAGTACGTGATCTTCTGAAACAATCTCCCTAAATGAGATAGTAGCTCCTTGAAGCTCTTGTCTGACCAGTCGTTGCTTGCCTTAAGCTGTAGCAATGACAGGACAACATATAACTTTGATTCGTTGGAGCTAAGGAAGAGTGGTGTCTCGTTGTCCATATGCATGTGGTCAAACTTTTCTCTATCCTTATCATTGGCATTGTACTCATCCCCTTTCCCATCACGCAGCATCTAGCCTAGATCATCTTGAATGGGGAGGTCGTCAGCCAACGGGGATGGACCATCATCAACAAGCTCGTGTCATCCTCTTTGAGCATGTTGTTACCTGTCGTGCTTGCTCCAATAAGTATATTCTTGCATGAAACCACATGTCATTAAGTCTTGATGGATGTCTTATATAGAAAGCCCTCTCCTAATTGTGCAATCAATACACGGATATAATATAAAATCATTGTTTACTCGTACCATAAATTCCTCAGACACGCTTAGAAATGTCGTTACTCCTTTAATATACTTTAGGGAGAAGCGTTTTGAATTGTACATCCACCGTCGTTCCATCTGTATAGTTTCATAAAAAAAATTATATAAATTACATATATTATGTTAATAAATAATCTAAGATTTGACAACATTGCAATTATTATAATGCATAGAGAGGACAAAAAATTGCGCCCATTATTTTTCACATAATAATGCTCTATGTGTATAATTAATTACGGGGCATAAGAAATAAAGTGAATCAACACAGAGACTTAACAACATTGCAATTATTAAATAAATGTAGCTGCTACTTTTCACACAATCACTATGTTTGCAATTAATTAATCTATTGCGATAATATAAGCCGAAAGGAGCTTCCAAAATACCAAAGATTAAAAACAATTAGCAAAATTTCAAACACCCCCCATCTCTTGAGCTAGATGAGCAGAACAAGATTCCCTGCCTATTCTGCTAGAGTAGCTTGAGATGGGGGTTGGGATCCAACACATATTTATGTAGATATCATCAGTGCTGGTTGGGATCGCAACCCGGCACAGATATGTTTCCCGCCCAAACCGCCCTGCCCAATCCCTCCACTGGCACTGATTTGGGGATTATCAATGTCAGTTAAAACCCGAACCGGCATTGATGGTGAACCCACTAATCAGTGCTGATTATTGCTTACGGGGGCCGTGTGCGAGGTGAGTGGGCGAAAAACCATATATTAGTGTCAGATTTTACATAATCGGCACTGATATAGCGGCACAAGTGTGCTGTTTTGTAGTAGTGTATTAAGGTTTGAGAAAAAAAGAGTATAGTGTCCCTTATTAAATGCTATATGGTTGAGACTAGAAGAGTAAGAATATGAAGAAATTTAAATAGGAGATGATTAATAGGACAATTAGTATTTTAGAGTGACAATCTTTGTTGGATAAATTTTGGATTCCAGAATGATAATCTTTTTAGAAAGGAGGGAGTAATTTAAAAAAATTATTGAACTGACCGACAAGACTCCCCCATCACTGACCTTTTGCTCCTCATACGTTATTGATTCATATATAATTGAACCATTGGAGATGACAACTACCGAATCATCTGAGATATCAATATTGACCCTTTGTGTAAGTGTGCACGCTGTGCGATGATAAAGCAATACAATAGGCCGTGCAGGACGATATTAAGCTAGCCCACCGCTTCCTCGAATGTGAATGATGTGTGATACATCGTACACCATTACTATAGATTGAGTCGTCCTTGACTCTCAGCTATAGTACCTCTGGGTTGACCTTTGATTTTTTATATGAAGAAAGATAAAAAAATTGTAAGTAGGATATATATATACACATTTGGTACACTATGGTACTCGTCTCAAGATTTAAATCGGGTATATACCTAATTTAAATAAGTATGAAAATTTTTAAAACCTTTTAGGTATGACCATTAACATGTTTACTGCTAGTTTAAACAAGTTTAAACTAAATTTAAACTTATGCATGTCTTTTTTACTTAAATTTTAATTCTAGGTATGTGTCATCCAAACATATAATTAACTAGGTATGTGATATGAGATATTAAAATAACTTTAAATTTAATATGTTTTATTGTGAGGTATGAACATCAATCAAACTGATACACTTAGAAAACAAAATTCGTGTATTTCAAACCTTGAGGTCCGGATACCATAAGACCCCAAACGGATGATATATATATATATATAGAGAGAGGATTATATTTGACATTGAGTATTAAGTTTAGCACTCCCAAATGTTATTGCTAAAGGTTTAAAGGAGAATCGTCTAATAATTAAGTTCTCTAGAGGCAATAGTAATATGCATATATATGACACATCTAGCTAGTATGAAGTGATGCAAGCAAGACATATATGTCACGTAGCGCCAGGTCAAGCATGCACTACTAGTTAGGACGAGTGCAGTACACGAAAGGATGAAACATGCATAATTCGGACTCTACTAGTATACTATATAGTCTAGCATATTATTGATGCAGGATAGTTTCTAAGTAGTGGGCCAATAAATATCCCAACATATATCATATGAGATAGTGGCGCCACGTACATGCAGAGATCATTCCAACACAGCAATGCACATTCATTCCGATCCAATCCAAACCCCCAACTCATTCTAATCGCTAGCACAGCATAGTAAATAGCACACTCATGCAAATGTTAATTAATATGTATATTTATATAAGCACCATGCCACTAGATGATCAAGTTAATTAGCAAGAACTCAGGAAAAAGAAGAAAGAAGTTAAAAGTCCATTTACCTCCCAAATTTTCCTCGATAATCCGTCCATCATCTTGCACCATAAAATCAGTTAATTGACCCCCTCAAACTTTTCAACCTGGTCCAAATAATCCTGGTCCCTAGCCTGGTTTTAAAGGATGGCTTTGCCTACATGACGGTAGGCTAGGCAGTTTTGCCACGTTGCATATTTGTAATACTTCAACCCGTTTCTAGCATGTACTAGTGATGTGGTTAAGATCCAAATAGTTCAAAAGTGATGTAGTAGTAGATAGTTTAATTAGGAGCACCCTGACAGTTTAGACGGACGAGGATTAATTTATAAGTCTTGGTGCTCTAACTATAGTACTCCGATTAAATATTTTATACGAAGCGTGGAAAAAGTGACAAGTGGGGTACTATGTAAATAAGGGCCCACTCAACATGTAGAGTGAATTCTAATACGGATTTATAGGTATAATGTTACAATATGTTGACTGGACCATACAACTATTTCTCTGGGTGATAATTAGAAACACCATGATTACAATTTATTAATTATATGTAATGAAGGGCTCTCATTAGGCTTTAATCTTATGATCACCTGGCAAAATGAGCCTGAGGAGGGCAAGAACAGAGGTATATGTTGTCGTCTAGGATGTAAGAGCACACGCGGATGTAAGTCGAGTGATATGTTCATGATGTTTTAGTTTTATTTTCTTTTCTTTTTGGCTATATGTGCATCCCTAATAGGTTTTAAGGCCATATGTAATTTCTTTGCTTAATGAAACATCCATTATCTAACAAAACAAACAAAGGTACATATTTGCCTAATGCTGGTACAGAAGTGCTAGATGGGCTTGGCAGAGGTTATGGATAGCGGATCCAATTATCGTGCCAATACTGATACAGAACACCAAATACGTACGAGCTTTATATGTGTCGGGTCACCTAAACCCGAAATTTTTTTCATACACGTGAGCCCTTGACAGGTATGCAAAATCATCTTGGAAAACCAGACTAAGGGAGTTATTTGAAAGATGTCAGAAAGTTACAGAGCATCAAATAAATCTAGTATTATATAATTCTAGGTGCTGTGGGTGGACTACTGAATCAAAGTTCAGGATATATATATGAACTTCTTCTGAACAAGAAAGAATACATTACATATATATGCATCTCTTCTTGAATCTTGATCAGCATATACACACTTAGCTTAGCTACATATATATATAGTCAATATAGACTGAGATATACATACATACTCGGCAAACATGCATGTATATACGTATGTATCTACGCACGGTGACCGATCCCTGGGCTGGGCACCGACCCCTGGGGCATCCAGCCGCTGCTCTCGGGATGGATGATCTCGGTCGCCGTCGCCGCCGCCGGCGATGGTGGCAACGGCGGGGCCACTGCTTGTAGCAAATCTTGAGGTGAAGCTTCTGTAGAAGCACTACTCTTCTTGCCATTCACTTGGGCAGCATGATCACTTGGCATCATCCTAGCTTGTGCAAGGCATGACGACGATGCCAACAAGAGGGCCATGAAGAAGATCACCATTGTCGTGTGTGGAGGAGCCATTACAAATTGCAATGTCAATGTGGGATTGTAGGGTGTGCAGTATGTAAATGTGTATGTGATCGATTTTCTTGTGAGAATATGATCAACAACTAGAGGCATATTTATAGGAGAGGGAGTGAAGCCTTTTCAGAATGTGGTGACAAGAAATAGTGAGCAAGTGGATCAAGTGAGGTCTTTGTGGTGGTGCATATGTGGTTAATGGGTTGACGTACTACTCTCAATTTGTAGGGGTACGTACGTATTGATACGTCTTATTAGAGTACGGTGTTTTTTCATGCTTTTTTTTAAAGGTTCCTGCTTTAATTTGGTCATAAAGAAAGGCCGAGGATTATGTTTTGGGTCAACTCACATGATCGAAATTTAGGGTACGTTTGGATCTAAGGCTACGACGGGCCTAGCCTGGCAAGACCAGCCGTTTGGAATTGTCGAAAAATCCTAGCTTCTGGGGGCAAGCTAGCTCCAAGGGGCGAGAAAAGGCTCGCTCGCTAGGGAGAGCCAATTCAGCTCGCCTTCGACGGCAAACTTCTCTCGTGCAATCCTCTGAATCAGCGTTCACCAACAAATCAGTGATTTAACAACATCCTGTCCTGTTCTCGTTGCCCTCCTCCTGAACCATGCATGCATTTCTGCAAACTAATGAATTATTCAGCATCTTTGCCATCAGCATATGCAGGATCTATAGATTTCTTTTATTTACTGAGAAGTTATTGTTAAACAAGAAATTTCGTAAAAAAAACAAACTGGTAGCTCGTTGCCATGATCAAGATGCAACAAAATAAAATAAGTATGCGTTGTTCTTCTAAGACAAATATCTTAGTGGAAAAACCAAACACCTACCAATAAGTCTAACCGTTGAAAGCAAAACAACCAAACAGATCGGCAGGGCAAGCCTAGAAAAAGAGCAATGAGCTGGTTTGCCTAGCTGGGCTATAGCTTTTTTAAAATAAAAATTCACCGGGGTGGAGAAGTTCCCCACCTGAATAAATTAAGTGAAACTGTATAAGGTCCAACAAAAACAAGATGATAAAGAAGATTACAAGGCCTAGAGAGGGTAGGAGAAAATGACTTTCCAAATGATGGTTATCGATCTATCCTGTTGTTTAAGACGATGGGACTAGAGCCCAGCATCTTCAACACAATTTCTAAAGAGACGAGCTAGCAATGGAGGGTAGTTGCTGAATATAACTTCATTGTGGTGGTTACAAAGTCGCTAGAAACACGGCAGGAAGAAGGTATGATGTAGTCATTCTAGGAGCGGTCCAGCAGGTTGAAGATCTAGAAGCTGCCGAGTTGTTGTGATTGTCGGTTGAATTTGAATAGCTTCCCAGAAACTTACAGCCATCGGGCAATAAAGGATGATGTGGTCTGCATCTTCAGAGATGTGTGTGCAGAGCTCACAGTGAGCTGACTATACAATCATTTTCTTGATAAGATTTGCTCTTGTTGGGAGTCTGTCTCTAGCTAATAGCCAAGCGAAGAATTTTACTCTGGGTGAGGCACGGCTTTACCAGATAGCAAAACTGGGTGTCCATGTCTAGCTTGGGTTGTCAAGGAGTTTGTAGAAGGTGAAGCTTGCAATGGAACCATCTCGAGTCGCAAGAGGGCTGATGATGTTATCCATTGCGTTGGTCAGTTGCACTATCTGCAGAGACTAGAGAAGATCTTCAAGTTCTGCTTGGGCTGCTATTGAGAGTCTCGGTAACAGATACAAGTTGGTGCCACTACTGAGAGCTTGGAACACTAAGCAATTCTGGTTCATGCAATGAGAGAAGAGGGAATGGTGCTTGATTGCTAGGGGTTCATTTGAAAGCCAGCCATCCAGCTAGAAAGAAGTTCTTTTCCTATTTCCTATTACATTTTTGGTTAAACCTCTATAGGCCGGCAAGAGGTTTAGTAGGGACTTCCAGTGGATGCCCAAGTCTATGTTGCCTAAAGCTGAATTTTCATGCTCTCTCCACACCTAGATGGCCCAAGGGGAGTTTGGAGAGTGGAGCCTATGAATCATTTTTAGCAACAACCTTCTGTTTTGCAGTTCTAGGTTTCTAATACCCAAGCCACCCTGTTGTTTGGGTCAGCATAGTTGATCCTATGCTACCAAGCAACTTGATCCATGGCAAGTTTCCTCTCCTGTTCAAAGGAAGGCTCTTCTTTTGCGATCTATCGCTTCTATAGTACCTTTCGGTAGTTGCAACGAAGCCATGGCATATGTTGGGAGGCTGTTGAGAACTGAGTTTACCAGGACTAGCCCGGACTGGATAGTTTAGGAGTGTCGCTTGCCAACCTGAGAGGTATCTGTCCAACTTTTCTATTAGAGAGGTGAAGGCATTAAGGGGAAGTTTTTGGTCCGAGAGAGGCAGGCCCAGGTATGTTTGAGGGAAATCCTCCAAATTGCATTGTAAAATGTTGGCTATGTCTCTTGCCATGTTGTTGGTGGTGTGCATTGTGATTAGAGTGCTCTTGTCAAAATTAATCTTTAGACCAATCGCTGCTGAAAAAGAGTCTAAGATAGTCTTTAGGACCTGAATTTGGGAGGGGGTTGCTGAACAGATGATTAGGGTATCGCCCGCGTATTGCAGAGTGGCATAGTTTAGATTGCTGTCAGTTGGGTGTCTTACTTCTTGATTATGTTGTATTAATCTCTGTAGGACGTCTACCACCAAGATAAACAAGTAAGGTGATAAGGGGTCACCTTGTCTTAGGCTTTGCTTACACTATATCCATCTGTTGGGGGTTCCACTAAGCACAACCGTAGACTTTCCTATAGCTAGTAAGGTGGACATCCAATTTTGCCAGATTTGGGGAAACCCCTGGACTGTAGAATGAACGTTAAACTTTCCCATTGGACTGAGTCAAAGACTTTGGCGAAGTCCAGCTTGATCATAGCCATGGGGCATTTTCTTTTGTTGCAACATTGCACAAGTTCTATTGCATAGAGTAAGGTCTCGGAGATATTTCTCCCTTTGATAAAACATGTTTGATACCAGTCTATTAGCTTGCTCATTTAAGGTCTGAGCCTCGTTGCTAGAATTTTTGAAAGGATCTTGGTTGGGCAGTTCTACAGGTTGCTAGAATTTTTGAAAGGATCTTGACTGGGCAGTTTTACAGGGCAATCGGTCTGTTACCTTCAGGCGAGTTTGGCTTGCCCTGTTTCTAAATCAAAATTATGTAGGCTATATTGATTTTTTTTCCAAAAGGGCCGATTTTTGGTGGAAAGCTTGGAGTAAAGACCTAATGGAGTGTTGGATATGGGGTCACGCTACTTAATAGAAGCAAGGACCGATGCCATCTGGTCTAGGGGCGCTATCTCTGACCATATTTTTCAGCACAAATTCTGCTTCCTTGATGTCGAATGGCTGTAGCAGGGGGTGCTAGTCTACTGTTGGCTAGTTCCAGTAGAGATCGGCTAGAGAGAAATCCGAGCAGGTATGTATAGATGTTCACATTGTAGATTTGAAGAAATCATGCAAAATATGAGCCTTGGAATCGTGGTCATAGATTTGACAACCATTATGTAGGATTGACTTGATGATGTTCTTTCTCATCTTAGCGGCGTGAGCATTAAAGAATTTTATGTTATCGTCGCCTACTTGAATCATTTTTATCTTCGTTCTCTGTTTCCAAAACAAAGTCTTTTTGTGGAGGATGGAAGCTAACTATTTTCTCATCTAGCTAGGCTATAGCTCACGCTAGCAAACAACTCAAAGTCAATACTGTGTAATAGCTAAAAACTACGCTCAGTTTTTTGCAGTGGAAGCTGCCCGTTCAGGTTCAAGCTTCCAATCAGTATGGGTGCTCTTGTTTATGACTAATATTCTTTCATTATTAAGTGTTGTACCTATCCATAGCGAGATATCTGTTCCCAATGTCTCCGAGGTACTTATAGGGATAGGGTATGCGTGTGTGGTTCATACGGGTGATCGTGCATGCATGTATATATGAGTGTTTATGTTTGTACTGTGTTTTAAAAAAGTGTAATAACCTTTTTTTTAAACTAAATTTTCAAAAGAACATGAATTTCATTTCATGGTTTTAAAGTAGTAGGTTTTGTTATAAATATGACATTAACTAATATGCAGATAGGGTGGAAATTAAGAATTTTTGTAATATATAGTGTGTGGACCTTTATGGCACTGATCCTTAAATATGTGAACATATTCACACATCTGAAATATAAAAATACATTTTTTTTATTTTGTCTTTTATTATTTGAGAAAATTCTTGGTTATATCTTCCTCATTAATTTCATTTTATCAAAATAAGTTAAATGGTTATATGAAAGTTGGATTCTTCAATTAGGTGGTGTCTTTCAGGTGCATCACGTTTCTTTCAGTTCCGTCACATCCACTACTTTTAATGCTTTTTTTGTTGCACTAAACCGAAAGCACAATCGAGGGTCAGTTTGATAGCTAGAAGGAATAGAATTTGGCGTGCATGCACTCCTATAGGTAGCTGGTTCTTTTGTGGTCCTTTTAAACAGGGTATTGTAAATAAAAACATTGCATACTAGCTCCTCAGTGCATTCTGTATAAAGTTGTTATCCTTATGCAAATTAAATAACAATATTAATTGCATGTTGACACACTCCAGTGCAACAGATTGCTGATTATATATAAGTTATCCTTCTTGGTACTGATTTGCGTGGTTGCGTTAACTCAAAAGGATAAGTAATTTGATAAATACCATCACAAACTATGGAGCATGACTTGGAAAATCGCATCGCAAAGATCTTTTGTAGAAAAATGCCGTCAAAAATATGCAAAAAAATATGTGCAAAATACAATAAAACTGCCACAAATTTATCAATCCGTATATAGGTCTGTTAATATCTATTCTAGTGGGAGAAAAATTCAAAAATGGCAGTTTTGTCAATTTTTTTCCTCCCCCTAATTAGGTAAAAAATACATAAAAGTAGCAATGAGGTCCTTTTTTAATACTGAAAACTTTCAGAGAAATTGATTTAAATAAGTTTATTCAGATTTTAATTCTTGGGATGTTGTACGTAAGATATATATGGGACTGCTATGAAGGTCAGATTTTAAATGGAAACCTGATGTCGAAATTATTGGTGATGGTATTTCTTGTCATTAGTCATGTTTGTGTTGGCATTTTGCTGTGATTTATCATTGAAATGGTATTTTCCAAGTTGTGTTTGATATGGTATTACCTGGATAAATTAATTAACTCCAAAATGGCACTCCTATAAGATAGGCACTCGTGTAAAAAGACAAAATTTGTGGTAGGACATCGCAACTCTGTGGTTTTAGCTCTTATACATGACAAAAGTCAATCTTTGGAAAATAACACTCTTAAAACGTGGTTATTTGCCACTGGACACCGTGTTTAATATAATATTTATTTTTGGTTGAAGACAGAAATGATGTAAAAGGTTAAAAATACCCCTAGCGCCACATGTTAGTTCTCCCATCTCTCTTCTCTCTTTCTCCCTATGGTCTCTTCGGCAAGCAGCGTCGTCATTTGGTGCCATTGAGGTGTGGGGCCCACTCGTGACTGCGGGGGTTGGGGGAGATTGGGTAGGAGGTGGCAATGGGGCGTGGGGAATATGGCACTGAGCCCACCACCACCATCCTCGTCCATGGCCGCCTTGAACTGCGAGAGCAAGTCATCTTCGCGACCTTTTCTATGACACACCTCCTTCAATTCAACGACGGATATGACATAGTCGTTGATGAACTGTGGGCGGTGTCAACGCCCTCCTAAAGGAGATCTTGATGGCTGCGTTGAACACTGTGAAGAGGACCTCGTGCCCGAGGTCCGCTGTCTCAAGGAGCAACCAGCAGGTCGACGGCCTCCCTGGACACCGTGGCGAAAGAGAGGAGATAGATGGGAGAACATACATGTGGGGCTAGGGGTATTTCTGATCTTTCACACTGTTTTTCACTCCTATTCAAACAGAAATGAATATTCCAATGCACGTGGTGTCTAGTAGCAAATAACCATGTTTTGAGAGTCTCTTTCCCAAAGATTGACTTTTGCTATGTCCAGAAACTAAAACCACAAAGCCATGATGTCCTACAACAAAATTTGCCAATCAAAAATAGCATTCAAAAATTCATTTTCATAGTCAATAAAAATTAATTTTCAGAGCCAGTTGTGGAACTACATGTGATCAAAATTTATTTTCATAGGTGGTTCTACAACTGTCTATGAAAATCGACGACTTCTACCTGTGCTAATTAAGACACAAGCGGTAGCTAAACTTCTGTAAAAATGGCTTTCCACCTTCCTGTGAAAGTGTTTTCTTTATAGTGGCAGCAAAGCAAACCGAGTACGGTTATTTTTGCATTTACATTTTTGGAGATGGCACGTGCTGCTTTGTTTTATGTGATTGTTTAGAAAGAGCACACGAATCATGAAGCAGATACGGATTTCGGATGTATGAGTCTTCTTTTACCCTTTTTATCGCATAGATAGCTGGAAGAATTTGACTTGTTGCATCGATCGAAGGTGGAATTAACATGTACTCCTTTGATTTTTAACAGTGAATGAGATAGAGTTCCTCAGTGGCTTTTAACAGTAAATGAGATCGAGTGCTTTTGTGCCAACATATATGAATAGACAGCCAAGCTTAGGCCATGCACAACACTTGATCGAGATGTTTTGTTGAGTAAATAGTACTAAATACAGTAACAAAACAAGTGTTCAACCGCTTATACCGACCCAAATTGTTTTTAAAAAAATGACTATGCAGTTGTCTTTGTATATAACCTTACATATTAACAATGCTTTAATTTTCTTGCAGTTTTTTTACCATAATTCTTAACAATAATAAAATATTTATCGCATAATTATTCTCATAGGAAAATAACAGTTTTCATTGAGCTTCTGCTCCGGGAAAGAAGCTCTATATTTGACTAGACGAAGGCAGAAATGAGCATTGTTGAAAGTTGTACAAATGCTTGTACACAAGGTTTGATGTCGCCAGCACTTTTGAGTTAGGTCACCATAGTCATGCATGCATATGTACCCTGTATTTCATTTTACAATAGAAGACCAGCATTGACTTTTGTTGCAACTTGCAAGTTAAAACGTGAGCTCCATATATAGTGGATACTATCATACGTACCTTGATCATGATGGTTCAGAACATATAGCTAGCATGCATGGTACCTGTAAGTGGTATTACATTTTTATTTTCTTCCAAAATCAAACTGGAATTTTTGGGGCCAATCACAAGCAAGTTAATTGCATGTCCTGTCAATTCTAGAATAGTAAACAAAACTTGCAAACAATCTGACAAGACTAGTTCACAATAAAGAGAGCATGATGAAAATTCAGCATATTAATTTGTTAATAAAACGTTCCAACTCACAGGTCAAATCTGCAAAAGGGAAGAACTATTGGGGATAGCTCTAACTTTCTGTGATACAATCATCCAATTAATATTCTCCCTTTTGACTCCTAGCTAGCTAGTGTAGTCTCCACTGCCCTGACCTGTTTAGCTGACACGCATGTTATTTGTGCACACAATTGATTCTTTTAACTACCTTTAATTATCTCCCCTTTGATTTGCTAGTTCGCTCTTAATGTCCTATAAAGTGCCAATATACTATACATAACTTCTTTTATCACAAACATGCATGTGTAAAAACGAGAGCATGCATGAATCTGCCGTCCAAACTCCACATTCATCTTACAAAAAATATTATGGTCAATGCGTTTTGACATCAAAGTACGTGGAAAGCAGATGTGCAAATGGCCGATTAATTGGTTGCTGTGGAAACACACGGTGAGATGACGACAAACTTTATCAAAAGTAGGAGAACCATTAGTTAGTATTTGTATGTGCATGTGTGGAAGTGTAGCTAGCTTATATTAATTAAGATGCTTGATCAGATATGCAATGGATGACAAAAGCAAAGTGTCATATAGTTAGGGCATGTTGCCTTTTGAACAAAGTTTTGCTTACGGCTGCAAGGTAGATGTGTGCATTTGCACTCCTCCTGAGTTGTTAACTACACGAATTGAAAATGACTTTGGTACAGCTAGTCTAAGTAGTGATATGGTAGTGGTAACATAAAATGAGATCCCCTGGTTGAGGAAAACCGTTAGCTGATGCTCACACTAATATATGGAATGACATTTTCTTTTGTTGGTTCCTTTTGACAGTGGACAATCAAATTAATGTCTATAATGTTCTTGTTGATCAATGTTGTCCATGATAATATTTTTTAGCAAATGTTGTTATTGAATATCACCAGGTTTGACCACTACGATATATGTAGGCCGGTGAGAATATTTTGTAGACATATACTGCTTTTTCGAGGGACGAAGTGCTATGCAAGTTACCCTGAGAATTAATATAAATAATTTGAGTTAAAAGCATATTCAACCTATCAAACCTTGCACCCCTAACTTTAAAACAAGGAATCAAACCTCCCTAAAGTTATTTTGTGCGGTGGTTTACCTATGTAGCATATACGAGGACATACACGTCAACATCAAATTGTATATCATCTCTCTCTCTCTCTCTCTCCATGGTGGGTTGACATTAGTGTAACATATGCAAAATCTAAAAACAGAGGTTTTAGATTTTCTGAAGAAGATAAAACACGTTTTATTGTTCTCTCTCATGCATATAAAAATAATAATAAAATATCTAGAACCTTTTAAACCAAGACTAGAGGACTCAGTTGCAATGTACCCAAAAATCGTTGTTGAACGTTTCTTAAAACCCTCAGAACTACTGTAATATGGTCAACTCAGTCGATGTTTTAAATTCAAAATTTAACTACTTCATCCATCCCATAATACTACTATCTTTGGCATTTAAATTTGTCCCAAAATACTACTACTTTTTCATCTATCAACCAATCACAACTAACCCTCTATTAATTTTTTCACCTACCTCCTCATCTCAACCAATCACAACTACTCCTCATCATAACCTTAATTTTCTCAAAAAAAATACAAAAAATCCTACTATTATGGGACAGAGGGAGTAGAAAAGTACTCCACTTCTCCTTGAAGCCGAATCCACCGAAGTTAAAAAAAATACAAACAACTTTTTAGAATACAAAACACAGCTCTACAATCCTAGGATAAAGATTACCAAATTAATTAGGATCAAACTACTATGGCAATAACTCATCCAATTATACTCACGAATTTTACCCCACTTTAAAATTTTAACTTAGTACCATATAATAAAATAAAACTTTTCAAATCTAAAATCAATGTGATGACCGGTGTATGCTTACCTTGGGTACTATAGATTGTTTTTGTAGCGTTTTAGATTTTCTTGTATAGGGTAAAATTTGGCAAACAGAAGTCCTAATAATTAATCTGCTAAAATAAAAGTGTAACCAACCCAAGGTGATACAATTAAAAGTTAAGTAATAAGAAGTGCAAATAAATAAAACATCATCTTTGGGAGTGCATAATTAATTTCTGTTGTTTTTGGCTCTTAAATGCATTTTCATAATAGGTTTCATATGCATTGCAATGGCTAAAGCAAAATCCTAACAAAATAATTGGTGAAATATAAAATGATGGGAAAATTTTCACAAGTACTACACATCACATATAAGTTACTGCAATCTTTGTACAATTGTGATGGCAACGGGGTGCCCGATCTTCCGTTAGGTAAAGGTAACTATCGATTTGGTGGAGAATCGACACTCACGATCCGGCTTCTGATCACCAAGACCCGAACCCTACAATCGCAGTACCACGTCTCCTCTCGTTATCAACCGTGCGCTGCCCGATTGACCTCGCCACGAAGGCTAATCCCTGCATACAAATCGAAGAACACAAGCAAGAACAAGAAAGATTGCAACTCAATTGCAGATGAATGATTATACTCTCGAGTTGGGGTCTCACAAACCGATAAACGGCGAAACTGTTCAAGGACAGAATAATCTAAGCAAAACCCACCTCTAAACAATGACGGCTACTGTATATATAGGAGTTAGGACGTCCTAGGGTTATCCCTAGGGCGCACACCCCTTGGGCTTAGCCCACGACACAATTACAAGGCCCAAGGCCCAAAACAGACTCGGACTGGAAGAGGTACGTGTTTTGTTTCGATGATTCCGGACAGCTCAGGAGTAATTTTGATGTGGGACTAAAACCATCTGAAAGTAGACTCCATAAGCTTTCCAACAAATACTCATGGGCCCCAAAAGTCCTTCTAGATCAGCGGCTAGGCCCGTTTGAAGTTGATGCTGTCAGGAGGCCCGAATCTGAATCCAAAACGTGCAGAACTTCATCTCTTGTCTTCTATGGACCAAAAGTAACGTGGTGATGTAGGAGTAGACTTGGGTAAGGTCTTGGTTTGGTCCCCAATCAACTTCTTTGATCATCCATATGTTTCTTGCGCTCGGTCTTTTTTCCTTCACCCAAGTAAGTATCTCTGCAAACAAGAATACACAAAACTCATGGTGTAGTAATGGTTGTTCAAATATATAACGTATAAATCTTATGTAGAAAGCATGCACCTTTGGTTGATGAATACATAAAATTGCTAGGGTCATATCCGAGCTAGTGATGTCCTCATCAAATTGTATCACTTGATCTAGTACCTTAATAAATTCACTCAAGTCAGCACCAATATGGAAAATAGCAATATCAAAAAAACTATTTCACATCTTCACCACATTAAAATCCCTAAGTTTCTTCTTAGGCAAGTCTACCAGAATATTAACCATAATGTGGTGTGCTCGCAGTAATTTTGACCCAACCTAAATCACATCCTAATCCCATCAACTGGCTCCAAAAAAACCTCAAAATGTTAACTAACTACAAAACATATTATTAATTAACCATCTTCACAATTTTACCATAAGTAATCCAAACTGTTTCTAGCTTTGGTTCCTTGCCATCATGTCAATCAAGTACCCCAAATATCCAACGTAAATTGGGCCTAATTTAATTCACAGGTTGAACACATAAAACAACAGAGACAAACCTCTAAGTAGTAATTAAATGCAGTAAACAGCATTGGGATGCCCACTTTACAAATTCACCCAATTAAACCCTAACTAATTTAGGCATGCATGTTGGACAACAACTAGACCACAAACCTCCCCACCCACAGCAATTTTGTCACAATTTATATCTCAAAGGAACTCAATTAAATCAAGTGCTCAAAACTGAAAATAATTCACTTTTAGGACTTAAGCCTCAAACTAGAACCCCAAAATAAAATTATATAGCCCTCTTTGCAATTTTGACAGAGTCAAACTATAGGCCCCCTGACCTTGTCCTCTGGCCAAAACGTAAAGCAAGTCACCCTCTGAGTTAAGCACATAAAATGACAGTAGCAAAGTCCCTAAATAATGTTAAACTGCAGTTAATGACCTCCTGAAGCCCTCTTAGCAATTTCATTGCTAAATAACCATAGATCATATAGCCTTGTCATCTGACCAGTGGTTTAACCACATCACAGGCTATGCCCAGTAAATTTGCACGAATTTTTACCTCTTCCTAACATGGTTGAACTTGCATGCAAAGACAGCATTATTGCACTGCCCTTAGACTAAGCCTCTAGCTCGACTCCATCCTCTCTATCACTGCCGGTGGGCCCCACAACAGCTGGACCCCACTTGTCTGTCTCCCAAGCTCGCCTCCACCCCGGTTCCACCCCTGCACACGATGGAACGCGCCCTGGCTGTTGCAGAACATGGCCGACACGTGCCCCATACATGGCTGCATGTTCGACCCCGTCCTCTTGCCTTCTATCTCTCCCAGCCAACTCACCTAGCTACCTTGATCACCCCACTACCTCCCAAGCCAAGGGAGAGAGCCCTTTGCCTCTCTTTCTCCCTTAAGCTCGCCACCGGCTACTGGGAAGAAGGCCGTCGCCAGTCGCCGTCTAGCCATCGCTGCTCCATCCTCTTCCTGTTCCAAACTCCCCTCTAGATGCCTCTTCCATTCCCGCTAACCGGCCTCTCTATCTTGTAGCATGTCGCTCGGAACACCACCTCACCACCGCCGCTCTAGGGCACGGCCAAGCAACTGCCGCCGCGATGACCACGGCATTCCAACCAACGTGGAGCACCATCGGTCGACCCACCGCGTCATCAGCACCACCTCGACATCCTCTTCAAGCCGCCACAAAAACCCCCCATCAACTGTGCCCGGAGCTTGGAGATCGGGATCATCTTCCTCTCCTCCGGTCAAGCACCTCCACGAGTCAATCCTCCCTCTCCGATGAGGCCCGGTCAAATTCCTCTTGCATGAGTCATCCTTGGGTAGTCCTTAACCTCGTGCACCCCTCTCCTTGACAGACCGGGTGTCGGCACGAGCTGCCACCACCGTCCAGGAGCATGTCACCGCCGCCACTTTGCCAGACCTCCTCCGCCTCGGCCAACAGCTTGGTGAGCACCTAGCACCCCATTAAATCCACATGCATGGCCAAATGTGATCGATTCGAGCCCGTATATCCACATCACCGTGCGACCCAAAACCGCCGCCACTTTGGACCATTGCCGGCAACGCTCCAGCCACCTCTGAATGTCGCGTAGCCACCAATGGGTTCGTCTTGAACTTCTCTACTTTTTCCCTTTTGCCACGACCCGAGCCACGCCACCGTTCGCCACTAGCGAGGCTGAACAACTGTAACTCCCCGCCTTCAGCGAGACATTAAACGATATTTTGCTAAAATCTACCTGTGAAAATTTTGATCTTGAGTGCTGATTTGTATGTCGTACCTAGATCTCGATTTGCATCCTATCCTTGATCTCGACCTTTCACCCTCTCCAAAAACCCTCCGTTCCACAATATCCGCTTCAATTCCTGTTCTGAAAATCCGATGTCTAAACCCTAAACGTCTCCTTTGAATCTTTCCGTAAATTTCCTTGTTTTCCCTCTCCCTTGATCCCTGAGAAAACCCGAGTTGAATATACCGTTTGGGTGTCGAATCTCTACTCGAACCCTCTCCATCTACACAATTATATATATATATATGTATATATACACACACACACACACACACATATATATCCCTGAGTACACCTACGTATATAAACCCGTGTATATACGTATGTCGACCCATCTACTCAGCTCCACCAACATAAGTGTATATTAGATATATATATACACACACACCCCTTTCTCTATATATATGCATATACATAAAGCCCCCATACACATACCCATATGTATATATATATATATATATATATATATATATATATATATATATATATATATATATATATATATATATATATATATATGTGTGTGTGTGTGTGTGTGTGTGTGTGTGTGTGTGTGTGTGTGTGTGTGTGTATATGTCCACTCAAATAAATCTCGCCTCCATCCAAGGCCTCAGGAAAATTTCCTCAAACTCCCTTGAGCTTTTCCCCCAAAAAGATTCGAATTAAAATATTGCAATTCGGATTTAATCCTCCCTCCTTGAGTTCCTCCCTTTGAATCCCTCCCAAATAATCCTAGTAATCCAAAAATACCAAGACTTACCCCAAAAATACCCAAAGAATTTCTACTTGGACCCCTCCTTGAATTCCCCAATTTTGCTGGGTTCAATTAAAGGTTTTTGAATCTAAAATCCTTTTGAAAGCCTCCAAAAAGCCTCCAAATAAATCCCAGAGAAAAAGAGAGGTGGTACTGTACATCCGGGCCGCCCCATTCCTCCTTCGGCCCAACAACTGCAGCACAGAGCCGGCGCCTCGCTGCAGATCTCTACCACCTGTCCTGGCGTGCAGCCCGCCTGCCGTCGATTCTCCTTAACAGCGCGCGCTCCGCCCGCACGCACGCGATGTCTGCTGCGTGTCCTGCCCTCTCACTCGGCCGACGTCCGATCTCTCTCTCTCGCCCGCCCGCTGTGAGCCGCGCCGCCAGCGGATTGCCATCGCGTGGCCCGCGTGCAACCGTTGATCCCGAACCGCTGTTCATCTTCCTCCTCGGAACGCCGTCCACCTCTTCTCGGCCTCGCCCGCCTTCTGTTCGGAGAAATGCCTCCCGGTCACCCGACGTCCCCTTGGCCCCACGTTGGTCGCCGCTACGCGCCACAGAGCAGACAGCCTCGCTGCCCCGTTTCCCACCTCTCTTTCCCCTCTTCCGTCTCTCTCACACCGCGCCCTGCTCGGTCAAAAGGGGGCTTCGCCCGCACCCGTCACCGCCATCCCCACCTCTGCCGCCGTGCTTTTGACCACGCCAGGACGTCCTTGGCCAAGACTGCGCGCGGACCCCAAACCTAGCCGTCCAATAGCCCATCCCCGCCGCCTCATGAATCACATCCGCCCGTTTGAATTTGCCGCCGTGAGAAAATTTCGCTGCCACGCCAACTCTCCTGCTCTTGCCCCAATCATTGGGCTCAAATGATTGGAGCCCGAGCCGGCTCTCCCCTCGCCGCCCCTCGCGTATAAATATCCCTCTCGAGAGCACCATCCCCCCTTCCTGGTTTCGCTCTCTCGGGAAGGTACAACCCTGGCTTCCCCGATGATGTCGGGCTACCAATTCACGTCGGCTCCGCCGCCGCTGGGCTTCGTAAGCGCGACGATCCCCACCGCATGAATCCGCACGCGTGCTCCGGAGCTCAGGACATCCCCGCACGGTTTCCCCTCACGGCCGGCATCCCGAACTCCATCACCTCACTCGGTTTCCAGTTGCCGGTGAGCTCCCTCGCCGAATCCGTTGTGTGCATCTTCTCTATATGCTCCCCTGCATCCCTCTTCTCACTCAGCGCTCCTCGGCTTACCCCGATGCCGCCACGGTCGCCGTTGTCTAACTCCCTTTCCTCTCTCCCCGCCGCTGCAGCACCCCATCGTCGACCTCGGTCACTCGTCCTCGACCAAAACTGGGCCGTCAGCTATTTTCTCCCGACCTCCTCCCTCTAGCAGTGTCGCCTCCTACCATGACATGTCACCGCTCGCCGAATCTTCTTGTGCCGCCACGGTCGCTGACGTTTCACCCATTTCTTCTCTCTTCCTGCCCTCAGCACCTCGCCGTCGGCCACCATCGATCATACTCGCTCGAATCCGAGCTGCTCCGATGGTTCACCTTGATCCCCTCCTTCTGCCGGCGCCACCGCTTGCCGCCGAACGATGTCGTTCGCCGTTTTGTCCTCGTGCGCCGTAGGCCATCAGATGCAAAGCACTGTTCCTCGTCTTTTCCCTTGTCATGCCGACGCTAAGCCTAGAGCCTCTCTCCTTTTCGCACTCACTGGCGCATGGACCTGGTCTCCTCAGCCCACCATGCTTGTGGACCATGTCGCCGACATGTGGGTCCCGTGCCCTAGTTCACTGTGAGACCCCCAGAGCTCCCCGTCCATCGTCCACCCTTTTTGTTCCCTCGATGAACTCGTTTCCCTTGGACTGCATCGCTGACAACGGGCCCCGTCGGTCCGATCGGGCCCGCCTGTTAGGTAGCTCGCACGCCGCCTCGGCCAACTGGGCCGCCTCTCTCACGGGCCGGCCCATTCGCCTCCTTCCCTCCTGTGCACGTGCGTGTCACTGTCGGCCGATAGATGGGCCCCGCCCAGCAGTGGCCCAGGAGGCATAAACCAGAGAAAATCCTTTTTCAGTTATCCAGAAATTCCATTAATCTTCGAAAATCAATATCTTTTCATCCATCCATCCGATCGACCCCGTTCCAGTTTCAGTATTTATCTAAAAATAAGATCTATTCCTCGGACCTTTTCCCGATAATATTCTTTCCAGATATTAATAAATCCTTTTTTCCAGTGATCCAAAATTCATATTAATCTTCGGAAATTCATATCTTTCCCTCCGATCGTTCGATTGACTTCGTTCCAGTTCCAAAATTTTTCTAAAATTGAGATATATTTAATGGCACTATTATTAGCACTAAATAGAATCTTTTTACTGGTCCTTGTGTAGATTTTTATGTGTTTACGCATAGTAACGGTCGCTGAAAATTTCGTTTTAGAGCCGATTTCGCGACGATCCTCAAAGGCCAGTGAAGACCTAGAGCAAGGCAAGTCACCTTTGATCATCTCAAACCCATAATTACGGAACTAATTATTTTAATTGCCAAATTGCATGACTTAGGTTACACTGTAATTAAAATTCTGACCGCGGTCACGAGACGACCGATGGGCCACCGACCCACTTGCTGCATAACTTTCTTGATTGATTGCGATTCTCTTAAACATCCTTGTCAGCTCCCTTGATAGATCTCGATACCCGTGTCGACGGGCATGGTACCGGTGATCGCCCATCAAATTTAAAAATGTCTACGCTGGGTAAAATTGGGATTTTGAAATATTGGAAAACCCGACACCTGAGTCGGTGCCTTGAAAATAAAACGATTTGCGAAAACCACGGTATGGGGATCGTGCCAGCAGGACGAGTCTCCCGCACTGCAGCTAAGGACCGATTCCTCTGAAATTTCATCCGAACATATGACAGTACAACCACATGGGTGATATAGAATAACTCCTGGCTGAGTAGCTAGACTCTCAGGGACGCCTTGCATGCCATTGGACTGTGGATCGTGCGGGAGGGCAGCAGGGTTGCCTCCTGAGTTCCTGGTACAGCATGGTCGTGGATCTACCCTGTGATTAGTCTCGAGGACCCCTCCAGTTGGCACTGGGTAACATGAGAGGGCTAGAGAAATGCCTTGTCGCGAAAACCTCTAGGCCACGATCACACCTGCTCTGTGTGAGCTGGTGGCTAGAGTGAGTCACGTCGTGTAGGTAAAGTGTACCCCCTCTGCAGAGGTTTAAACTATTTGAACAGCCGTGCCCACGGTTTGGGCAGATATGAGGTGATTCATTAGCGTAGTTTTGTTTGACAACTGCTTGTGAAATGATGTTTGCGGATTGGGAATCCGATTTTGGAAAATATTGTGAGGTTGCCAATGACAGCAAGGCTGTGGGCCCGATGAGGTTGGATCAGCTGATGGCGCTGGATCCCGGAGGCCAACTCTTGAGAGTTGCGCCGATTCAAAAATTGATACAACTCACTCCAATCGGGCAAGACTCACCTCGCCCTGATTATTGAGAAGCACACACTAGTAGATTTAAAAGGATTTAAACAAAGCAGATTGCAAAATAACTAGCCTCTCTTTGAAGCTTGCAACAACCACCTAAGTTCCCCTGGCTTGCTGAGTACGTAAGTACTCACCCTTGCTCTATATATATATAGTTCTCCGCCGGGAGCTGGATGCTGGTGTTGTAGTGAAGAGAAGATTAGGGTTTCGTCCTGGTTCCCAGCCGTTGCCTGTGTGTTAGGACTTAGTCCGTTGTTCCGCCGCTACCGCTGCCTCTGTGTTTTTCGTTGCTATCTCCGGCTTGCTCCGAAGTTGCGACGTAAGTTAAGGTATATGTCTATTAATTATTTATTTATTTAAGGTATTGCAATGAAGCACGTCTGATTGCTGTGGATACCGGCGCTGATTCCTGGGACTGGTATCGGTATCGCGGTTCCTCGGGAAGGCAGTTCACGCTGTATTCCTGCGGCATGCCCTATTTGGCACTGTTGTACGGCGGTGCCGGATCGGAGTGTGACAACAGCACCGCTGGTAGGCAGCCCAACCCCTTCCCCCTGCTCTATCTCACTGCGGGGTGGACCGCACGTTTAG
This sequence comes from Oryza meyeriana var. granulata, assembly GCA_003991445.1. Classification (NCBI taxonomy): domain Eukaryota; kingdom Viridiplantae; phylum Streptophyta; class Magnoliopsida; order Poales; family Poaceae; genus Oryza; species Oryza meyeriana. The sequence goes on along the minus strand of RYFJ01002290.1, from coordinate 56,831 downwards.
CTGAAAGATTAAACATGAGAGACCCAATTAAAACTAGATTAAAATTTCTTAGAACAATTTGTATAAATTCTAGTCACTTCCAGGTGGACCCAGGGCCTTGTTGTAATATTCTATAAACCTAAGGACTCTCAATAAAGACTGTTAGGACAAGTGGAAGGACTGCAGGATGATTTCCTAAGAAATGAGGGGCTTCACTATAAAATTTTACTCACTTACATGTGGACCCATGTATTTATAATCTGGAAAAATAATGAAAATGGTTTTTAGACTTTTCTGTTGAACTGGAAAATAGATTTAACTTCAAAATTTTATAACTAATTCATTTTAGCTCCAAATTGCGTGAATCAAAATTTATTAGAATCACAAAATTATGAACTTTATTTCTATAGATTAAAATTTGGCCCAACCAGTTGAGAGAACACCTCTAAAAATTTATATAATATATAAATACTTTCTTTAGTGTATTTAGATTATAAGAACTTCTAAAAAATCATAGAAAATTGGTTTTAGTTATAAATAAAGTGAATCAAATTTTATTAAACTGTCCAAAGTGCACCCTTTCTTACTGTAATGTCAAATTTGATTAAATCACCACAAAGAGTACCTCTAAAATTCATATGATGTGCAAATAATGTATTCAACCATATTTAGTCTTCGGACACTTAGAATTTACACATGTTAAATCATACAATTAAAATTACTTTACCAAAAAAACATCTAAAATTAGTACCAAACCACTGTGTAGGTTTCACACATAAATTTAGACCTTATTTCGTATTTAGATGTATTCACGTATGGAACTTGCCAAATTCATAACTCCCAAATAGAAAATGATAAGTTAGAAATTCCTTCATCATAAATCATCTAAAATTAGTACCTACCCACTATGTGAATTTCATGCATGTTAGAGAATTTTGGATTTTTTGTATTATTTTGTATTTATTTGCTCGTACGTTAACTTGTTTAGAGAACGGATCCGAGATCAGTAAAGGATTGAAATAGTTTGTGAACAAGTTGGTCAAGAGTAAGGCAAGTGCTTCCCCTTTCCTTTGACCATATTGAATCCTATGTTTTGGAGAAATGAAATGTGTTGTTTATAAAAATTGCATGCGTAATTGATATGATCAATATTTAAAATGTGGGTAGATGGTAGCTATAACATATTTGCTACATAATCAACCTTGAATACTTGTATTCCTTACTATTTGTAACCTTAGGAAGGGCTATAGTGTTTCACTTGTGCTCAAATGGGTCTATCATTGCTTATATACATGCCATATGCTTAGCCATGCTTAGAAATATGTAAATAAATATTAAAGTCACATCATAAATGAAAATTTGGGAATTATGTTACTTCTGGACAGAGGTGAATCCTCTGGTTATTTATGAACTTAAATAAAGAGAAACATGTTTTTAGACTTGGGCGGCAAGTGGTGTGCATATGGAGTTCGTTGCACACCGATAGGGGGATTGTTCGCCTGAGTCGATTAAGGACCAAACTCAATGTTATTAACTTTTGTTTATAGTGCAACCAGATGTGCTAGTATGGGATGGCAGGAGTAGTATGGGTTGAGTTGTTGTATTAACTCAAAGGAACTACCTAACGACCCATAACAATGTATGCGTCTAAGCCTTCCAATACAACAATACAGTGCCTTGTCGGAAAACAGAGAGTTTGCCGCTACGGTGTTAAGGCATGGGCCCACTACCTAATGGCTCTAGGGTTGCTTCTAGGGTGGATTCTCGCTTGTCGTCACTGGTGCAAGGTTAAATGTTGAGCAATGTAAAGGCTCAATTATGACATCTAGGCCACACTCAACTGTAGAGTGTAGGGTACCGACGGGAACCAAACAACATAGGGTGTAGCGTTTTTACTTCTATCACATCATGTGAGTAAAGTTGTACAAACTCTACAGAGTCAAAATTAATCGATTAGCCATGCTCGTGATCATGAGTGGCATAGTGAAGTATCTTGAGTATAGACTTATCCTTTATAAATGTCCTTATGAAATGGGATGTGAAAATGGTGATTTATGGTACTTATGATGCTTATGATGATGGGTTTGGTGACTTGTTGCCATGTAGGGGAGCAAGGGTGACATGATGATATGTTGATGATGAATACTATGATTTACTTATGATCATGTTTTAAATATTTTATTAAATATTGTTGCAAATGTGTGTGAAATAAAATTTTCTTTATGTTGAAAATGAAACCACAAATAGCCCTCCTTTGATATAAGTTTGCATGTAATATGTTAGATTTAGCCTTGCCAATACATTATTTGTTGTATATTTGTTGCTTTAGTCTTTATACTGACTCTTGCTTTGTTGTATATTTGTTGCTTTAGTCTTTGTTGCAGGTGGTGAGTTGCTTAGGTTGAGTGTCGTGGGATCTATTGATTCTTCAGGACAGTTCTAATTAGAGGCCTACCCCTAGTCAACTTGCTTGTGGAAATGGGTAGACAAGCTCCCGCTGAACTCTAACTATTTAGCCGGTCGGCCTATATAAACTTTTAGTTGTAAATCTAGTTTATTTATTTGTACGTCCTGTTGTTGTATATCATTACTTGAGATGAAAGTGTGAGACTAGTTCACTTTCTGGGAGCTAGTTGAACATAATTATGGGCTTTGGAGCAATTAAGATACATGTGGGACAGCTTTTTGTAGATCAAGTCATCCATGGTATGTAGTTTTCTGGTCGCCGCCTTTGAGTTGACGAGCATACCTCAGAGTGGTGCAGCTATCCTATTGGCTATGTCCTTTGTTCCGAGTCTAGTGCTCGGGTTTTGTATTGTGTCTATTGGTAGCGATGTCAAGTCTACGTTGATATGGCTAACGGGTAGCGTACAATATAGATCCAGAGGCTTTACAGTTAGCTCGAAGTTTTTCCTCAAAATAAAATGTTAGCTTGAAGTATTGTCGTACCAAGAAAGTAAGGAAGTTTAACCGAGTTGAGATATTAAGGAGTGTTCATGTATATACCATGTATAGAAAACCACCAATATGTATATAGGAAAAATATCATACAGAACTACTTTGGGGATTTATATGGATGAGATCGTAATTTCAAGGAAGTTAATTAGGTGCCCCTTTTTTACGTGAGTAGTGCTAAGAGGACTTTGTTTCAAAGTGTAAGAGGGTATATGATTATTTTTTTTTCTAAATGCAGTGATGTCCAATCAAGGAAGAAAGAGATGATCGATGTTGATATTCTAGATGACAAGGCAGAGCTGTTGGTATAGGATCGAACACAAGAATTAAGCCTATCAGAGAAGGATAAATAGTAGGAACACCAAAAACCAAAATCTTTTACGGAATAAAAGAAACCCTCAAATCTGGATGGAGTGCACCGGTCAGACCGTCTCTTTTGTGCCGGTCTGACCGCCGTATGTCCACCGTTAGAACCGCCGTCTTGCCGCTGCGCTCTTGTCAGATAAACTATTGAAATTTAGAAGAATATACACCAAAGATGCTCTTTAAAATAGATTAACTTTATTGCATCAAGATGCTCTTTAAAATAGATTAACTTTATTGCATCAAGATGTATTTACAAAGTACATACAAAGCACTCCTCTCTCTCAAGACTAAACCCTAACTTTCCTCTCTTCCCAACGTTATTTCTCTAGAGCCTCCATCCCTCATCTATTTATACCTCAAACATCCTACACAAAGTAGGAGTAGAACTCCTAGTTCCACTAGGACTCAAACCTTCTCTTACCAAATCTAATTACAATTTACCAAATTAAATTCTCCTTTCTATAGTCAACTCAGACTCGCTCACACGCAGCAATTACTGTAGCAGTCCGATACTGTAGCAGCGGCTCCGATTTTGTTCTCCAATTTGCTCCGATGCTTACATATCTAATTTGCAAAACCCGTTATGAAGACCTCCCACACGGTATTCTTGTATCCAATCTCGTCACCCGGCATCCTTGATCGTTCTGGACCTCGGCTCCACCCTGAGCGTAGTCACGATCCTACCGTTGACCAAGATTGACTACAAGACAAACTGACTTTAGTCCAATCTTATCACATGGCATTCCAACCGTGCTAGACCTCCGCTCCTCCTTGAGCGTAGTCCCGGTCCTCACCATTGACCAAGGTTAGACCTCAAGTCACCTGCACACAAATAGACAAAACAATCATTTCTGGGCACAGATATCACAACCTGACCCACATTAGTCACACACTCACGCCAACATCCACATATATTTTCAATCCAAAGTTCATTTAAATAAGTTATTTATAAAGCCAATTGTTCATCATAAAATATTAATCATTGATTCTACAGTTGGATGTAAGGTTGTGGGAGTGGAGGACCATGAGGACATCTCCACCACTTTACTCACTCCGCCTCCTACTAAATTACTCCCAAAAGTAAACAATTTTCGGTTCAAGCTTGCTATGGCCATCCCAGTAATGACCATAAAATATTTAGCTACTCAATTACTAGGGAAAAAATTGAAGTAGATCGAGGAAAACATTCAAATTATTTTAAAACCCTTTTTATTATTAAAACACATCGAGATAGAAATTTCCATTTAACTTTGCTCCACATCTACCACTCCAGTTATTCGCTTCCCCACCTGCAGCCCACATATAGTCAGAGTCCAAGGCTGCTTGGGTCCTTGAGAGTCGAGCATTATGTGCACGCCATTACTCAATATTATCGTGAGCAAGCCGGAGCGCCGGAGGCTATAACATCCAAGGGTCCAATACGGTTTTAGGCTAATACAATATTATTGGACCAGCTCTACTGTAACATGTTTGTGCTTTCATTCTCGTGTAAAATGCTAAAACCGGTGTTGGCAGTGATTGGACAGTTAGCTATATATATAAAGTTATAAACTAGTCTAGCTCTCCTAGAAATAAGAAATAACAAGGTGTAATTATAAATATCACATTTCCTACTACACATGTGTAGCCATGCATGTATGGCACAAAGGCCTATAAGCCCATAGACTGTCACATACACCTACCCAGCTGTACATCCAGCGTCGGCCCATACGTTATGTCGTTTGTCCATACCTCAGGCACAAAAGCACCATGCACCCTATGCCCATATAATTGACCCGTATGCGCCTGAATGATCGTGAGAGTCGAATCTTATACTACTTTATGAAAGTTCAGAGTCCAATACGGTTCTACACCCAAATGATCATGAGAGTTGGCTCTCATACTACTTTGTAACAGCCTAGGGTACAACCGGTTATAGGGCCAACACAATTTTATTGGACCACACCTACACTACATCACACTGCGGTTTTGTCCTCACTTGCGCAAAAGATCAACTTAAGCCGGTATTGGTAGCAGGTATATAAACCAGTCTAACACTACGACGAAATAGGCTATTTCAGACAGTCAAAATTACTTTTTGCAGACGATTAGCCAAGCCGCCTATGACCAAAGGTCAAAGAAAATCGTTAATTTTCGCAAACAGCCCTCCATCCGTCTACGAAATCAATTTTCACACACAGACACCTAAGAGATCCATCTACGAAAATTGATTTTCGCTGGCGACACCTTAAGTCACCCGCCTGCAAAAAGGTTTTTTGCAAAAAAAAAAAAGAAAATTCGATTTTCGCCTCATGCGCGCATCACAGCAGTAGTGGACGAGCTCACCCGCTCCCATGGACGAGCTCTCCTCGCCGGCGCCGTGGACGAGAGCTTGCGCCTAGATCTGGTGGAGCCCACCGAAGCCCCGCCACAGCCCGAGCTCCGCCGCCAGCCGAGCCCGCCCGTGCCCCGCCGTGGCCCATACGCCCCCCGTACTCGAGCTCCACTGCCGGATCCACCATCCACGCCCCACCGAAGCCTGCCCGCGCCCCGCACTCGAGCTCTGCCGTCGGATCCACCACCTGTACCCCGCGCCCGAGCTCCTCCTTGGGATCCGCCGCCTGCGCCCCGTCGAAGTCCGCCGGCGTGCCCCGACGCAGCCCGCGCGCCCCTGGCTCCCGGGCCCGCTACCGTCGATCCTCGTGATCCGTTGTTGCCATTGAGGGAGAGTGCAGGGAGGGAGGGCAGGGCTCCATCGGTGAGGGTGGGGAGGGAGGGCAGGGCTCCACTGCCGCCGTGGAGGGAGGGAGAGAGGGAGAGAGGAGAGGTGGGGAAGAGGGAGAGGTGCTGTCGTTGGAGACAGCGTCGCTGTCGGCGGAGGAGACAGTATATAATCAATCGTCTTGCTGCTTAGATGTTTCAGGCGGTGCTCTTTGGAGACCGTATCCGAAAATTGATTTTCACGGACAATCACTAAAGAGGTTTGCTTATGAAAATAAACTTACTTTTATAGATAAACCTCTTTAGTGGCTGTCTATAAAAATCAGTTTTTATAGGTGGGTTTAGACTACACGAGCTTCTAGTTATTATTATATATAGATTTTTTATAGTCTGACTATAAAAATAAACCCCTTCTATCTAAAAATAGTTTTTTATAGTGTAACTCTACTGAAACTAGCAAGGTGAGACTAAACATCTCATCTCCTGCTACACATATGGAGGCATGCGTTGGGACATAGCAATGGCAGTGCAAATATAGCAGTATGGCTAACTGAGGATGGAGATAAATACTTGTTCCGGTCATCAATATTTGACATTTACAACAAGATTTTGATTAAATTTTAACCATTAATAATTTATAATATACTTAGTATAAAAATATGTATTATCATAATATCAAACTTACTAGATTTTATAAACTTATTCCAATACATAATAGTCAAAGTTTTAAAAGTTTAACTAAGTTTTTTACTAATTAAACATCAAATATTTATTATCAAAGTAAGTAAGAGTAGTCAATGATGTTAGTGGGGCTAACTATATAGGTGATATTTGTAGATTCTAAATTTTGGAATTAAACTAATGGCGGTGATTTGAGGAAAAAAATTTGAAAATATTTTTTTTGTGTGTTTTGCAAATATATACGGTTGAACAGGAGAGTAGCAAAAATATTACTCCTCCACGGTGTTGGGACGCGGCACCGTGTTGTCCCACGGCTTCGGGAAGCGGCAACGTGCATTCCCACGGCTCCAACGCACGAAGCCGCGCGGACACGCGCCTCCATTGCGCGGAACGGGGGATCCCGCGTTTCCAACATGCGGAACTGCGTGGGACGGGGGCGGTCCCGCGGTTCCAATGTGCGGTACCGCGTGCCCATCCCACGGCACCATGTTTTGTTCTCTCTCCGCCGACACAGCTGCCCAGTGAACTTGCACTCCACCGACCTAGCTGGCCACTCAACGTTCGCTTCCTGGTCGCCCTGCCTTCCGATAACCTAGCATGCGAGCAAAAAAATTGGAGTATACGCCGTTAATCACAGTGTTTTATCACTTCACGTCAGTTTTGTCTATCTCTTTACTCTCTCATCTACTTTCATTACATTGCAATAAAAGGATGGCGAAGGAGGAGAGCAGCAAGGATTTGCTCTCTCTAGTCGCTCTCTTCAGGTCTATTTCGTTTGCTCTTCTCAGCTCTATTTCATATCTTTGCTTACTCCATTGTGCTCTCTTTAGCATAGGAAGAAAGAAGGAGACTACAAGAGGTGCAAGCGGTAGAGGAGGAATCTAGTAGTAGCGTAATACACAAGTAATTTAGTTTAAATATTTTTATGAAGTATTTTTTTCGTACGCATTAGAGTGAAATACTAGTTTTGACGTAAATATTAGTTTGTTGTATAAATATTCTCTCCACTTGCTTACTTCAGCTATTATTCGCATCGGAAAAAAGGAGAATGATGAGAGAGGTGCAAATAATAGAGGAGGTGAAATTGAGAATTGTACATTCCGGAGGTTAGAAGAAGCACTCAGTGAGAGATCCTTCGACAGGTAATTAAATTTATAAAATTTTATGAAGTTTTTTGTCGTACATATTAGAGTAAAATACTAGTTTTGACGTTAATATTAGTTTGTTGTATAAATATTGATTGTACATTTGTATTTAGTGTAGATGTAGTAAATATTCATCGATTTGTCATAAGTTAGTAAATTGTAAAATTGTGAATGTAGTATGAATGTACAATAGAGATAATACTATTCTGACATGTTGTGTATGTTGTAATACTTACAGAAATATTAGTGTAGTTGTAGTAGAAATTATTTTGGGGTTCAAGCGTGTCACTCATTAAAATTACTGATTTGTAATTAAAAATGACTATTATTGATATAGGAGTTGATGTTTATGAACATAAAAAACTCAGAGTAAAAAATAAATTTTATGGCTCATTTAGTTTGAATAGAAACGAAATTAAACATGCATCCCGTTGGGTGGCTTAGAATGGTAGCTGGATGTGGTGCGGATGGGGGTCGCGTGAGTGGCAGGTTAGCATGCATGCATGCATGCATGTTTGGGTTAGTTTATAGAAAAGGTGTTTAGAGGGCTGCCCCAAATAATCACGCATAATACACGGGGTTAATAAACTGCAGGTATGAGATATGTCTTTAGCGGTTTTAATAGTCTATTTAGCATAATAGTAGCATCATTTTTTTGGGCGTCTCTATCAACAGAGATTATCCATGAACTTACTTCACACTAGTGAGGTGCATGCAAAACCAAATGCAAGGAGTTGTTGGTATTTTTGTCTCTGTATCATCTGTAGAGCCGTGATAATGAAGGGTTATAACCTTAATTAATTGATGGGAGGCAGGATTGTGTGAACTGCCTATATTATAATGCTATATACGCAAATAGTATGTATGTACAAATATTTTGATGATAAATTTGACATGCACGGGGTTAGGGAGTAATTAGCGTAATGAATAGGAGGACACATAATTAATTAGCGTAATATGAGACATGGATGCGCATCTCATGTAAAGAAATGCACTAAAATTTGTGTTACCAGAAAAATAGCGAGGTTGCGGTACGAGAAAGTATTATTGATCCGATTAGAGTTGTGATAGATACGTATTGGAACTATTTTAGCTATGAATTATTGCGTATATATTCTGAAGTATTAGATCGAATAGTGTTTTGGTAGGAATGAATGGCAAACTTTAAAGTATATTTCAGCGATAGGGAAATTATGTCAAACGAAATGTGTGTCAACTTGAGCAACTTTAGGCGGTGCATGCTTTACGACCCAAATCTAGACAATCTTAATATGCTCGAGTATGGTACTGGTTGACATGCACATTCTCATTAGACCCCACTGTATGGAGTGTTGATGTTAGGGTGGTGTGGAGCCGTTTTGCGACGAACGTACAATGGGAACTGAAAGAAGTAACTAGAAGTAAATCGTGGAAGGATTAGTTGGATGGTTACAGGCGCCGAGGATACAAACTGGTGATGTTGGTGCAAGCCTGTCCAAAAAGGGTTCGGACAAATAGTTCGTTGGGACAGGCTAGTAGGCACGTAGAGGCATGTGGTCAGATGAGTGGATGTGACGCCGAAGTTCCCGAACATCATTATGGGGACGTGGCCACTGATATGCAGAACCTGTGCATCCTGGAAGATGAACAAATAGGAGGGGAGACCAGGATGGAGCGGCAGGCAACAGGTGAAGCCGACGAAGGGGAGAAGGTTGTTGCTTTAGTTGAAGAAGTTGACCGGGAGGACAGACATGCTCGGGAAGACGAGGAAAACCTGGATGCGGAGGATGATGACGATGCAGATGAGGAAGATGATGACGACACGCCTGAGCCTGCGTCGTGGAACCGTGAGTTTCCCGGGTATATTGCAAAGAACGAGTTGCACAACTCAGTATGGTTCTATGGCGAGGGTCCAATCAATCTGGGTACAATGTTTACGACGAAGTCTGCATTGCAGAATACAATGAAGTCATGGTCTTTGAAGCTGCAGAGGCAATTTAGGGTTTTAAGATCAAGTAAGAAAGTGTACACCGTTGCGTGCGAGATGGAAGGGTGCAATTTCAGGGTTCATGCCCATGTCCCAAAGTACAAGTCGTACTGAGTCGTGTCAATGCTCGAGGAGCACAACTGTATGCTATGAAACATGAGGTTGTCCCAACGTAACTTGTCTGCAGCGTATGTTGCAAACAAGTACTACAAAAGAAATTATTGAAGGGGACGACCTCCCAGTTCGGCATATAGTCAAGTTGGTGGAAAATGGTGAACGGTACACAATTAGTTACCACAAGGCTTGGAGGGCGAGAAAGCGGTGGAGAAAAGGTATGGCACATTCGAGGCCGCATATGATACATTGCCACAGATCCTTGATATCCTGAAGTAAAGAAATCCCAGTAGTTACATTGCTGTGCAAGATAGAGAGTCGGTGCGACCTCCGAATTACCTTGTTATGCAAATGGCATTCTTTTCATTCGGAGCTTGCATTCACGCATTCTAGTGCTCTAGACCAGTTTTGTGTGTGCACAATACTTTTCTAACAGGGAAATGCAGTGGGCAAATACTCACAACTGTTGGTGCAGATGCAAATAACCAGACAATTTCGGTTGCGTTTGCATTTGTGGAGAGTAAGAACTACGATAGTTGGCTATGGTTCCTGCAGCACCTAAAGTGGGACGTGGTCCAACAACGAATGGCGATCTGTATAATTCACGACAGGAATGCCGGGTTGCTGAAGGCAATAAAAGAGCTACATGAGGATGTGAATACACCATACTACTGGCCAGAGCTACAAAGCCGGTGATGCATGCATCACATGGGCACTAACTTCTTCAAGCAGTTCAAAAGCAAGAGATTGATGAATATGTTTAAGCAGTTGTGCAAGCAGAACCAACGGGAGAAGTTTGAGCAGCTTTGGAAGTAACTCGACAAGGGGACGTCAGCACATGTATGATCGAGAAACCAGTCTGGAAGAGATGAACAGCACATCCCGTAGGCCCTCGAACCGATGAACGGTCTTATTACTCTGAATGGAAGAAGACGTAGGTCATCAAGGAATATCAAATGTTTCACACATTGGATCGAAGCAGAGCCAGAGGAGAAGTGAGCATTGCTACACGACATCGATGGGACAAAGCATGGCATCATGACTACTAATCTTGCGGAGGCATATAACGCAGTTCTACCCCCAGCAGGCGCGAGAAGAAAGGACAAGAAAAAGACTTGTGATTCATTCACAAGTTTTGATCAGAACGACTACAAGTAGTCGTGTTGTATCTTACTTGTAATATTTCTTGCACCTTGTTTAGTACTAAAACAAATTGTAAACATCATTTCGACGTGCAAGTTTTTTTATAACATATGAATAATTTGTTTCAAATTATTTCTGACGCGTACCACGTTTAATAACATGATCGACGTACAACTATTTTATTGTGCAATATAAGGGTCGTGGAATTTTGTACAAGTACACCTTTGTTGTTTACAAACTATTAATAAAAGGCCAACGTTTGGTAACCTTGCCAGTACACGAGAAGGTTGGGTTGCTACCGATGTCTTCTCTGTGGTTGAACTCGGTTTCGACCGTTTTCGTTCTTCCTCCGAGTGTACTCCGCTATAGTTTCACCCTCCGTAACCCTTCCGCCTTCGTAGTTCGGCTTCACAGAATCAATCCACGAAGTGAACCCACAGGCTCTTGGATTTTCCTGTGTAAATAACACTCTTTTAGTAATGTTCAAAGCAGATAAGATCGTATGAAAGTACGAGCAAGACGTATAACGAAGTCATCGTCTATGTTTAGGCAAATAAAATATCTCCTCCCGTACGTCCTTTCTACGAACAATGTCATCACCTGGCATCGATCTCTGCATGCGCACTTTGGACGCTCAGACCATTTGGGCACCCCAAATGGATTGTTTCTTCAGTCTAAGCTAGCTGCCTCAACTCGCCGCTCGTGCTCCTTGTTCGCCCGTATGTACTATGACATCGTTTCAGCTTGTGTTATTATTCGTCCATGAGATGGCGGTCTCTCCATGTCAATCCACCTTGTGAATGCACACGTCCTCGACTCTGACTGTGTAATGTGTAAAACTTTGTTCATTCATATGATAGATTAACTGATTACTACAACGATCCAAGAAACTAAATTTACATCATAACTTTAACGAAGTCGTCGTCGATGTTCTGACAAATAAAGTACCTCATTTCCAAAGTTTCTTGTCTCAAAGAAGTTGCAACTTGGCAACAGTCGCCGCATGCGCACTCGGGACACTCCGTCCATGGAGGGAGGCTTAGATGATTATTTCTCCAGTCAATTCATTCGGCCTCCATTCTGCGCTCGTACTCCTCCTTTCTGCGCATGTACTGAGCTCTTGTTTCAGTAGGTGCGTACCACCATGTTCCATCAAATTGTGGATTCTCCGTGTCAATCCATTCATTGAATCCGCACATTCTTATGTCGTTCTGCGAATAAATATATTAACTGTGTTTAAACTATATTGTACACCTAAAAAAATTTAAATAGGTCTAACATATAATATATTCCTCATTCCTGTTTGGACACGGGAAGAATCTCTTCCCACGAATGCTCGGTAACATGGCTGTTTCAAGTTGACACCGATCACCACAGTGGCACAATGGACGATCTGGGATAAGTCCTTCGAACGGATTCCTCCTCTAGTCAGGATGTTCATGTTCCCATCGTCTAGATGTCATTAATTGTACCTGTACATAAAAACGCATAATTAAATCCTGAAATCAGTGGTTATATTGGCCGAATGTATGATATTTTGAATTAGCGAACGAAAATTTTATGTCATCAAATTCACCTTAGTAGATGACCTCACCAGTACCGTGCTTGCAATTTCTCAAAACAAATTCTTGCAACAAGAACTTTATGAGAGATGTCAACTGCACAAGGTCGAATGCTCAATAATCTGCTAAATATTCTGATATTGCAACACTGTGTTTCCAATAAGTGTTTGTAACGAGTTGTGTGCATCATCTGATCGAACGAATGGTTTATATATCTGATCACAGTTGTAGTTCTCGACAAGATCTACAACTTTACAGTTCATTACTTTTCCATTTAAAATCATTTAGCATGTCACATAAGCATTACTAGTTTTTATAGTAGTGACAACCGATGGGAAGGGTCTAAATACAAATACAAATATTTTTCAAAGGGCATTTTAAATACTATGATAAATAGTAATGTTTATTTGACACACTAAATGATTTTATATGGAAAAATGATAAACTACAAAGTTGTAAATTTCGTCGAGAACTACAACTTTAATATATAGTTTGTCTCCATCGGACTTTGTATGCAACATAGATCTAAAATTTTGTAAAAATAGATTAGGATTTTGTATTGAATATTTGAACCCATAAACAATTGTAAATGAAAAGGTTGTCAGCTACAAAGTTGTAGATCTCGTGGAGCTCTATAATTTGGATATAAAGTTTGCCTTTATAGTATTTCATATGACTTATTTATAAATTATCAAAGTAATGTATACATAATTATGGGCGGGAGGGACCTAAATTCAATTTTTTCATATGCTAGGCTGCCACGTCATATAAACTGCTCTCTAGGAGTGTGGTTTTTTTTAAAAAACCCTCCTAGAGGACGGGAGAAGTGTATTTGTGTAAATTATAAAAACAAAAATATATTTTTATAAATTTTATAAAATAAATATATAAATAAAAAATTCAAAAATTGGATGGATGGCATAGCCTGTCCCCCGCTCTCTCAGCCTCCCTCCGTCAGCCTGCATGCAGCTTGTCCCCCCTCTCTCTCTTAGTCTTCCTCGCGTCAGCTTGCATGCACTCCCTCTCTCCCTCCAGCACAAGCAGCTCCCTCTCTAGCTTGCCTACAGGATAACAATGCACCTTTACATGCATCCATGCAAGTTTTTAGTGGCCTCCAAAATGATTTTTCTCATAAATTAATTATCTGATCTAGGATTCGATTGCACCACCATATTCATTGAATTAAATCTTTACAATAAAATCTTACATGATTATATTTCTAATAAAAATTATATATGTTTCAATCGTTAAAATTCGATACTTCACGTTGTGAAAAAATTTTAAGTTTTTTAATGTGGATCTTTTTTAATGTTTGCGCATAGTGTTATTTGGATGTTTTAATAAATATTTTTTGATGTTTCACTAGTTTATTTGATATGTTGCATATAGTGTCCTTTGGATATTTTAACAAGTATTTTGTGATGTTTCAATAGTTACAACTCGATGTTTCATATGTGATATAAAAATGTTTCAATTAGAATTTAGCGGTATTTTATCATAATATAATATGTGATATAATATTGTAAAGATTTAATTGTAACAAATACAACAGTGTAATTAGATCATAGATTGGTTAAGAAATTTAAAAAAAAATCATTTAAAGCTTACAAATAGAGTTTTATGCATACATGAAAAAAGAGGTTGGCCTATTGTGCAAAGAAAGAGGAGAACGGCAGGTGCACTGCAAAAGTGAGAGAGAGACATGCCATGCATATACTACCCGAAGAAAGTGATAGATACAGGGGCAACAGATGAGAACATCCTTTTTTTATTTGTCGGACATTCGACGTCTAGTCATGTCCACAAACTTATGATGATCGGAGTGCCCCTTTGACCCACCCTAATATGGATGGGCTGAGGACATAGCTGCCGCCGACTTCCCTCATGATTAGCCTCGCCGTCTCCTCCTCCCCACACAATCTCCTTCTCCTCTGCGGTAGTGATGGAAACAAGCAAGTAGGAAAAAGACCAATCAAAACAAGCAAGACAAATTGCTAGGAATAGCCATGAACAGGTACATGCTTGCAAATCGATTCAGTGTTCGTAGCGAGAGAGGCCCTGGTGGAGCTGCGCGTGCCAACGAAGTAGGAGCCCCATGCACCGGTGGGGGAGAAGTTGCTCACCGATGGAGCGACGATATGGCTTCATCACGATAGGCACATGAGCTCTAGGGTTACGGTTAGGATATAAATGAAGAGAAAGGGAGGGAGAGGATCAGAGGAATCGAGAGAGACAAGGGGAATTGAGAGAGCTAGTGATGAGAGAAGAAGGCAAGTTCGTTCCTTTTACCTCTAAATAACACGATGAACCATGGCTACTGAGGAATTGTCGTAAAAGTCAAGACAAGGTAACGGAACTGTGGTTTTTTTCAAAACCAGGCCAACATCCGTGGCACCGGTCCAATTTTCCCTCACTAAAAACCACACCCCCAACACAATATTGAAGTTCGGACGAAATGGATGCCCAACTAGCGGCATGAGCTTCCAACTTAGGGGGTGTTTGAATTGGCTTTTGTGTGTGTCATATAAGTCGCACGTGAAACGAGAAACATTAATAGCGTATGATTAATTAAGTATTAGCTATTACAAACTTGAAAATGAATCTATTTGATTTTTTAAGGTACTTTCATATATAAACGCATCATTTTATGTTTGGGAAGGGTGCTAACGGAAAACAGAGGAAGAAGCCAAAAGCGAGAAACCGTTTCGAACGGTACCTTAGACACTGTTTGGGACAGAACTTCGCATAGGCTTATAAGCCGCACGTAAAATAAGAAAAATTATTAGCGCATGATTAATTAAATATTAGCTATTACAAACTTAAAAATAAATTTATTTAATTTTTAAAATAAATTTATATATATAAAGTTTTTATAAAAATCGATCTATTTAATATTTTAGAAAACGTGTTTAAAGAAAAAGTAGATAAACACTTATTTACCCAACCCGACCGTTGCCCTCCCCTCCCAAAATCAATTCAAATTACATTCCCACCATCCCCTCCTCCCTCCCGACCGTTGCGAATTCTCCTCTGCCTCCAGTAAAACCCAAACCGCACTAACTCCACCACCGCCCCCCCCCCCCCCCCCCCCCCCCCAACTCCAATCCACCAGTAGCAGCAGCAGAGAGCGCCATGGTGTCAAGGACGCCCACAAAGCCGCCGCCGCCGCCTGGGCTGCTGCTGCCGAGGACCGGCACCGGCAGCCCCGCCAAGCCGACGCCGTCGCCGTCGCCGGTGGCCACCAGGCGCCGCCGGGTGCTCCGGGGCCCCGGCGCCGCGGCGAAGCAGCGGCGGGGGAGCCCCCCGGTGGGGTTCAAGTCGCTTGCCGCCTCCTTCGACAGCTCCTTCCGGGGCTGCCGCCGCCGCCTCCTCAAGCTCTTCGCCCGCCTCGCCGTCCTCGGCTCTCCCAGCAAGCGCCGCGCCGCTGCCGCCGGGTTCCACCGCCTCCGCTCCTCCTCCTGGACCCCGCCGCCGCCGCCGTCGTCGTCTCCTCCCGCGCCGAAGCCGAATCAGGTGGCGGCCGTTCCGCTGCCCCTGCCGCCGCCAGAGGAGCCGGGGAAGAGGACGCTTTTCCTGGACCTCGACGAGACGCTCATCCACTCGCAGACCGACCCGCCGTTGCCACCGGCGCGGTACGACTTCGCCGTGCGCCCCGTCATCGGTGGCCAGGCGATCACCTTCTACGTCGCCAAGCGCCCCGGCGTCGACGCCTTCCTCGCCGCGGCGGCGCGGGCGTTCGAGCTCGTCGTCTTCACCGCGGGGCTCCCGGAGTACGCCTCCCTCGTGCTCGACCGCCTCGACCCCGCTGGCGAGCTCTTCTCCCACCGCCTCTACCGTGGCGCGTGCCGTGACCCCGGCGACGGGAGGCTCGTCAAGGACCTGGCCGCCACGGGCAGGGAGCTCCACCGCGCCGTCATCGTCGACGACAACCCGAACGCCTATTCGCTGCAGCCGGAGAACGCCGTCCCGGTGGCGCCATTCATCGATGACGCCAACGACCAGGAGCTGGAGAGGGTGATGGGGATCTTGGCCATAGTCGCGGAGTTGGACGACACCAGGGAGGCCATCAAGCACTACAAGGATCTCGTCGAGGCGAGCTGAAGTTAACCCACCGCCGCGAGGAGAAGAAGGTGTGGCTCCTAAAAATCGCTTCTTGAAGCAGCTTTACGGCAAAAATTTCCCCTTTTCTTTGTCAAATTGGTGGATTGGTTAGGAATTTGGATTCACATGGTGGTGATAACCTTTCAGGATCTTCCTGAAAGGCAGATTGTGGAAATAGATTATGTAGTTCACAAACTTCAACACAAACTGAAACTGGAACTGGATTTCTGTCATGGTGGGGCGCACGTACACCAGGCGTCGTCGGGCCCGTGACGTGCGCCGCGACGCTGCACGCGCGGAACGTGCGGACAGTGCGCGCGGGGACGGTGCGCAGGGCGCGGTCACCGCGAGTGGCTGAGAAGGAAACTGATCGAGAGTTTCTGTTTTTAGTTCCTAGATTGCAGGAGCCTGTTGCTCCATGCGCATGGGTCTTTAGGCTATATATATTGCTGTAATCGGGACCATTGGGAATTAAGAAAGAATTACCAATCTAATCTATCTCCACCTCTCAACTAAGCCTGCGGCAGGGGGCAACCTCGCCGGAGAAGACGACGGACCGAGGCTACGAGTTGCGTAGCCGAGGGCCAGTTACCCGGGGGCTTAACGCCCTTGACAACCTGGTATCACGATCCCGGCGATCCTCGCCCACCCCACCACCTCCTACAGCAGCCGCGCCGCCATCATCCACTTCGTCGTCCGCCGCGTCGTGCCCAGCCGACATGGGTGACGCCAATGCCCTCCAGGCCATCGTGGAGTCCCTCACCAACGCCATGAAGACGCTGCAGGCCTCGGTCGAGGCCAACGCCAAGGCCATCGCCTCCCTCACCTCTGACCGCATGTCGTCCTCGGGCCCCAGGCCGGGCTCCGGCGAGCACCACAATGATCGGCCGCCAAAATTCCAGAAGATGGATTTTCCCCGGTACGATGGCAAGACCGATCCCCTCATCTTCATCAACCGCTGTGAATCGTATTTTCATCAGCAGCGCATTATGGAGGAGGAGAAGGTGTGGATGGCGTCGTACAACCTCGAAGACGGCGCCCAGTTGTGGTATTACCAGGTCCAGCAGGACGAGGGGACTCCTTCCTGGCGTCACTTCAAGGAGCTCCTCCACCTGCGCTACGGGCCTCCTCTCCGATCCAATCCACTCGGCGAGCTAGCGGCGTGTCATCGTACCAGGTCCGTGGAGGAGTACCAGGACCGGTTCCAGGCCCTGCTGCCGCGCGCCGGCCGTCTGGACGAGGCGCAACACGTCCAGCTGTTCACTGCCGGCCTCCTTCCCCCGCTCAGCCATGACGTGGAAATCCACTACCCCCAGTCGCTGGCGGCGGCCATGAGTCTCGCCCGCAAATTCGAGCTCCGGAACAGCTACGTCGCGCCGTCGGCTCGTGACCGGGCCCTTCTACCGGCGCCCGCGCCCACGCCTGGGCGTGATCGGGCCCTTCTACCGGCGCCCGCGCCCCGCCTCGCGCTACCCGCGCCCCCGGCGGACAACGCCGCCCCGACCACCGTCACGGTGGAGGGTCGGCCGGTTCGGCGGCTGACTCAAGCGGAGCTGGAAGAACGCCGGCGCTTGGGGCTCTGTTACAACTGCGACGAGAAATTCGGTCGCGGCCACAATCGCGTGTGCAAGCGGTTATTCCTCCTGGACGGCGTGGAAGAGGAGGACGCCGACACCGAGTCGGGCCCGGCGGCGCCGGCGGAGGACGCGCCCCACGTCTCCCTCCACGCGATAGCCGGCATCCACTTTAGCGACACCATGCAACTTGTCGTCAAGTTGGGCTCCACCGTCCTCACCGCCCTTCTCGACTCGGGCTCCACCCATAACTTCATCGCCGAAGCTGCAGCGCTCCGGTCCGGGTTGCCGATCGAGCGCCGTCCCCGCCTCACGGCGACGGTGGCCAACGGCGAGCGCGTACCCTGCCCAGGCGTCCTCCGGCAGGCGCCGTTCGCCATCGGAGGTGACTTGTTCCGCGCCAATCTCTTCGTCATGCCGCTCGCGGGCTACGATCTGGTGCTGGGCACTCAGTGGCTCGCCACCCTGGGGCCGGTGCTCTGGGACCTCGGCAGCCGCACGATGGCGTTCCAACGGTTGGGCCGCGACGTCCGCTGGACGGGCGTGACAACACCCGGCGCGGCCCGCCTCCACACGACGTCGGCCAGCGAGTCCCTGCTGGACGAGCTGCTGGCGTCTCTCGGGGACGTCTTCGCGGCGCCCCTAGGTCTGCCACCACCGCGCGCTAGCGACCACCGCATCACCCTCAAGACGGGCGCGCCGCCGGTGGCGGTCCGACCGTACCGGTATCCTGCGGCTCACAAGGACGAATTGGAGCGACAGTGCGCCGCCATGATGGACCAAGGCATCATCCGCCGCAGCTCGTCCGCGTTCTCGTCGCCGGTACTACTGGTCAAGAAGGCGGACGGCACTTGGCGCTTCTGCGTCGACTACCGCGCGCTGAACGCCCTCACGATCAAAGATGCTTTCCCCATTCCGGTGGTGGATGAGCTCCTCGACGAACTCCACGGCGCCAAGTTCTTCTCCAAGCTGGACTTGCACTCCGGGTACCATCAGGTGCGCATGAGGCCGGAGGACATCCACAAGACGGCGTTCCGTACCCACGACGGCCTCTACGAGTTCCTGGTCATGCCGTTCGGGCTGTGCAACTCCCCGGCAACATTCCAGGCGCTCATGAATGATGTACTCCGCCCATTCCTCCGTCGCTTTGTGCTCGTTTTCTTTGACGACATCCTGATATACAGCACGTCCTGGGCGGATCATCTTCGTCATCTCCACGCCGTACTCACGGAGCTGCGCCGACAACGCCTCTTCGTCAAGCGCTCCAAGTGCGCGTTCGGAGTCACCTCCGTCTCCTACCTCGGCCACATCATCTCGGGGGCGAGCGTCGCCATGGATCCGGCCAAGGTCCAAGCCATTCATGACTGGCCGGTCCCTCGGTCGGCGCGCGCGGTGCGCGGCTTCCTCGGCTTGGCGGGCTACTACCGCAAGTTCGTCCACAACTACGGCTCGGTCGCGGCGCCCCTCACCGCCCTCCTCAAGAAGGACGGTTTCTCCTGGAGCGAGGAGGCGGCCGCGGCTTTCGGGGCGCTCAAGGCCGCGGTCACCTCGGCCCCCATCCTAGCCATGCCGGACTTCACCAAGCTGTTTGTCGTCGAGTGTGACGCTTCGTCGCATGGCTTTGGCGCCGTGCTCATCCAGGAGGGCCATCCGGTGGCTTTCTTCAGCCGCCCTGTGGCGCCCCGCCACCGCGCCCTCGCCGCCTACGAAAGGGAGCTCATCGGGCTAGTCCACGCTGTCCGCCACTGGAGGCCGTACCTGTGGGGCCGCCGGTTCATCGTCAAGACGGACCATTACAGCTTGAAGTACTTGTTGGACCAATGCTTGGCCACCATCCCGCAACACCATTGGGTGGGCAAGCTCCTGGGGTTCGACTTCACCGTTGACTACAAGCCGGGTGCGGCGAACGCCGTGGCCGACGCGCTGTCCAGGCGTGACACAGAGGAGGGGGCGCTCCTCGCGCTTTCGGCACCGCGTTTCGACTTCATCGACCGTCTCCGCCACGCACAGCAATCCGATCCGGCCCTTGTCGCCCTCCGCGAGGACATAGGCACCGGTTCCCGCGGGGCGCCATGGTTGGTCGTGGACGGCATGATTCAGTTTGCCGGGCGGCTTTACATACCACCGGCCTCGCCCTTGCTGCCGGAGGTCATGGTGGCTGTCCACGAGGACGGACACGAAGGAGTTCAGCGTACGCTGCACCGCCTGCGGCGTGATTTTCACTTCCCTAATATGAAGCAGCTTGTCCAGGATTTGGTGCGAGCGTGCGTCGTGTGCCAGCGCTACAAGTCCGAGCACTTGCACCCGGCGGGCCTCCTGCTGCCCCTTCCGGTTCCTCAGGGCGTGTGGACTGATATCACCCTCGACTTCGTTGAAGCGCTGCCTCGAGTTCGGGGCAAGTCCGTCATCCTCACCGTGGTGGACAGGTTCAGCAAGTATTGCCATTTCATTCCATTGGCGCATCCATACTCCGCCGAGTCCGTGGCGCAAGCCTTCTTCACCGAGATCGTGCGACTCCACGGCATGCCCCAGTCCATGGTGTCGGACAGGGACCCGATCTTCACATCCACGTTCTGGCGCGAGCTCATGCGCCTGATGGGGACCAAGCTGCACATGACGACAGCGTTCCACCCGTAGTCGGATGGGCAATCAGAGGCTGCCAACCGCGTGATCATCATGTATCTGCGGTGCCTCACTGGTGACCGGCCACGCCAGTGGCTTCGCTGGCTGCCTTGGGCGGAGTTCGTCTTCAACACCGCCTACCAAACGTCGCTGCGGGATACGCCCTTCCGCGTCGTCTACTGGCGCGATCCGCCGTCAATTCGGTCGTATGAGCAGGGTGACACAAGGGTGGCCGCGGTCGCCAAGACAATGCAGGAACGCGAAGAGTTCCTGGCAGACGTCCGTTATCGTCTGGAGCAGGCCCAGGCGACCCAGAAGCTGCACTATGACAAGCTGCATCGCCACGTCGCGTATCAAGTGGGCGATTGGGCGCTCCTTCGGCTCCGGCAACGAGCGGCGTCCTCGCTGCCCCAAGCTGTCTCCGGCAAGCTCAAACCGCGTTTCTTCGGGCCCTACCGCGTCATCGAGCTGATCAACGACGTCGCCGTCCGCCTCGACCTACCTCCCCGCGCCCGTCTCCACGACGTGTTCCATGTCGGGCTGCTCAAGAAATTCGTTGGTACACCGCCGGCCGCCCCGCCCCCCCTGCCGCCTATTCACCATGGTACGGTTACTCCGGAGCCCGAGCATGCCGTGCGCTACCGCCTCGCCCGAGGAGTGCGGCAGGTGCTCATTCAGTGGAAAGGCCAGTCTGCTGCCTCCGCTACATGGGAAGACGTCCAGCCGTTCAGAGCTAAGTATCCGGAGTTCCAGCTCGAGGACGAGCTGCTCCTCGACGGGGGGAGAGATGTCATGGTCGGGCGCACGTACACCAGGCGTCGTCGGGCCCGTGACGTGCGCCGCGACGCTGCACGCGCGGAACGTGCGGACAGCGCGCGCGGGGACGGTGCGCAGGGCGCGGTCACCGCGAGTGGCTGAGAAGGAAACTGATCGGGAGTTTCTGTTTTTAGTTCCTAGATTGCAGGAGCCTGTTGCTCCATGCGCATGGGCCTTTAGGCTATATATATTGCTGTAATCGGGACCATTGGGAATTAAGAAAGAATTACCAATCTAATCTATCTCCACCTCTCAACTAAGCCTGCGGCAGGGGGCAACCTCGCCGGAGAAGACGACGGACCGAGGCTACGAGTTGCGTAGCCGAGGGCCAGCTACCCGGGGGCTTAACGCCCTTGACAATTTCTAGAATGTTGAGAATGTTCTGAAATTAGAGAAATTCAAGATCGAATTTTGTTTAGTAGACATGTGACTCTGCTGAGTAACTTCAAGATCAAATTGAGCAGTTCCCATTCATGTTCTGTAGAAAGTTTTGGAAATGAAAATTCATCCCTTTATCTCTGAAATTTCGCAAAATATGTCGCATAATGTTGGATTGTTTACAGACTTCTCTATTTAGATAAACCTATAAGGTAGTACATAGAGGTTTTTTTCAGTAGTTTGTATTTTGGAATATTCGTGAACTAGATGACGCAACTACTTGAAATTAAATTTGGTTGTTGTGCGTTGCAAACAAGAAAAAGATGTACTTGTTTTCTTGTGTTCAAACTGCATTCTTGTGTTCAAACTGCAGAGATAACGTATTGTACTCGGTACTCCTGCATCACCAATATCCTTAAAACTCGGAAAGAAACCAAAACTCCTAATGAGCTAAGCTGAAACGGATTTTCCTCTGAGAGATTTACACATATGACTTAGCATTCTGAAATAAACATGTAGAGTATCAAATATTTTTGAGCTGAATTACTTGTATAAATAACAAATTCTACTGATTGCTATGAAAGAGACTAGCCCCCATTAAAAATTCTGAAAGTGACTAGTGCGAACATTGTAGCGTAAACTATATCATACTATGTTGATACCATTCCGTGCACTCCAAACTCTTCTTTAGTACTCTTCTTTACTGAATTGTTCTGATGAACGCAATCAGCAGCATTACAATCCTTTTTATTCTGAAAATAAGAAAAATTGACTGATACTGTTTTTCTGTAGATTGATGCCTACATTAGTATGTAGCCAAGAACTTCGATCATAATACCACACCAAAATTTACTGTTTTCTGTAGATTGATGCCTACATTAGATATTAGATAGTAGCCAAGAACTTCGATTTTAATACTACACCAAAATTGACAGATTCCAAATGGGAAAAAACATTGAACTTTTTTTCTTTTAATGAAGCTAAGAGAAGACTGATGCCGTGACTGTGCTGGTGAGACGTACGCGGAACTACTCCACTTTATGGGCAACCTGCCAATCCATTGGTCAGATAATCTTTTTGTTGAAACGGTTCTGTCTGACAGCGAGACGCGCCCGCTGATTAACGTGACACAAATAATGGTTTAAGTAACTTTAGTTTATTAGTTATCTACATAAGCAGATATTTCTAACTGGCCATGCATACTAATCAAGTGTTCAAATATTGCTATACATTCAAAAATACATTCATTGACTGGTTGGTGGCTGACATTTGGGCACCACCAACCATTTTATTTTCGGAGAGCGCGCTTGTCAGTGACACATGTCTGGGATTTGATGCTGAATTGCCGAGGTGATTGGAGGACACATTGCAAGTAGACTAGTCTTTGCACACCTTATATCCGTGCACACAACGGAGGTCAATCCAAGAAACCGAGCAAGAGTTGGACACTGATGCATGTTCACACTGAGCTGGAGACCATAAATAGTAGACCAAGCTGCATCTTCTTGTTATCTTCAGTTCTTCAGAAGTTGAGAGTACTAGAGGAAGTAGATAGAGAGTTCAGAGAATAGAACTAGAGAGAGGGATGGCTGGAGGAGAGCATGGAGTTAATGGTCTTAGTGAAGAAACCAGAGCTATGGAGGAAGGCAGCAGAGCAGGAGGGGATCAAGCAGGGTGTGAAAATTCAGAGCAAGATGGAGGAAGCAAGAGCTCCACTAACTATCCCATGTTCTCTGTCCAATTTGTGCAGAAGGTATGTGCACATTTCAGAGCAAGATGTTTCATTTTGGTTGATTCATCTTTGATTTTTCCTCATGGATATATATTTCCCCATGATCCTGGAACGTATAGCTAGCTCAAACTAAGTTCTCCAATCCCTATGATCCTGCAATAATTCTGCACAGAACAATAAAAGAAACAGTAGTGTCATGTATAATATATTAATATTAGAACAGACAAAGGAAAGAACAAAATCAGAATTTCCCATGTGGCTTGAGTTGAGAGGCACATGTGATGGCAAATCGCAAGAATTCAGGAATAATATACTGTTGCGGCTACGGCAAATCGCAAGAATTATCTGTTCTTGTTTGCAAGTCCTTGTCGCATTCATGGTGATCGCAACCAAGTCTTCCTGCATGATTGCGTTTTGGTCATCAGCTGCAATAGCTTTCAGAGAAATTAGGACTGGGTAGGCAATTAGGACAAGCAATTGTCAATCTTGGATGAATGCGACATTGCCCCGTGACATGGTTTGCGTCGTCGGATGATGGTGATGGCATTGGCATATTGGCAAATGGCAGCTCATCGCCGAGATCTTGGGCACCTTCTTCCTCATCTTCGCCGGCTGCGCCGCGGTGGCCGTGAACAAGAGGACCGGCGGCACGGTGACGTTCCCGGGCATCTGCATCACGTGGGGCCTCGCCGTCATGGTGATGGTCTACTCCGTCGGCCACATCTCCGGCGCCCACCTCAACCCGGCCGTCAGCTTCGCCTTCGCCACCTGCGGCCGCTTCCCGTGGAAGCAGGTATACCGTCGTCACTGTGCCTGCCAAATCTTCTTTACTGTTGTTTGCTGCTGTGTTAATGGCGGCGGCGGTGTGTGCATGGATGTTGCAGGTGCCGGCGTACGCGGCGGCGCAGGTGACGGGGTCGGCGGCGGCGAGCCTGGCGCTTCGGGTGCTGTTCGGGAACGCGCCGGAGCA
Source organism: Oryza meyeriana var. granulata (assembly GCA_003991445.1). Lineage (NCBI taxonomy): Eukaryota > Viridiplantae > Streptophyta > Magnoliopsida > Poales > Poaceae > Oryza > Oryza meyeriana. The sequence goes on along the minus strand of RYFJ01002290.1, from coordinate 32,027 downwards.
CTTCTTCGGGACGGTGCCGGCGGGGTCGGACGTGCAGTCGCTGGTGATGGAGTTCATCATCACCTTCTACCTCATGTTCGTCGTCTCCGGCGTCGCCACGGACAACAGAGCCGTAAGTTTGTTCGTCTCCCAGATTAATTAAACCTTACTGGTGTTGGACGACCAAACCGAAGATAAATTCACTACAATATTTATTGGAAGCAAATTACACGGTGAAATTCATTAGTGCCAACGGCATTAGGCCACCACTGTACAATCCATCCAAGCACGTACAGCTAAGCTTTAATACTTCATACGTACTATGGTTCACGGTATAAGCGGTTTCTTAACTGGGAGTAAAAAAATTAAGAAAGTGTTAAAATGATGAGAAAATTCCTTGCATATCATTAAGATTTCATCGGTTTTCTTGCATGCCATTGTAAATTAGCTATTTCAAGTATGTCATCAAACGGAAATTTTCTTCCTTTACGTGCAATCCACATCACCTAGGACTGGTAGTCTCAATTTTCTTTAAAAAAGGTGATTGTCCCTAAATTACCCCCTCTCATCTCTCTCCATCATCTCGCCAATTTTGCTCTCTCCTTTGTGGAGACGATCTCATTGATAATTCAGCGTGAATCGATAGTAATAGACTATCACTACTTAGTTCACCATGGTTTCCCGCCTAAACCACCAAGAACCGGCAGTGATACTCGATATCACTACTGGTTTATGGCACGGTTCATGCCATAGTCCGATAGTGATACTCCTCCATCAATGCCGGACAGTGGCACAAACCTACAGTGATACTCCTCCATCATTGCTGGTTTGCGGTGTTATCTAGCAGTGATATGGTGTATTACTGCCGGATCCAAAACTAACAATGTTGCTCACACTGTTGGCAGTGTGCCTGCAGTGATACTCCATCACTGTCGGTTCGTGGTGTTATCTGATATCACTGCCAGATCCAAAACTAACAGTGTTACTCACATTGTTGTCAGCCTATTGCCAGATCCAAAACCGGCAGTGATACTGGTTTTGAACTGGCAGTGATGACTTAATCTATGACAATGATAGTATTTTAATTAATAATGGTACATAGAAAATGGGTGTTTTAAAGTCGCGCGTAGGAATTAAGAAAGTATAAAATGGCTTTATTTCCTTACAATTATTATATATGTTGAAAATGATACTCATTTATCCACATGGGTAGTAATATTCGAGTAGCAAGGTATAAGAGGAGAAAAATAGGAGAGAAGCGCCTCAAAGTCATATAACAACTTACGTTTAGCCAAAAGGAAGAGAACTCTAAATCAACCTACATTTGACCCAAGGGAGAATATAAGAGGAGAAAAATGCGAGTAGGGTGCTTAGAAGTACAATATCGAGGAGCCGTACGTTTACAAAATGGTATTTATACGTTGTTAGAACGATCTCCATCGTTATCCTGATCCAATTTTTCTACCAAAATAGTTGCTAGTCGCTCTCAAGATTTGAAGCTAGTCTCTGTTGGAAGTTGCAACTGCAAGCCATTCTTCTGATATTAATTTCGACATTAGTCATACAAGCAGTTGACCAAAAATGCATGGAAATGAGTTGTTTTTTCATTTATTCTAAGTGATTCATAAACTGAATACTCATGGCTCCTCTTGCAGATTGGTGAACTAGCTGGCCTTGCCGTTGGAGCTACCGTCTTACTAAACGTGCTCTTTGCTGGGTACACATCTTGAACCATTGATTTTACTAATTTGTGTTTGTTAGAATCGCAAAACGAAGAATGGTACAACCTAATTGTCCATGGTATGTCTAATAATATTTTTAAATATGAAAAATTGAAAATAAGTGCTAGGAATATATATTGATTTCAAGAAGTATAGTTAATACAATCGTGATCACATTAATATGCACGGTATTGGTATCCCCATCCCCATGAGGCCATGATGCAATCACATAATAAAGGAAATCATCAACCAATTGATACTGCACAAAGAATTGGATGTCTAGATTTTCAACTTACAAAGACACACATCTAGAATATAGACAAAGGGGTCCTGGAACACCAGTAGGTATAAATATCGTATGGACTAGCTAGCAGCATGTTTTACAAAAGAACCATTGAAGCACATTTAATAGGACATGTACAGGCCAGCCGACTAACAAAAGGTTGCGGTCTCTAATATGCTATTATCATTATTTATAAACAGTATTAAAGATAACAATAAGAAGTTTCGGGTGTGTTCACAGTGTACGTATACTTCCAGTATTACTGCAGTTACATATAAAGTTTGAACTTCATATTCATCATACACATATAACAGAAAATTCTGACAAATTTATACTCTTATATAAACTGTCAATTTTTTTATTCTTTTGTTATGACTGAGACATAACTAATCTGCGGTTAAGAGTATACAATTTTCATCAACATTTAGTGGCACTGCCCTTGATAGGCCATAGACTAGAAGAGTTCGCTTTGAGAGCAACCCATTGGTGACAATATTTTCTTCCATTTAGTCAATGATAGTATCCTCAATTGGGCATAATCCGCAGGCCTATATCGGGAGCGTCAATGAACCCGGCCAGGACCATCGGACCGGCGATCGTCCTCGGCCGGTACACCGGTATCTGGGTGTACATCGCCGGTCCGGTTTTTGGCGCGGTCGCTGGCGCGTGGGCCTACAATCTCATCCGGTTCACCGACAAGCCGCTGGGAGAGATCACCAAGACTGCATCCTTCATTAGAAGCACAAGGAGGAGCTAGTCCCCAAAACTGAGCAGTTTTTATGGTTGATGTTGTTTTTCTGTAGCCAAGTGATGTGGATGGAATGAATTAGCAGTAATAGTAATTAACACTGTGATTGCATAGTTTTTGACATGCTTGGCTTGGCTTGTTATAGCTTAATTGCTGCAGGATAGGGTCACGTAATTGTTGTAATGAAGAAAGCATTGCCACAAAATGGTACCAACTTCTGCTGACAGTGCCAAAATTTTGATAAGATTTGCAAACAAGCCCTCCAATACAGCATGGACAAGCAAAGAGATAGGTGCAATAGTCCAGTCAAATGATGCAGCGTCCAACCAAGGTTTCCGGTTACCGCCAGGGGCTGGGTTACCGGACCCGACGATAAGCGTAATTACCATAAAAACTAAAGAAATTTGATTAAAAATTTTAATTATTTTTTATTTGAATTTGATGTGGTTACACAGTCTTACCATACCACAAAAACTAAAGAAATTTGATTAAAAATTTTAATTATTTTTTATTTGAATTTGATGTGGTTACACAGTCGAAATTTGATTAAAAATTTTAATTATTTTTTATTTGAATTTGATGTGGTTACACAGTCTTACCGTACCACAAAAACTAAAGAAATTTGATTAAAAATTTTAATTATTTTTTATTTGAATTTGATGTGGTTACACAGTCAAAATTTGATTAAAAATTTTAATTATTTTTTATTTGAATTTGATGTGGTTCCACAGTCTTACCGTTATCCCTGGTATTGAAAACCCCACGTATATGCAGTTCTTTCAAAGGTAGAACCTGGAAGAGCCTACTGTCCGAGAACAAGTTTTGGATGATTTTGTCTGGTTTTCCTTCACCTTGGGATATCTTGAGTCTAATAGCTGCAACTGGCTCGAAGATATCTGTTGTTTTTTACTTTTGAAACTTTGATATTTATTATTCGTATAAAAATAAACATTTTATCAACACCACAAAAGTTGTAGTGAACTTTCATTAAAATGTACCACTATTGTTTTCTCATTTTAGAGTTAGGAGTGTGCAGTTTTATCGTTTTAGATCAGGTTACTGAAAAGGTGAAAATTAACAAACCTGTATTAATAAACATTCAAAAAATTATAAAAAAAATCAAGGGGACCTGATACTTCTACATCCGCACAAAAGTTGTTTAGTGTTTAGAGTTTGAACTACAAAGGGAGAGATACATGCTGCTTGCTCCTCGCTGCAAGCTGCTTAACACATGAAGCTGCTTGCTCAAATGTGTACAGCTCGTCCCAGTGAAGTAAATTGTCATGTGACCACTACTTAGCTTAGCTATGTCAAAACAAAAATAATTGTAGGATGGCACTGCCATCTAGCGATGTGAAGCAATTTTCTAGTGCTAGGAAGACGAATGATTTTAGTTTTCCACAAAAAAATGTAACAAAGTGCCATGGCAGTATATAGAAAATTGCATTCCTGCTTACACCACCAGTTTTGTTGTACAAACACCGTATGCTAGCAAGCTTAGGCTTCAGCCTCGTCACAAAAAAATATGGTGAAAGAAGACACGAATATGTGTTGTCACTGGAACATCCTGAGGAAGTTGTTTGCGTAGGCCATCGGCTTGACGTCAGGGTGTGGCTGCAAGATGAATTAGTCATGAACTTGGTTGTAATGAAATTGTATATGGTCTGGTTTACAAGATAGTTGCACAAAACTACAACTGACACCACATATAAAAACATAACTAGTTATCAACTAACATGCAGTCAACCTGCCTCAAGTTACACTACCTACAAAAACAGACTACTGCCACGGACAGTCTATTCTTCGGATAAAAATCTCATTGCCACATGATGCATGTACGCTGGGAAAGAAAAGGAGAGTAATAGTGTAACACTCACCACCGCTGAGAAAGAGGAAATATCTGGTTTAAGTTCTGGAGCTGTGAACCGAATATATGCACCCTTGTTACCCATCTGTATCAAAATTGCAATTGACAAGATGTAGAGGCGTGATCAGATAAGAGATATTTAAGAATATCAGGAGCATATAATTGACCAGGAAACAACTTCCATATCCTTAATAATGCAAGCAACTACAGTTCTAGTGTCAAGTACCTGGTCACAATAATTAGGAGCAGAGAACACTGTTATAAGCTTTCCATCATGTTCAATTTCATAGCCTTCATCTTTCACTTCATGGGATCGAACAATAAGATCTGGAACATCATCAGGCAAATCTAATAAGCGAAATATGTTATGCACACCTCTTCCAGAACAAATAATTTTCCTAGGAAACAAAAGAAGCTATTGACACTATGACAAATAACAAATGCTCAAAAGATCCACCGGCAACCTTTTTACGGATTTTACTACATACCCAGATTATTTTCTTGTAGAAATCTCTTAGTCACATCTGCACCAAAGGAAAGACCAACACCACGTTTGCTTGGACCTCTACCAAGCTGAGGCTGAGGATCACTCCATAATATTTCACACATTAGACCTGTCAGCAGAAACAGGAATCATGTTGCCATATAACTAACATGGGAAAAAAAGGCATCAAGGTAGAAAATATGCCAACACTTGTACTACAAATTAATGGTTAATATATGTCACTTTCAAGAAGATAATCGAACAAAACTCAATTACCAAGATGGATCAGACATAATAGCTAAATCAAATGGGAGCGAATTTCAACGATAAATTGGAAATAAAGCACATAACAAAAATAGAAAAAACAAATAGCTACCTTCTTCAGGAGGCTCACGGAAACGATCAATGGCCCTAATATCTGAAAGCTTAACACCATCAACACTAAAGAGACCTCCATGAACTACAAAGATCTTGTTGTTGATGACATGAGCAAGGGGTAGGCAACAGAATGCTTCCGCAAATAGTTCAATAAATGCTTCGCCCAACTTCGACCTCACTTCTCCCTCAAAACCATATATTTTATTCATGCTCTTGCTTTCGTGATTTCCTCTTGCAAGGTACATACCTGGATCATTCAAGATGTATATAAAGAAATCTTAAAACATGCACAACTAAAAACTGATCCATTTATCATAATCATAAGTTATGATAATGTACTAATAAACAGAGCTAGTACAGTGACAGATTGCATAATAATATCTAGTTCATGAAAAGTAACAAAATCATAACAGTTACCTGTCGGATAGAAGCACTTGAAAGCAAAAAGCGTGAGTATGACTTCAACAGAAAAAGATCCTCTGTCTACAAAGTCTCCATTGAAGAGGTAAGGATTCTCTTCCGAGGGAAGCCCATTGAGCTTAAATATATTGAGCAAATCAAAGTACTGCAGTGGAAAAAATATAATAGCACTTCTGGTCAGTATATCAATATGTACTAAACTAAATAAAATGACAGCTCAAATACCAATATTGTTTAACATTTCAAAAATGAAGGAAACGCCCCAGAAGCACTAGTAAAAAAACAAAAGGAATGCAATCAGAAAACCTAAATACCTGCCCATGCACATCACCGCAAACTTGTAAAATGTTGCCATTTGGAATGTTCACGTCAACAAGTGAAGGCATAGAACGCAATAACTGCACGGCTTGTAACACAATCTGGTACGCATACCTGCATTATCAATCAAAGTAGTAAATAACCAAAAAAACCAATATAACCCAAAAAAACACTTCAGGTATGTCCCTCATTCAAAGTGTACCTTTTGTGTATACACTTCTGTTTGTTAAACTCATCTAACATTGCCTTGACAAAATCTAATGTTATTGTGTCTCCGTCAACCCTTGGTCCTGCATATTGTGGCTCTACTTCTGGAACATGCAAAGAATTGTGAACCTCAATTTAAACTTAGCAGGGATATTTAAGCAAATAACAAAAGCCATCCACTTGGAAAGAAAAGTTCACAAGTAACATGCGGAAGCGCCAGTAAACAACTCTATAAGCATTATAGGTAGGATAACTGGCAAATTTAAATGAAAAATAGAGGGAATAACAAGAGAAACAATTAGGCCCTTATGTTGTGGAATGCATACACTTGGAAGTACGAGATTCATAAAAGTGCTAAACGGGTTCTTCTCAGAAAGCTGACCAAGAACAACTTTTCAATTACCCTTGGAAGCCAGGGAAGTACAAGCTTCATAGAGATTAGCAAGTAAAACAACTCATCAAGTTTGCTAAATAACACTAATATATCCAGGCAATAATTCCACTCAAAGTTGGCTTAGGCAAAAAGTAAAGTGGAAATATGTTAAGAAAGTAAACATCAGATACCTATGATGTGGTAGTCAATAGAATCAGCTAAGAACGCTTTTTCTTCATCCCTACAGAAATTGCTTCTTCAAAACGGATTTTTTGGACAGCTTTCTCACACTCTTTCAGTTTCCTTGTAGCATCCGGATCATTAGGGCAGATTCTTTTCACCTAGAGAGAAAGGAATACTTATTCATGTAATTGCAGGGGAACTCATTAAATCTGTACAACCGCATGAAACAAAATAGTGTGGTTCATATTATTTCTAGATGTAGATGGTGACCTACATTAACATAATGCACCACCAAGTAACTAGAAATATTCATTGTCAATCTGGCAAGGGGCTATAAAACTAAGGAAAACAATCCACGCACCTGCTGAAAATCCTTCAGGGCTTCCTTGAACTTACCCATGGCAAGAAATGCCGCTCCACGCCGGTAGTAACCCTACAACCCAACAAAGGGTAAAGATAGGAAACATGCAAATCATGTGGGCAGGAAGGAATGGCATACCACTTACTTTTGAATATCTAGGATCAATTTCAATAGCTTTTGAAGCATCTTGCACTGCACTTCCATATTCCTCTAACTTTGTATGAGCAAATGCACGGTTTGCCCAGTAAACAGCATTTGAACTGTTTAGCTCAATGGCCTGACTGTAAAGCTCTATAGCCAGGGAGAACTTGTTTGCTGCAGAAAATAAATAGAAAGATTATACATCAGGGAAATATTCCTTCAGAAAAAAATAGGCAATGCTGCATACAGCATGAAAGCCTGATCCATTTATTTTGTAAGAGCAATATCAGTGGCCTGCTACTACTCAGGAGGATGGATATAAGATATAATGCATTGAAGTACATAACAGATAAAAGATATAATATCAGAAGCCTAATCGATCAATAATGATTACAATTCCCTGTTGATTGGTCTTCTAAATAAGTGTTATTAGCATATTACTCTCATATCTCAACATTTGGAAGTCAGCATTACAACTTAAAAAAATGTTGTTCTGACATAAAAAAGGCTGAGGAAGTGAAGTGGATAACATACCCTTAAAGCCATCATTTGCCTTAAGCTTGAGTTCCTCAGCCTTTTGCTCATTTAAACTGGAGTTAGCATCCATGATAGTTATTACCCTTGAGCTTTCTCCAGTAGAGACTACTTCATACACAGAATTTCAAGTCCTGTACAAAGAATAATTAGCACAAGAAAACAAAATACCAGATATAAGTAAAAAATGCAGGAGTATTACAGACAACATTGAGTAGAAACAATGCGTTAGCATATTGGGTAGAAAATTTTGCATATTTCATACCAAGAGGCATCTCTGTATTAGAAACAACTAGCCTGCAGTGTGGATCATAAAGCACACATGCAAAAGTAGAGAAAGGAGGCTGTTCATGGATTTGTTTCATTTAAAAGTAGAGAAAGGAGGCCTGTTCATGATTTGTTTCCATTTCCAACCATACCAAAATTTGGCAATACTAACGGAATTCGTCCACTACTTTGTTTGTAACAAGATCTTGGTAATGTGCAGGGGATTTCAGTAACACTAATAGAGCACTCTACCAAATTTTGTTAATTCCATGGAAGAAAACCAAAATCACTACTTTATCAAATTTGCAGAATGCAAATATGCCCAAGTTTTAAGATCACCAAATTTTGGTAAGGTTTGTCTTGGCAAACAAACCAGACATGCCCTAACAACTCCATGACATCATCATTGCCAGGAGTGAAAGTTAAAAAATAACACACTACTCATTCTTATAGAGATATGGATACAATTGGAGCAGGGATTTCATGATAAACCGTGGTTGGACAAGGCCCTGCAGCCTATAGAGCTGACCCAACAACTCTCTGCATTCTGCAGTGCAGGAACCCTGGAAGCATATTGGAAATATCTTCCCCATAACCAAAAAGTCACAGGCTCATATAAGCAATCTGAGACTCATATCTCAATAAGCTTGCATCCGAGCCCATTGGAGTATAATCAAGAACAAAATGCTCATTTCAGTTTTTCTACATGTTCGTGAGCTCATATTAGCAAGAAATTGGAAGCTTTAAACTAAGTTACCAATAAACCATACTTAACTGCATCCTTACAATATTTCAGGAAGCTACCATTGAGTGCCAGTAAAAGGCATATGCTCTGTTTTCTGAAACACTTAAGATGTACATTATATATAACAAATTTGGATATCACAAGTTATGAGTTCCATTGATGCAAGACAATACAGGAGCAAGTGCTACTTACTCAATCATGTATAATTCCAAACAAGTGTTTAATTCCAACACAACCGACCGCCAACTGTTACATTTTCTAGGCCCCCACATTGAGAAGCTACGCGAAGATAAAAATAATGTAAATTAGATACACTAGTCACCAACCCATAAGCTGCACCGATTATTGGTATTAAACAGAAATTTTAGAAATTTCAATCATATGTCAAATACATTGGTTATATTCCAAATTATAGCAGATTAGATTAAAAGAAGATCCATGTCAGTTACAACTTGTTAATTATTAGTTTCAAAATTTTGAATTAAATTAGTAAAATACTAATTTTCAGAATCCATCCTAATATGTCTTCTGTTGTCCTCATGTTTTATTTAATATATTTTGGAATTAACAAGTCCCTAATTGTATTTGTGTTAAGAGTTTCAATTTAGTATGTTTCATGGATTAATAATTCCGGAATTCGGAATTAATAGATATTGAGTTGTACTCAGTTTGGAGTATCTATAATTAGTTTTTTTTCACGATTTATGGCCAGATCGTGGTTAACGTGGAGCTCCTCAAAATGGCATTAGTAAGGCATATATGTCATTAAAAAGTTGTCAGCGCTTGAAAAAAATGGCATTATAAGCTATGGCTTTAGAATCGTTGTTGCAAAGTGAACAGTTGGTATATATTCATTGTGAAGCAAATGGACCGTTGCCCCTTTCATCATCATCCATCTTCCTTTTCCTCTCCATGGGCATCTGAGGGCGAGAAGCTCCACCCATCCTGTCCCGGCAGCCAGCAAGGTCAAGTTGAGTTGGCGTCATCTCCAATTTCCTCTACCCCCGCGAAGCTCTGGCCATCTCCAATTTCCCTAATCCTGTGCGAAGCTCTGGCTTGTATGCGATGCACAGAGGCGCCCGCTGAGGAGCTCCACCCCCTGTTAGCTGAGGCCCCAACTGCACATGCCCGTGCATCAAGGGCCGCCGGCCAGCCAGTGTGCCAGGATCTAGGCAACTCGCGCAGCGGTGCCACTCGAGTGCCGGACACCCCAAGACATCACAACACAGCCACTATGCCCCACAAGCCGAGGCCTTCCTTCGCCAACCGTGTCCTGGACTTGCCGACCTCCATCGATCTGTTGGTGCTAGAAGAGATGGAAGCAATGGAAATAGGTGGAGGAATGTGGAAGAAGAAAAGGGAACTTAATATAATGTTCCACATGGCCGGTATTCCAAAAATGGCAAACTTAGCTGGGAATGTAAGAAAGAGAAAACGTTTACAATGGCAAGTTTCACTTCTGGCATCCAGGGAAAATAGCACGTTGTGCCTTGTGGATGCACAGGACACCATATAAATTCTAATTTCCAGTCATATTAGTACATGCATATACATATGTGACACCACAATTTACTCGATAATTAGAGTATAACATTGACGTACTGTATATGTTATATTAGACAACCCAATCATCTTGGATTCGCCCCTGTCTGGATGTATCTAATTTTTTCCTATCAAAATTATGATCACTGCCAATCGCTGCCCCTGTTGACTCTAGCATTTAGCCGGCACCCAAGAAAGAAATAAAGGTTGGGTGTCCTCACCACAGGCACAATTTCAAGAAGAAATCTTTGCAGCAGAAACCATCGTCCATACACATACTGACACGCCGTTATCATCAGAGGAAGTGGTGGACGCAGAATTTGTGACTGTTAATTCGAAGTTAAAAACTAGCGTATATCAGACATCGGACACCAATTGCGATAAGTCTAACTAATAGCGAAACTTTCGGCCAACTCGATTCTTAGAAACTGAAAAATCGAGAGTTTAAACTGTCTCCCGCAACCCACGGTCACGAGGCCTTGAATTCACTACACTAACTGACAGGAAAAAAATTGCAGATAATTGAAAGACATCACGTGGAGCCCTGGAGGTTACCGCGAGCGCCGCGGGAAAGGTAGGGGTTCAACTGACCGCCGGAGAGAGCAGGGGTTGGCTGGCCGCCGGCTATGGCGAGGCGCCGCCCGAAGGATGGAGGCCAGCGAGCGGGGCACCGCAGAGGCCGCGGCCCACGCGGCGCGACGGCGGCGGAACCGCAGGGATGCAGGTCGGGGACGGCGGGTCGCGCGCGTGCGTGCGGTGGCCGGCGTGGCGGGTTTGTGGTGGCGGCGTCGACGACACTCTCGGTTGGGTCGTCGGCGGCAGTGTTTGTAGTCTTGGCGAGGGGAACACCCGATTCTACTACTAGTGGTAATCTAGGGTTGGCAACTGGGCTGGCGACTCTTATATTGGGCCGGCTGGGGCGTGGGATGGAGACAGCGCCATTTTTTTTTCTCTTTTGACTATGTATGTTCATCATTTAACTGAATTTATTATTTCCCATAATACTACAAAAGATTCTAGATTGTTTTGAAGAGACTAAGAAAAAGAAAAAAAGACTAAAATACCCTATTTAATGAAGGATATGCAGGGAGCGAGACGGTGATTGGGGGTATCAGGGGCAAATCAAGGCTATTTCTTGGTGTCACATGTAGGGGTGAAAACGAGACATGTATTTTCTGCTTGCCTGTTCGACCTGAGGCTCGCGGGAAGGATATGGGAGAGAAAAATAGACACCCGGTACTACCTGAGTTCGAATCTGAATCCGCTAAAAAATATGGATTAGGATACGGAAAGAGTTGTATCTGCTCGTAGGGGTGAAATTGGTTGGGTACGGTTGGATCATGGCATTCCTGTATCCTAACCCATATTTTTCTTCACATTCGGATTGGGGTACGGATTGTGCCAGATAACATATCACTTATCCCATATCCTATCCCATTTTTTTATTGGAACCGGATTCAGGAATGGATATCTATTTGTATCTCTAATTCATAGGTATTAAATCTTGGGAGGCAATTAGAGTGTTAAAAAGGGATACATCAAGAAAAAAATTGTGCAATACTACTTGTGAGCTCATAAAATAGTGATTAACCAATCTTTTATCATGTTTATAAGTGGATTTATAATAGATTTTCATATATGTTTGATAATATGGAACATACGGGCGGTCTCACATGACACCAATAAAATTTTACAAACTCCATTAGAAATTTATGTATACCATTGCTTATATGTGGTGTGACCCCAACATGTAATGGAGGTGACACCAATAGTTTCTTAGCCTGGCTTCGTCCCTAGGGGTATGATAAAAAAATTGAACGAGTGGTGGTTGATGCGACAAGTAGGAGTAGTATTCTAGAATCCCTTATGTTTTGGGACAAATTTTGAATCTTTGGATACCTTATATTACAAGACAGAAGAAGTTTTCATCAGGTAATTGAGAAATTCCAAAATCACAGCCATCTGAAACCAATCATTGGATTATTAAATGCAATGGATGGGACATCATATTCTACCTCTAGCTATTCTCTCTTTATCTCCCTAGGTCGCTCCATGCCTCCATTGGTGATCGTTCTTGCTTTCGACAACTAACCAAAACCTTCTCTGGTGACGGTGCAAGGAAAGGACACCAGTGATTCTAGCAGATTAGAATTCTGGTGGGGTGAGGATGGAGGGAGGGGAGGTTGGAGGACGGTTAAAAGGGTGAGTTCAGGAAGAGGATCTTATAGGGATGGCCATGGCAACGACGGCGTGGCAGTGAATGGTGGGTGGCACAAGGTAGTGACGACACTGCTATAACCATGGGTAGGTGAGCAGGCAGTGGGAAGAGTTGGCAGCGGGGGCAAGCAGAACGAATTTGTTAGGAGGTGGCTGCAAATCCAGTGACATGAGCCACCAAAGCAGGGGCGAGCACAAAACTTTAATTGCAACAAAAGAGAGAGAAACACTTAGCAGAGAAGATGAATGATGATGTAAGATGAACAGTAGCCGGATGACGTGGATCACTAGAATCAGATGGCTGAGGACAATTGATTGAGTTGTTATAAAGCAGTATTGTATGTGCTTGAACAAAATTACTTACAAAGTTTTTAACCATTTGATTTAATTAATTGTTAGTTACGGAAAATCAACATTGAGTCCTGATATGTCACGTTGGCATTTGTGAAAAATTTATAATAATTTATTTTACATGTATATTTTTCTTTTGTGATATTCATTGGTCTAAAAAAATATTCTTGATTGTTAGGCAGCGCACACATACCGTCACATGGTGACCTTTATCACTCTCCTAGGCACAACTCCATTTCTATAGTCGATCTATGCTATCTTGTGTATATTTGTCTACATTGAAACTACACTCTCATGCCATATGCCATATCTAACTATCTAGCATTGTTAGCTAGTAATTAATCAACATATATAATTTTTCTATTTACATGGAGTCGATTTCTTTTTATCATTATGTTGTCTTCGTGTGTCCTCCTAATCCAACGATTGCCAGATATATATGTTTTTTTGTAGTCGGTGGGATATAAGAGTTTGGTGTCATTAATGAACCTCGACACATGATTTATATCTCTTAGTACAAAATATCACTTAAAAGTTGTGTATTATGGTTTTATCTCCTGAGACAACGATAGATTATCACTTGGTTCAGAACAAGTTCTTTTATTTCTCCTCTTCCTTGGTGTTCTTATTGTAAAATCACATTGATCATGCACTACGAGGTAAAAATAGGCAAGAAAAATGTTTATTGTTTTTCTACTAGATTGTGATTCTATATTTGTAGCGATCTATGTTTCTGGTACCAAATATGTTCATACATGCTATATATATGAATTGTAAGTTTGTATTTCTAAATACTTCCGAAAGTTTAATTGTTTGTCGTTTGTTTTATCAGTATGTGATATGGTAACGATTGCCATGCATATACTTAAACATCACTCTTAGTATAACAGAGTTGGATAAAACTTCCTTTTGGGGTGATCCAAGGTGAGCCATTTCTTTATGTAGTTATGTCTATTGGTTAAGTTAAGAATGGCCTCAATTATATTTAATCTCTTGCGGTGCTTTTGTTACATCTAGTTTTAATATGGAAAATGATACACATAAAAAAACATACAAACTCTTATAAAAACTGGTGTGATATGTTGTGAGTGCATCTTTCATTTCCATAACTACCAACTAATTAGATTCGATGGTTGAGATTTGTTTGTAAGAGTTTTGTAAAAAAAGTTTAGTATGTATAGCGCTACTCTTAATATATGTTTGATGTGGAATGAATCATAGCATCATTGAGAGACAAGGTAATGGTACTGAAAAAGAACATGGTTAGGTAGGTATGCTTTGGTTATAAAATTCCAGCTGCAAATATGTGATTTTGGTAAAACAATGTCTTCTACGAAAATTCCTTTCGTGTAGAAAAACTAGATGTAGCTCATGGTTTTGCCCGTGCTTACCTTAATTACATTAAGCTTAAAAGATATGGATCATAAAATATCACATTGAGAGATACTCCCTCCAGTAAAAATATATTTGACGTTGGAGCATGAGCTAAGCTCACTCAGTTCTCCCAACGTCAAATAAATTTGATCAGTGGGAATATCGTATTTCATTTCTTTCTTGAACGAATACTCACACATAATCATTATTTCTCATTGAAAGGATAGTTCTCAAGTCGTTTATTATTTAATTACTATTCAACAACGTCTATAGGAGGAATTTAATAAACATATTATTTTGACATGAATTTAATCAAATCTTCAAAGCTTTGAGAATTGGTGACTTTTAAAAATATAGATTGGATACATGAAAATCATATGCCTTAAATAGTACTTTTATAAACATTAATTTTGTATAAATTTCAGTTTACTGTGGATCCTATTACAATTTGCACCATGATTTGGCCTTGCACTTTGGACTAGGGTACTTGTCTACTTCACCATGTTTGTTTCCCTTTTTCTGATGTGGCCCTGATTGATTGAGTTACAGTTAATAAGCCATAGGAGAATGAATGCAGTGACCAAAAATAATTTATAGGTAAAACTTTTATATCAATATTATTCACAGTTTAAAAGCCAATGCTAAAAAACATAATATGATGAAAAAACCCCCCTAAAATCAACTCTAATAAGTCAAAATTCAAATTTTGGCTATGGGTGATAAGCCAACGAGCAGATGATAAGAGGTCACTTCACCTTACATGTTTTTTAGAGAAGCGTATTATGAGCATCAATGATAAAAGTTGCCTTTTGGGGAGTGTGAGAATGCCCAAAATAACATCTTCTCCTGAAGTATAAAGATAGGCTTGCATCTCTCAATCTAAATTCCAACAAAAAGGTGAATCAACCAAATTAAAAATATATATCAAGTTTTCACTAGTACAATACAACAGTTACCAGCATTTTTTCACGGATACATCCATCCATCCATGTTTCTAAGTTCTAACCAGCATATATAAAACTCTATACGCATGCAGGAATCTTTTGTAGTTGCTGTGATCCAACCAAAATTCAGAACTTCTGATTTGAACAAAGTAGAGCATCACCATCAGTCCATCACATAGCCTATCCTATCCTGTCCAGTGTCCACCAATTAGCGAGTGCATCTCAGTTTCGACTGTCAAAAAAGCAGAGGCTCTCTTCTTCTTCTTCTTATTTCCAGACTCCGGGAGAATCAGATGCTGTAGACTGTACACTGTAGTGCAATCGCTCTCTCCCAACAGTGTGGCCAATGCTGCCTGCTTCGATGCCACCAGAAATGGCAACAGATCATCGTCAACAACCAACCACCAGAGAGTAGAAGCTAGCTACTCAGATCCTACCTACATTTAGGTGGCGCCATCGCCATGGCAGGCGCCACACATGCATGACAGCGCAATCACGTCAGCGTCTCGCATTTGATAGCTAGCTTAGCTGCAAGAATTCGAGCAAGCAGCAATCGCGGTCATGGACTGGACTCACATGGCCGCCACATGGATCCATCCATCTATCCTTTAGCCAAGGTCGTCATCTTCCACCTCCAGACAGGCAGATACACGTAGCTAGCATTGCCTCCGGCGCTTGGAGGTGGCCGGGAAGCAGCGGCGGAGGGAGCTGTCCGGGGAGCAGATGTCCGGCACGAAGGCGGTGCTGTCGGGGGCGCCGCCGCCGTGAGCGTTGGCCGGACGCCGTTGCCAGTGGAGGCCGGAGGCCGTCGGCGGGGAGGCGAGCTCCGGGACCGACCACTGGATCTCTGGTACCTGCCCGAAGAGCTCGTCGGCGTTCCGGTCCTCCTCCGATGAGGACCGGTAGTACGGCGAGCCGTCGGTGCTGCCTCCCAGCTTCCCGCTGTCAGCCTGGTCGATCCATGAATGGAACGATTAAAAATTGTATCTTCCAAAATTTTTTTTTTAAAAAAACTCCCTTCGTCCTAAAAATATAAACTTTTTAAGGTTTTGTCTGAAGATTAAAAAAATAATTAAAATTAAATGAGAAATATTTATAATTTTTTAAAATAAGAAAGTAAGTAAATAAATTAAATGGAGGAAGGTTGAGAGAGAAGTGAATGAATGAGAAATTGCTATACTTTGAAAAAAAAATTGAATACAAGAAATTTCTATATTTTGGGGTAGAGAGAGTATTTTGCAAATTTTTTAAAAAAAGTATCTTGCAAAATTTTCTTTAAAAAAATTGTATGTTGCAAAATTTTCTCTAAAAAAGCTGTATCTTGCATGGATTAGTGGTGTTGATTGCAATACGAGGAAGAAACTGATCAAATTGAGCTTGAAATGTGGGAAAATTCAGCAAAATTTGTAGTTGTAAAGAGAGGAGTGACCTTGGAGGTGCCGCTGTCGCCGAAGCCGAAGCCGCCGTTGAAGTCGGTGAAGCCGCCGAAGAACTCGCCGAGGGGCCAGTCCATCATGCCGCCCTGGCCGCCGAACGCCGGCGCGCGGGGGCTCCTCTTCGGCGGCGGGGTCGTCATGCTCACCGTCTCCGTGTGGCACGGCGGCGCCGGGGAGCCGAACTGCTCGTTGACGACCGACCAGTAGGGGAGGCTGCTCGCCGCGGCCGCCGCGCCTGGCGTGTCGGCGGCGTCCCAGCTGAATCCTCCGCCGTGGCCGTAGAGCGGGGCGGGGTCGCTCTTGGCTGGAGGTGGCGGAGGAGGAGACGGCTCCGGCGGGTCAGGGGAGTGGTCGTCCTGCTCCTGGCCGACCTGGACGCCGGTGAGGAGGAAGCGGCGGTGCGCGGAAACGAAGGCGTTGGCGGTGTGAACGGCGACGTCGCAGCTCCGGCAGAGCAGCGCGCGGTCCTCGAGGCAGAAGAAGTAGGCGTGGCACTCCTGAACCCCGCCGCCGGCGAGCAATCACCGATCAGCCACCCCCCAATCTAATCCAAGATCCAACAAACGACACAAGAACAGTCATGCACGCACCTGACATATGTCGCACTTGGGCGGCGAAGGCGGCGGCGCAGGGGCGGCGGAGGCGGCGCCGGGGGCGAGGAGCGGGAGGCGCTGGTGCTTCCCGGCGAGGCGGTTGGCAGCGTGGACCTCGCGGTCGCAGCGCGCGCACAGGGCGGCCTCGTCGGCGCAGCAGAGGACGCTGGCCTCCGCCGCCTCGCAGGCGCTGCACAGCACCTTCATGCGCCGGCAAGAACACAACCCGTGAAGCCGAAAGCGAAGGGGGGAATCGAATTCCAGCTGCCTCCAGTCCAGTGGCGCGCGTGGGCGGTGGTGGTGTGGGGCGAGGAGGAGGCCGGTGGTGGTGGTGTATTATGGGGGCAGGAGGCCGCGGAGGTGGGGGCGTCATGGGAGGGAAGGGAATGGAATGGATTCGTGGGCACGGTGGAGGGGACGAAGGTGGGCGACGTCGCCGGCTGCCATTCGCCGAGGCCTCCTCGACACCTAATGGCCGCACAAAATCGAAATCCACCTTAAAATGTAATTTTGTAATGCTTATCGGACTATAGAAAACAGCTGTATATCATATTCATATCTATATTCTATATATCCTGATAGCGAACTATATGAGATATGGCTAAACTGTAACATCCGTTTTGAGCCATCTTTTGATGCCTTCTTAAAGAAATGTCACTGCTACAAATAAAATTGATTTTTATTGATGTCCCTCTAATATCTTCACAGATGGGCCATAAGGGTCGTGCTTGTGCAGTAAGCTAGGTGGACTCCACATCACCGCTCGCATATAGAAACACCTCTTTTCAGGCGAGCAGCTTAACGGGACCGCTTACGAAAATGGCCCTGCACTCTTCGCAAGCGGCCCACCTGTGGAAATGATATCATTTTCGTCGGAGGACCTCTTAAGGGCCACTGAGTAAAGAGATTACAGATGTGGCCCATTAGAGCATCTTCAAGAGATGCCTAATATTTAGCTCCCAAAAAATCAATATTGGGGCTTTCCTAAAAAAACTTAGGTCCAAAAATCATCTTCTTCTCCAAAAGAGGTCCAAAAATTGGATCCTAATAATTTATTGGTTGGCCACATAGGCAGGATGGAACCGTTGGTAGTTGATCATCTCTCTCCCCCTTTGTGTGCGCATGTCCCCTCCCCTTATTTGTGCATGCACGAAACAGGAACGGCGTTGTTGCTGTCACCGTTTGCCTCTGTCGTCGCCTGTTCTGATTCGTGGCTATACTGTCGTTTCTTGACTTTGATTTTTACAAAAACGAAATCCCGTGACAACGCTCTATCTATTTATGTCCTCAAGTAGGTAATCCCACTGATCTATTTTTGCCCTAGCCGTACTTTGATATGAGGATTTCATTGTAGGCAAAAAAAAAAATTCATGTGATAATTAAAAGATTTTGCAGTTGATTCAATCTGCGATGAGTGGTTCTTGCTCCTTATTTCAATGACTACTAGATGAATCCTCATCTGACGACGATGACGAATTCTTTTTTGCCGCGGCACAAATTGTGCATAGCTATTTGCACTCTGTCAATGCACCAAAACATGGCGGGTTTGTTGCTGGACATAAGGTAGTTGTGTCGATATTTTACATCGGCAATAAATATATAGGGCTACTCGGCAAGAGGAAACTCGGTGGATTGCAAAAGAACACGGAGAGATTTTATACTGGTTCAGGCCCTCGATGTGAGGTAATACCCTACGTCCAGTTATGGTGTATTCCTTTGAGGATGTGTGTTTGCTTCTATGAGCTTATGATGTCTTCTCTGCCCTCAAGGGGCACCCTGCCTCCCCTTATATACTGGGGGACAGGGATACAAGGTAGGAGTTCTAGCCGGATACGGCCAAGGGATTTCCTTCTTAGAGATACATCTTACCCGGCTAAGATTGTATATTCCTTTTTGTATAAGACAAAATCTACCGGATGCTATTATGTCTCTAACTATAAGACTCAGCCCATCCTCTATCCGAGTGGCCCATATACTTGTGATGAGGTACCCGGGACCCATGGTCTCCACAGTAGCCCCTGAGGCCTTCATAGTTGAGTCATAGCTGATGCCGAGTGCTCATCCTCCACGGTGAAGATTGCCTGAGTGCATTGTTTCCTGAGTACTCTTTGTCCGAGTATGTCTTCTTCCCAAGTCCTGCTTCATGTCAGCTGGCAGCGAGGCTATGAAGGGCTTCATACAGGTATATGAATAGCGTGCGCCGAATAGGCGCACCTATTAGGTGTAGTCCCCGACTTTGTGCTTAATTGTGAAGACAATTAAACATAAAGTCAAAGATCTTTAACCTTATAGTCTTTCCCAAGTAGTATACTATTGGTATATGAGACTCTTCGGTATCATGTCAACTGGAATATGATTTATAGTCTTACCGAGTAGCATGCCACTTATATATGGGACTCTTTAGCTTCATGTCAGCTGAAAAAGGTGTTTATAGTCTTTCCCAAGTGGCGTCCCACTCGGAAGTTAGACTCCTCAGCGTCATGTCAGCTGGAAAGAATATTTATAGTCTCTCCCGAGTAGTGCACTACTCGGAAGTTAGACTCTTCAGCGTCATATCGGCTGGAATAATGTTGCTCATGGCAACCGTTGACCAAGCATATAGGCCGAATACCACTTTATGAAATTAAATCCATTGCGTGGTCAGGTGTACTCGAGAAAGATACCTGCATCCCCAATTTTGATGAAGACCAGCTTGTGATCCTTATAAGGATATATCCTCGATACCTGGTGGATAAGACAGATACCCAAACACATATGTTCAGCAATTAGGCCTTTATGAAGCATATCTGTTTACCTCATCGGTTCCTGTTGGTAGCATCAACACTGCGATTTTAACCCAGCCTGCGAGTGGCCCACATTGAGCATGCTACTGTAGGAACTCATATCTTGGTGGTCCAGTGCCGACTATGTAGGCCCAAGCCCATGAGTCGGCACAGGCTCTATAAAGGCTGAGGGAGAGACAAAGGATTCCTCATCTTCCCCACGCGACCAATCATTTCGTCTTCCCAGCTCCGCGCCGAAATTTCGCGTCCCGTTTCACTAGGGTTCGTCTTTGCTTGCTCCTTCCCACCGAAGCTCAAGCGATTCCACATCCATTTGTCCATTCCAAGCCCCCGACCATATTTCCCCAAATTTTATGTCCCCTCGACCATGCTGAAGGTTCCAGATTTCGCTGGGGCATCAGACGAGGGGTGGCCGACCTCGGATTGCAGCCGGTCGAAGCTGGAAAAGCTAGAGAAGTCGCTGCGGCTGCAAAGCCGTGATATCATCTGCTGGCGCCCGGTTGAGGGTGAGTTAGTTCCAAATCCCCAATCCGGCGAAACTGTTGTTTTTGCCTCTTTCTTTGACCGGGGTTTGTTTCTTCCCTCTTCCGAGTTTGTTCGCCGTCTTCTTAACTTTTATGGATTGGAGTTGGTGAATCTGAATCCCAACTCAATCCTGCAAATCTCTATCTTTGTGACTCTTTGCGAGTGCTATCTGGGTGTAGAGCCCCACTTTAATTTCTTCAGGCACTTGTTCCACATCAAGCCCCAACCATCTAAGAATAGGGTCCAGGTGATGGGGGAGCTGGCCTTCAGTTGAGGAGTGAGATGAAGAAAATTTATATCGATATTCCTTTGAAATCCTCGTTAAAAGGTTGGCATAAGGATTGTTTATTGTTTTGATCTGGAACCCTCCCTGCCTGCATTCACCAGAAAACCCCCGACGATCTCGCCCAATTGGTCGTTGGATCCAACCTTCGAAGAGATGGGCCAAGTGCATCAGTTGCTGGCAAGGTTGGAGAAGTTTAAGGAAGCCGGCCTGACCGGCCCCTGGGTGGCCAAGCGTTTCCTGACCCGACGCATCCAGCCCCTGAAGTTGAGGAGCGAGTTCTGCTAGGATTATCAAGGGAAGAACGACCTCGACCGAGAAAGCCGAGAGGTGGCCACCTAGCAAGAAGTGACTGAAACACTGTTCACTTATTTCTCCAATGGGGTGATCGAAACCGAGGACGCAGAGCGTTGTATTGCGGCTCATAACTGGAACCGGCCTCGTCCCGAGGTAACCTCTACTTTTCTTCTGTGATGAATGCTTGTAGACATGTATCCGTAATGGACTAGCATCGTGAGATGTATATTGCTGAATTATTTGCAGTGGTGCAAGGAGTTTGATGATGACTCCTGCCCATTGTCGGCCACAAAGTCAAAAAAGAGGCCGAGAAGTCCTTCTGCCGCCTAGCCCGACTCCGAGAGAGCGGGGAAGAAAACCATTGTAGATCGGGGCAAGGAGAAGGTTGTGAAGCCGAGCACCGCTGCCGAGAGTCTGAAGATAAAGGACACTGCCAACGCAGTGCCTAGGCCATTGAGTGCCAGACCGGGACCCGTGCGATCGAGCTCAGTGTCGTTGAGCCCAACCAGAGTGCCCCCGAGTACGAGGTCGACCATAGCGCCGCCGAGTACCCGGGTGCCCTAGCCAACCACACCGCGAACGGGGCCGACCAAGACTAAAATGCTGCCGACTGCCGCGCCCTCCGGCCCGACTGCCCGCAGCCCTCCAGCGCCGCCCTCTAGATCTCCCGGACAGAAGCTCAAGTTTTCCAAGAGGTAGGTCGTTCTGGGTCTTCTGAAAATCATGTTTATGATCATGACGTCTTGATATTGGATTCATTGTGCAGGAGGCGGATCGACATTGATCTCAAGGAGACCACGCCAGCCACCCCCGCTGTCGATCCTGCCCCAGCAGAGTCGGCGCCAGGGAGTACACCTGGTGAGCTGGCGGTGGTCCCAGTTGCAGAAACTGAGACAGCCCCGACTGCAGGACCGCCGACACCGATCGACCAAGGGACGGTTGCTGGAGCCGCTTCTCTAGCCCCTGAGCCGGCGCCTATCGTCGAAGCCGTCGTGGCAGCTCCTGAGCCAACCCCTGAGGGCCTGGAGGCCGCCGAGTTGGGGGCCAGGAGTCCATCGCCATCTTGGTCGTCGTCGTCGCTGTCTCCTCCTTCGGATAAGCCGGACCTCCCTAGGCTCGAAGCTCCTCCTCGCAAGTTCCCGCGAACGTTCCATTGGACGGTGCCCAACAGAGCCGCCAGGAGTTATAAGCATGACGAGGTTGCGGCGGAAAGGGAGCGCGAAAGCTTGCTGCGCGCCACACTTGCCGCGTCCTAGGGGATCCGGGTATGACCTTCGTCGTATTGTAGTCTTGGTTATCTTGCTCATATGAGTGATCTGACGACTGACTCTGTTTTGCTCTGTTTTTCCCCGAGTAGAAACTTGTTGATCGCTCGGAGAAGATGAGTGAAGTCTTGATCTGGGTTGCCCCCCAGCTCCAAGAGTTGGACCAGCTCTGGGCCTTGAAGGCCAAAGTAGAAGGGTGCAGCCAAGAGAGGGAGTCTTGGTTGAGAGACGCTGTTACTCAGCTCAGGGCTGAAAATTGGGACCAAGCCAAAAAGATAAAAGGTAAGCCTTCATGATGTATCTTTCTGACCAGATCCTTGGTAAATTTCTCCAGCTGTGTCGTTCCCGACTGCCCAGTTTTGTCTTGACTGCAACGTCGAGTTCTTGACTAATCTATCGTGCAGCCCTCGAAGCCGAGTTGAAGACCCGGACAGGGGAAGAGATCCAGCTGAAGGAGGCCAAGAAAGCCAGGGCTGAGCTTGAAAAGGACAAGGCCGACCTGACAAAGGCCAGAACCGAGCTTGAGCGAGAGAAGGCCGAGTTGAAAGAAGCCAATACCAAGCTCGAGAGTGAAAAAGTTGAAGTAGAGAGGACCATAGCAAGGTGGGAGGCCGACTATGACAGTAAGTCTCCCTTTTGACACTGATCTTAACCAATTCATTAATTACTCCATCTGCAGCTTTTTACCTAATAAGTTTACTTGTCGGTGAACCCGGGTAGCTGCTAGAGCCAATTCCCAAGCCCAATTTCAGGCTTACGCAGAGGAGATAAAGGTCGTCAAGGAGTCACGGGAGGCCCTCCTCGGGTCCGTGAGAGGGCTCCTTGACATCATGGATCCTCGCCCCGTGGGAACCAGCTGCAGCTCGATCGCCCAAGTGGAAGCGCGCCTTGAGGATGCACCGAGTGCCTTGAAGAGGTACTCGGATGAGCATGTTATTACCAGCGTGGCCTGAACCCTGGCTATGACCAAGTCCATCTACCCAAGGGCAGATGTTGAAGCCATCGGGGAGGGGTTTGCCGAGGAGACAACTCTTGAGGAGGCGTTGGAGCTGATAGCCAAGGCGAGGCCGACTGTAGAGATTATCACCCGAGACCTGGGTCTGTAAAAACAGAACATCATGCAGTCGGTGTATTGTGGATTTTTGTAAAAACATGTGTAAATATATGTGCAATGCCACCAAGCTTTAAACTATTACTCAGTTGTCATTAGCTTTACTCAACTATATAGTCTGCACCGAGTTAGTATATAGGAACTTAATAAAATCGTTCACCGCAGAAAGCCGTACTCGGGCAAACATGACAGTCATAGTGAAGCTTCGTAACTTAAGTAAAATAGGCTCGTATATTATTGACAAAGCGCATAAGATACATGCAGCCCCCGACTCACTACTCGGTTGAATCAAGCGGTGTAGTGAGTCAGAGAGGAACTGTACACATGGAGGAAAAAAATAAAAAACTCAGGTATAGAAAGGACGTAGCTGTTCTATGTTCCATGAGTTGCTGATGAGGGCACCATCTTCGGTCTTCAGTCGGTAGGTGCTTGGCCGCATGACCTCGGCTATGATGAACGGCCCTTCCCAAATTGGGGATAGTTTATGCCTGTCTTTGGTGGTTTGTATTTTTCTCAGGACGAGATCTCCGACCAAAAAGGCGCGGCCACGGACGTTGCGATTGTGGTAGCAACGTAGGCCTTGAAGATACCTTGCCGACTGGATTGTTGCGGTATCCCTCACTTCTTCCAACTGATCTAGTTCGACCAATCGGGTATTGTTGGAAATATCTTCTGAGTAAGCCCAGACTCGCAGAGAGCCGAACTCTAACTCGGTTGGTAGTATAGCCTCAGCACCATAGACCAGAAAGAAAGGGGATTGCCCTGTTGCCCGACTAACCGTGGTTCTTAGAGACCAGAGAACGGATGGGAGTTCTTGTACCCACCGGCCCGCGTATGGTTGTAGTCGGTCGAATATCCTGGCCTTGATACCTTGTAAGACCATACCGTTGGCTCGTTCAATCTACCCATTGCTCCGCGGGTGTGCCACAGACGCATAGTAGATCTTGATGCCGAAGTCATCACAGAAATCTTGAAACACGCCGCCCGTGAACTGAGTACCGTTGTCGGTGATGATGCGGTTGGGGACCCAAAATCGGTAGAGTATATTCATGATAAAGTCCTTAGTTCGTGCCGCTGTTATGGTTGCAACGGGTTTGGCCTCAAACCACTTGGTGAATTTATCTACTACGATGAACAAGTGTGTGAACCCTCCTGGCGCTTTCTTAAAAGGCCTGACCATGTCAAGCCCCCATACTGCGAAGGGCTAAGAGATTGGGATTGTTTGGAGTTCCTGGGCTGGGAGATTGGTTTGTCTTGCGTAGAACTGGCAACCCTCGCATGTGCGAACAATGTCTTTGGCATCTGTTACTGCTGTTGGCTAGAAAAATCCCTGCCGGTAAGCCTTTCCGACTAATGTCCTGGATACAGCATGGTTGCCACATACGCTTGAGTGGATCGACTGCAGGATCTGCTTGCCCTCCTCGGTGGTGACGCAGCGCATGAGGACACCGGATGCACTTCTTCGGTACAGGTCTTCCCCGACGACTAAGAAACTCTTGCTTCGACGTTTGATTCGTTCAGCTTCACTGTGATCTTCTGGGAGTTCATCATCCAGGAGGAATTTGAGAACAGGAGTCTGCCAATCTTGACATATGTGTAGCACCTCGTCTGTTGCCGGGGTAGGTTCGCCTCCCGATTGCTCTGGTGCTGGTTTCTTCTTGACTGACGGCTCCATGAGTTGCTCAACAAACATCCCTGTCAGGACCGCCTCTCGCTTGGATCCCATGTTTGCTAGCTTGTCTGCAGCGTCGTTGTATTGTCGTAGGACATGTGTTATCTGCAGCCCGTCGAACTTGTTCTCCATCTTGCGGACCTCCTGACAGTATGCTGCCATGGTGTCATCGAGACATGTCCAGTCCTTCATGACTTGGTTTACCACAAGTTGGGAGTCTCCTCGCACAACCAGTCGACGGATGCCGAGTGATATAGCGATGCGGAGCCTGTGGATGAGTGCCTCGTATTCGGCGACGTTGTGGGAAGCCGAGAAGTAGATTTGTAGGACGTACTTCAGTTTTTCGCCGGTGGGGGACGTTAGTACGACGCTAGCCCCGGCGCCGCTGATCCATAGAGAGCCGTCAAAGTATATTGTCCAGTACTCTAGCTTCGCTGTTGATGCAGGCATGTGAACTTCTGTCCACTCGGCCACGAAGTCGGCTAGAGCTTGTGATTTGATTGCTGTCCGCGGCTGAAAGGTGATGTCGAACGCAATCAACTCGAGCGCCCATTAGTGATTCGGCCGGTGGCTCGCGGTTATGCAGGACGTCCCCGAGTGGAAACGATGTGACCACCGTGACTTGATGTGCTTGGAAGTAGTGCACCAGCTTCCGGACAGTGATGAGTAGGCCATAGAGCAGCTTCTGGACCTACGGATATCTCATCTTTGAGTCAGCAAGGACCTTGCTGACAAAGTAGACTGGCCTTTGAACTTTGTGGATTTGACCCTGTTCGGGTCACTCGACCACCAGCACCGTGCTGACTACCTGAGTAGTCACCGCTAGGTATAGCATTAGTGGTTCTTAGGGCATGGGTGATGCCAACACGGGGGGTGATGTGAGGAATTGCTTGAAGTCTTCGAAGGCTTGCTAGGCTTCGGGAGTCCATTGGAAATTGTTTGCTTTCTTCAATAACTTGAAAAAGGGCATGCCCCGTTCGCCCAGTCGGGAAATAAACCGGCTGAGTGCTACCATGCAGCCTGTCAGCTTCTGGACGTTCTTCTGGTTAGTCGGGGGAGCCATGTTTATAATTGCGTTGACTTTCTCCGGGTTGGGCTCGATGCTGCGATGCAAGACGATGAAGCCGAGTAACTTGCCGGATGGCACACTGTTAACACCAAAATTTGGTACGGTTCGTTATCATGCTTTCGGGTTTTTTATAAAAATGTTAAAAAAAGAGGCTATATCAGCTGATGGAAGCTAATCCAGAAGAGCCCGAATTTGGAAAGGAATCATGAAGACCACAGTATGGCGGTTTAGTATTTTATCTATAAATTAGGCAGGGATGAATAATTTTTTTTTAGGAAACCTGATCTCGTGTCCGATCAGGGCTTGTTAATTTTCCTTTTATAGTTAGGAAACTCCTTTGTTTGTGTCCGATCAGGACTGTATCAATCGGGGGATATAAATACGTATGCTCGGGATACCTTGTAAACTATCTCACAGATCAATACAAATTCGGCATATCGCCACCCTTTTCGACGGGTTCTTGCTTCTCCGAGATCGGGCTGTTTTGCCATCTCTCTCGGTTAGGTCCGAAACTCCCTGCGAGAGGGTTAAGTCTCAGTACCCTGACTACCTTATCGGGCCTGAGGACTTCCTCGTTTAGGTCCGATATTCTAGCTGAATTCTACGGTAAGTCGGCTTACCCGGTTGTGTCATTCTTTACAAGCTGCCATCAGTTTAAGTTTGATCTCTTAGTCCGAGTTTAAATATATCACATCACGATTGCATGGCTTTATCGGCTTATCGGTTTCTTTAACCATCATCAGTTTGTGCATGCCTCGTTAGGTCGACCTACTAGAACTGGTGAATAATCAAATTTATCCTTGTTGAGTCGATGGTTTTTATGGCGATGTTTTATCGGAGTGTCTAGCCGGATAAGTTTATCTCTTTACTAGATACAGCCGACTGCAGTTCTTTATTTTGATTATCTACACTATCATCGCTTTCCAGCCGTGCCCATGTTTTATTGGTAGTCGGCTTAGCTTATTATTTGCCTTATGATCATCATCGCTTTGGTAGCCGGATACACAAGTGCTATTGGCAATCGCTGGTTTATTATCTGTTCGTCATCATCGTTTTCTAGCCGATGTACAAGTACTATCGGCAATCGGGCTGAAGGAGTCTGTATCGGCCGATTGTTTCATGATCTAATATTTTTATACTCCTTGTCAATTGGGGGTCAATTGACTGGCACGCCTACGGAACCTCAATTTGGACCTGCACTGGAGCTAAACAGTGTCCCACTCCCAGGTCTTCGCGTGTCTTGAAGGCGGCCGAACCAGATCATCGGCTGCGTTCTCAACGCTGCGGTGATTTTCGGCGTCAACGTTTTTGGCACGCCCAGTGGGCACAGAACTCGACATGGCTGGAAAGGAGATCAGCAAACAATATAATCCAGTCACAATGAGACTTTGACGAAGAACAAGAACAACAAGTGGACGCAGATCATTGCTTGATTTCAGAAGCTTTGTCTAGAATCCTTCGGTATGACAGATCAAGGGCCGATTCAAAATCTCAATTTCCATAAACGCAGTTCCTAGTCGAAGATCGAGCGCATGCTTCGCCTGCAGTTTACAAAGCACTTTCAAGACATGGTTAATGAAGTAGTTCAACGCATGCATTGATGCAATCAATCTGGGATATTGGTGAACACATTACAGAGCTTGATCATGAAGGCGGCTGGAGCCGATTCACCCTGGCTAGGGGGCAACAAGATTTGAAATTCCTCAAGGATATATCATCAACCTGGCATACTATGGGGGGCAATCACAAAGTCATCCAGGAGCTGTCCCTGAGTAGCATATCAGAGAGAATATCAGAAGCAGAATCGGCTATGCATTATCACATAAAGATTCCAAGGGAGAAGATTGGACAGCAAGAGTCACAGATGGTGGTGGTGAGAGAACAATTCGGTCTAAAACTGAAGAAAGCAAATTTATGTATAGCATCCATATCCAGATTTGGTTGATAGAGTTCCCGTTGCCGCGCGCTATATAGAGTGCCAGACTTCTCCAATTCTCAGCGCAAGATGATGTATCTACAGTAGAGCATATCAGCCGCGGATTTTCTGCTCCTGTGGGGAGGCATCGGCTAAAGAAGCTTTGAGAGTTTAGAACTTTTCCCCACCCTTCATTGTCCGAATCGGCCTTTCAATGGTTTTCTTAGTTACCACGTGTCGGCGAAATGGGACAGGGGGTCCCACGTGCCCTGGACGCGTGGGTCTTCGGCCACATCCAAGCTCTCTAGGGTTCACATCTACACCGGTGACAGCCGACTACAGTTGTACATCCCTAAATAACATGGGGCCCGGCACGCGTTCGGTCCGGGCACCCGTTCCCCGGGTACGTCCCTGGGCCGGGAACCGCGGACTCGCCCGATCGGGCGCCGAGGCATGGCCGATGGACGGGCGATACGATTCACTTGAGGAGCTCGGCGGCGCGCAACTCCCAAATATACCTGCATTAATGGTGATAGCGACAGGGGCGCCTCCCGCTTGTCTCCCGACAGCCTCTTCCGGGGACACGCCGCCTGCGGCAGTGGGCGACAAGACGAGCAGACCCAAGGGCGACAGCAGACGCAGCTCTAGCCGCCCGCAGCGCCGAGCGGCGGCGACTAGACGCTCCTCCAGGCGCGGCGCAGCAGGCGGGCCGACCGGCTACGACAAGATGTAGCATCTCCTTTTCCCCCTTGCTCTCACCACGTATGACCGGCACTGTGGACTCCACCCTCGCCTAATAAGGAGGATGCCATGCACATTTGAACCAGGCCCTCGAGGGGGGTATGAACTCGCAGGAGCCGGGTCTTCTTTTCTTCCTGAACCCGGGCCCTCTTCTCCAGGGTTCGATTCTCCTTGTAACACCAAGTAAATACATTCACCCCACATAGCTACACACAGGACTCAGGGTATTACGCTCCGAGCCCGAACCTGTCTCACGCTTCTCCCGTCTTTCTCTCTCTCTCGTGCGGTTATCGCGGTTTCGGACGGTCGGTCCTGAATCGGACGGTCGATAACTCTGTGTCTTCCGCTCGGGCCCTCCTCTCCTGCCGAGCGCTGATCCCAGTCTGACTGCCGCAATCGCTGAAGAATAACTCCCCGTGGCCGAATTCTCAAAGGGGGGGGTCCTGACTTCGCCGTCGAGTTTCATCTTCGATAGCTGGCACGGCCAGGTAGGGGGAGTTTTCCTTTTTCAGGTGGTACGCGGGCGCCGTCCAACACCGACGCACTCCATGGCGGAAGGCCATCGTCCGCGGGACTCCAACAATGGCACGACCTGCGGACTGGCTGGACCGGCCGCAGGTTCGGAGGACGCCCGGTCAGCGACGAGCGCAGCGCGAGCGGCGCACGAACGCTGCCGCAATCCTGGGGCCCGACCAGGGTCCTGAAGGGATGGCAAGCTTTCACGTTCCGTGCTGGCGGCGGAACAGGAGGAGCGCAACAGGCCAAGGCGGCAGCCCGAGAGCTCGCCTTGGCGGCTAACGGGCAGCCTCAGCGGAGCTATGATGCTCCGCGGAGGCGATGGTCGCAGCAAGCGCGAAAGGCGGACACGCGCCGCCACCGACCGGCCACAGCCAGAAGTGGTGCCCCTCCACCAGACGGATTTGGCAGCGACATCACAGTTCCGCGCGTACAGCGCTCACCCGAGCGTGCTGAGCGGCCTTAGTTCGGGGATGGTGGCGCCTACCCACGACCCGGACGGCACGACATCACGGACGTGCCGCGCGCGTCCAGGGCTTGGCCCGAGCGTCTCAGGCCGGCCGAGCCCGAGGGTGGTGTGCCTTCACGACACGGACCGGCACGAATCAGGAGTGTCCGTGCCGTCCAGCGTTGGCCGAGCGTCTTGAGCCGGGCCGTAGCCCAAGAGGTGTAGGCCGTCCACGAGACGGATTCGCACGACCTCGGGAGTGCCGCGCCGTCCACAGTTGGCCGAGCACGTCAAGGAAGTCCGGCAGGAGCAGTAGCGGGCCGCGGAGCTCGCTCGCCTCTCAAGCGACCAGAGCCGTCCGGTGGAGCCTTGGCTCCCGGGCGCGTATCTAGCCCTCGGTCGGAGCCTTGCTCCCGAGTGCGGTATCTAGCCCGCGGTCCGGAGCCCTTGGCTCCGGGCGCGTATCTACCCCAATCGAAGCTTGGCTGCCCGGGCGCAGATTTAGCCCCGGTAGGCAGCCCTGGCTTCCCGGGCGCGTATCTAGGCCTCGGGTCGAAGCTGGCTCCTGGAGTGCGTATTTAGCCCTGGTCGGAGCTATGCTCCCGGGTGCGTACTTAGCCCCGGTCGGAGCTTGGCTCCCGGGCGCAGCTCTAGTCCCGGTGGGAGCTTGGCTCCCGGGTGTGTACTTAGCCCCGGTCGGAGCTTGGCTCCCGGGCGCAGATCTAGCCTCGGTCGGAGCCTGGCTCCCGAGTGCGTATCTAGCCGTCCGGTCGGAGCCCTTGGCTCGGGCGTGTACCTTAGCCGTACCGCGTGGCCTTGGTTCGGGCGGCGTATCCTAGCCGCCCGGTCAGAGCCTTACGCTCCCGGGCGCTGTACTCTCTCGGTCGGGAGCCTGGCTCCCGGGCGTCGTATCTAGCCGGTCGGAGCCCTTGGTCCCGGGCGCTGTATGTAGCGTCGCGGGTCGGAGCCCTTGGCTCCCGGGCGCGCGTATTCCTAGCCCCGGTCCAGAGCCCTTGGCTCCGGGCGCAGAATCTAGCCTCGGGTCCGGAGCCGTGGCTTCCGCGAGTGCGTTCTGCGTCCAGTTCGGAGCCTTGGCTCCGGGCGGGCGTACTAGCCGTCCGGTCGGAGCCCTTAAGCTCCGGGCGCGCGTATCCTAGCCGGTCAAGAGCCCTTAGCTTCGGCGGCGTACTTCCTCCCGGTCGGAGCCTGCTCCCGGGCGTGCGTATCTAGCCGCGGTCGAAGCCTGGCTCCGCGGGCGGTGTATGTAAGCCGTGGTTCGAGCCCTTGGCTCCCGGGCGCGCGTTCCCTAGCCCCCGGTCATAGCCTGGCTCCGGCGTCAGTGCTATAGCCTCGGTCGGAGCCTGGCTCCCGAGTGCGTATCTAGCCGTCCGGTCGGAGCCTTGGCTCCGGGCGCGCGTATCCTACCCCGGTCAGAGCCCTTGGCTCCGGGTGCATACTCCTCCCGGTCAGAGCCCTTGGCTCCCGGGCGGCAGCTCTAGCCCCCGGTCGGAGCCCTTGCTCTTGGGCGCGCGTACTAGCCTCAGTCCAGGGCCCCTGGTCCCAGAACACATATTTCGGCACGAGGCACGGATTCCCGGATCCATGCCGCGGGACGACACCGAGGTGCGAACCAGGGCAGCCTCGCCAAAGGCGGTGCCAGCCTAGGGAAGCGACAGCCCGGCACTAAGGGCGCGATAGCCGAGACAGCACGCCCCGCGAGAATGGCGTTCGGAAGGTCGTCTCACATCCGTATTCCAAGGCCCGGGGCCCCCGGAACCCGGCTTATAATCAAAAACCGTATCCCATTCGAGGGCCCCAGGTAGGACGTATATCTTAACGCTAGCCGGGGCCCCCGGGTACCCGAGCACATGCTGGACTCAGGCTCGCGAGGGAAGCGAGTCGAGCTCATTCCTAGGCACATCAAGCATCATCACAT